>VWZT01002301.1:184864-219806 GCA_013397055.1 Pachycephala philippinensis
GCCGAGGGAGCTGGGAAAGGGGCTCAGCCTGGAGCAAAGGAGGCTCAGGGGGGACCTTGTGGCTCTGCACAACTCCCTGACAGGAGGAGGCAGCTGGGGGGGTCGGGCTCTGCTTCCAGGGAACAGGGACAGGACAAGAGGAAATGACCTCAAGCTGTGCCAGGGGAAGGTTTAAACTGGATATTAGGGAAAATTTCTTCATGAAAAGGGTTGTCCAGCCCTGGCACAGGCTGCCCAGGGCAGTGATGGAATCACTATCCCTGGAGGGATTTAAAAGATACACAGATGTGGCACTTGTGGTTAATGGTGGCCTTGGCAGTGTTAGGTTTATGTTTGGACTTGATCCTCTCAAGGGTCTTTTCCAACCTAATTGGTCTGCTGATCCATGATGGCTTGAGAAGTTCCTGTACATTCCTCTAGCTGTATGTGAATGGTCATTTTTAATTGCTGTTAAACACCAAAGGCAGGAACAAAACCAAACCCTCCTGTTCTTGTTTTCTCTCCATTACAGAAACAGGAGGTGTGTGGAAACCTGACTTTGCAGCATCACATGCTTGAACCAGTGCAAAGGATTCCTCGTTATGAGCTTCTCCTGAAGGACTATTTAAAGAAACTTCCAGAAGAATCTCCAGACAGGAAAGATGCTGAAAGTACGTGTAAACTCCTCTCTGTCTAAAAGCACAATGAAATCTTGGGCAGTTGTTTCTTCACATGTTTAGATACTTACAGGACTATGGTAGAAATGGAGATTTGAATTAATCAAATTATTGCCAAACAAAGGGATTTTGAATGCTTTTGGAGCTGAGAAGAAAAGGGTTGGAGTGCCAGCTCTAGGAACGAAAGCAGCTTTGGCAAATAAACGGTGACAATATGTTGATGTTTGCTGTAGTAGAACATCTGACATTTTTGTTTAATCCGTTGTGTGTCCAAGGACAAAGACAGGAGGACATCCTTGCAATAGTCAGACGAAGAAAGGAAGAATTGTTTTAAATTTGTATGGTATTTAAATGTGTATTTCTTGGCAAGAAAGCCAGTTAGACTCTGTTTATATGGTGAAACAGGGGAAATGGACTTGTCTTGATTACAAGGAGTTTTTGATCTCAACCAAAAGAGGGTCCATATTGCCATAAGCAGGCAAGCCCTGTTTTAGGAAAACAGTCCTAAAAATATGCTTGGGAAGACTTAAGTGAGACTTAACTTTTAATAGGTGATTCCTAGACGGTGAGGGTTTTTTGTCACTATGTGCTTTGGCTCATCTAGATTTTTAGGAGAGAAAGATGAAACATAGATCAGCTGAACATGTGGAAGTGGTTGTGTCTATAATTGCTTATGTAACATCAATTTTGAAGGAAAAACAATAATCAGCAAGGTGAACCCACCCCCCAAGATGCCATTACAAGATATAATCTAGAGAATGCATTAACTGTTGATACCTTTCTTGCAGAGTCGCTGGAGCTGATATCCACAGCAGCGAACCATTCCAACGCAGCCATCCGGAAGATGGTGAGTAGCAATTCCAGAATGGAATCGTGATCTGACTGAGACACTTGGCTAAACCGAGGGCCTCCCATTGCAACAGGCTCAGCACGATAGACTGGGGAGGAATATCTGACTGTCAGTCAGGCTTTAAACATGTGTTGGATGTCTGAGTTCTTTTCATTGTAAATGCAGTTTCTGTGGGTTGTTGGGCTTAAATTCCACTTCCCTCATTCTTAAGGACCCAGTGAGTTGAAAAAGGAAGTCTTCATAAAACTCATTATTTGCTTTTCCTTGAAAAGTGTTGAAAGTATTCCAATTAGGTGCATTCACAAGGTGTCCTTGAAGATTTTCACACTGGTTTTTTAGTACTACAGGTCTTCAACAGAATGAAGGTTGCTTTCATTTGATTTTGGCTCATCTTAAGTGCACAGAATGTGCATTTTGCATGCATCAGTAGCTTTGGAAAGCTGTGCCTCAAAAGCTGGGCAGTCAGACCGTGGAGATTTTGGACATTAGCACATGTTTTACATATAGAAGAGCTAGTGCATTACCATTAAAGTAAACGGGCTTTATAGCTGCAGATGTTATCCCTTTGGTGCACCCAGGTGTCTCCGGGCATTTTGGATCTAACAGACCTGAAATGCTGTGTATCTGGCTTAGCACCCACTGACCATTTGAGGGTGCAAGGTTTATATTTCCTTCCTTATCAGACCATTACTTCCTCCCCCAGCTGGTGGGGACACCCTGAGACCGCGTTTCCTGTGGCTGCTATGGGGAAGTGACCAGCTGGTGTCTGTGTATTGTCAGTGTGTCTGAAAACACAGTTAGGAAACCATCTGTTTCTATTTGAGTCTAGCATCTTCTCTTGATAAGGATATATTTTGGTGGAAAATTTTCTGGTTTGGGGCCTCTAACAGCTCTTTTCCTGGGAGCTGTGTACAGTATCTCTGCAGACATCAGAAATATGAAACAACCGGCTCGTTGGTTTCTGTGTTGGTTGCTTTTTCTGTCACTACACAAGAACCCATTGGAAAAGGCTGCTATAATAATTTTGCTGCATGAGGTCCAAGCCAAACTGAAAGGAAAGTGAGTGCTGTAGCAAAATCTCCAAAAGTTAGTGGAGAGTTGAATTAATTGTTGGCTGCTTACCCCTGTTGTCGTGCAGTAGAAGAAATAAATCATGCTTCCAAAGCTGACTGTTCCTAAAAGTGCAAACATTCCTCAGGTTTTGGATCTATTTTTAGTGTTCTAGTTTCTCCTTTAAAAAATATATCATTTGATAAGGTCACTGTTGGTTGTTTGTTTGTTTGCTTGTTTGTTTGTAAAATTAGTGGAATCTCTTGCTCATCATTCCATTTGGTGGAAAAAATCTGCTGCCTTTTGGGGCGTAGATGATTTACTTGCTTGTTTTAATCCGTAGCCCCCACCTTCCATTTTGTTTGCAGTATGCTCATTTTAATGGTTTGAGTTTTTGTTTCTTTTTTGGTGTGGTTTTTTTTTTTCCCTGCTATTCATTTCTTTAATTGTTGGTCAGAAGAATTGATTAGGACAGGAACTGGTGTGATGTATATTTTTTGTGAGAATTCTCAGGTGAAATGGAGGTAAACAAAGAGCGTAAAGACCTGGAATTCCAGCTTAATCAGTAGGTAGGTGGACATTTGATTTAGAGATGTGTTTGGCCATATATTTGGGTGTAATTGGATTGATCTTGGTCCTCAATTCCTGACCAGTTGCTGACAGTGCCATTCGGAGAACATCTGTCCAGCTTGGGGTTGGAAAGCTATACCTTTCCAAAGGCTGTAATTCAGGAGCAAGATGTACATACCTTCCTTATTTTGAGCTGCTAAAGCTTCTGCACTGCTTAATAAGGCAGCTGCAAGGGGGTCAATAATTCACCTTTATCCGTTTGAATACCGTGTAAAGGGACTTTAATATTTAGGTGACTTAATGTAAAGTAGAAACAGTGGTTTGCTGAAAAGGAAATAGTAATCCCTTCATAAAGGATGCCTGTATGACCTTAAAAGCATATTTTAAGCCTTTTGGCTGGCCTATTTCGGAGGTACTTTTGGCCATGGAGGCCCCTGCATAGGACTGCAGCATTCCCCAGACAGCTGAGGTTTTAGACTTAGCTTAGAGCTGTGGAATGTGACCATGCTTCCACCTACCTCCAATTGTATCAGCAACGAACACAAGAGGTGACACTTCTCAGAAGTTGGAAAATTATCATATTGTGGCAGAAATCTTAGTCTGAAACATGGGATGGAAACTGGTTTAATAAATTAAAACTTGGAAATTATTTGGTAACGTACAGGTCTCCAACTTGGCCATTGATTTTATTGGACATTGCTTCTAAAGTTCCAAAGATTAATATTTGGACTTGATGATTTTAGAGATCTATTTCAACCTTTATGATTCTGTGATACATATTTATTGTTGAATCGTAATAGTCTCAAAATATCAAATAAATTGATCTCAAAATGTCATTAAATGGTACAATCCAAGTATAACTAATCCAGTATGACTACTCCAGAGTGGGGAATAGAACTGAAGAGTATGCAACAGGTTTTAATATAAATGTAAAGCTATAGCAGAAGTGAAAGACTGTTTTCTTTAAACTTACATACATTTACCACAGCAATGATACAGTGGGCAATAGACCACATGGAATAATTTTTTTTTAAATTTAAATTGCTGGGGGTTTGTACCTGCAGGAAAAGATGCACAAGCTTTTGGAAGTCTATGAGCGCCTGGGTGGTGAAGAGGACATTGTTAACCCAGCCAATGAGCTCATTAAAGAAGGACACATTCAGAAACTTTCAGCAAAGAATGGCACAGCACAGGATAGGTATTTATTCCTGGTGAGTATTTTAGTTGCTCTTTTATTTTCAGGGTTGTGCTCAGGTTGGAGGGGCCTTAAAGCAAACTGGTCTAGTGGAAGGGGTCCCTTCTCATGGCAGGGGTGGAATGAGATAGGTTTTAAGGTCCCTTCCAACCCAAACCATCCTTTGAATCTATGATTCCGTGGTACCTTTCCATCTTCCTAAGCTCAAAGACAAAAAGCATTCACCAGCTGAGCCCAGCTACTCCTTCTGAGCAGCAGTTTTCTCTTGAAGATTTTTCCTCAAGGATTTCCTTCTTTCTTCCATGCTGTGCCTTTGCTGATGCCTTGTCATGCCCAAAGGGGTCTTTTCCATCTCCCTCCTCAGAGGCTGGGTTTTTGCGGAGTGCCACAGGAGGTGGTTTCCAGCCAAACCACCTTGCTGGAGGAGATGGCCAGCTCTCGCTGGCACTGGGGGAAGACCTCTCGTGCTTTCAAGGCAATCAGATTCAGAGGGAGGGGCAGAAGGGAGAAGTGACTGGCTGACATGTTTCTGTCTGCCCATTTCTTTTGGTAATGATCCACCAGCCTCATTTTCACCTTAAATCTCTTCTTGAGAACTATGTCTCAGAGTAAAACACACCAGAGCCCCAGACTTTTACAATGCAGGCTGTGTCCAGCATGTCACTGCCTCACTTAAACTCTTGCCTCATTGCAGTTTAACAGCATGGTGCTGTACTGTGTGCCAAAACTGAGGCTGATCGGGCAGAAGTTCAGTGTCCGAGAGAAGATGGACATTGCAGGACTGCAGGTTTGCATCTCTTCTTCTCCCTTTTTTTAATGCTTCTTGATAGCTTCGGATGCCTGCTGAATCCAAACACATAACGTTATATGAATGTAAAATTATAATAAAATTCTAAAATCCAGCTTTGGATCACTTTGGATCAATGCAGCTTTTCCACAACGAGAAAGACCTTAAGGTGCTGGAGTGTGTCCAGAGAAGCACAACAGAGCTGGGGTAAGGTCTGGAGCACAAGTCTGATGAGGGAGCAGGGGGAATTCTGTCTGGAGATGAGGAGCAAAACCTTCTCACTTTCTACAACTGCCTGAAATGTGGGTGTAGCCAGGTGAGGGTTGGCCTCTTCTTACAGGTGACAGGATGAGAGGAAGCAGCCTCAAGTTGCACCAGGGGAGATTTAGGTTGGATATTAGGGAATATTTCTTCACTGAAATGGTTGTCCCGCCCTGGCACAGGCTGCCCAGGGAAGTGGCAAAGTCACCATCTCTGGAAGTGTTCAAAAAGCATGTGGATGTGGCACTTGAGAACATGGTTTAGTGGTGAATGTGATGGTGCTGTTTTGATGGTTGGACCTGATGATCTTAAAGGTCTTTTCCAACCTTAATGATTCTATGATTGTATCGTTTTGGCTTTCTTGGTTGGTTGGTGTTACAAACCAGTTTAACACAGAAGACCGAAGGAAACTAAGCCTCTGTGAATAAAACAGATCGAACCCAGAAAGGTTTGAAATATATCCCAAAACTTGATTAAAACCAAATGAGGTTAGATGCTGGTGTCAAAAAAAGTGATATCTTTTATTTAATGGTAAAAGAGGCAAAGAGAAAGAAAGAGAAAAGAAGGAAAGAAAGAAATAGAAAAGAGGTGTGCGTGGGTGGGGGGACAGGGAGAGAGTGACAGGGGTTAGGTAGAAACAGATCACCCTTCTGGATGTCCCGACAGTGTCTCATTGCTCCCCTCCATCTGGTCTTCTTGGTGGTGAGGGTCCCCTGCTGCTGCCACCATGCCAAGAAGTATAGGATCCAGTGGATTAATATACATTTGGGCCAGGTGGGAACACCCACGTGCCTCCCCTGGGGAGGGCAAATTTGACACTGTCCCTTGCAACACTGTGGATCTGTTGCATCATGTGCAGTGCTCTGGTGTAGGGTCTGGGGACCCCTTTGGGGGGGGCCTTTGATGGGCCATGACTCTGCTGTCCTTCACGTGGGTATGGCTTTTCCCAGGGTGAAGGGGCCCACAGCTGAGCTCCTCTGCACCCCGGAGGTTGGGCGTTCACTGCTCAGACCAGAGGCTTTTCCACTACACACCCAAAACCTCTCCTCCCCCCACCCTTTAGTGTGAGGGTCTCTTGGAGCCTGGCAGCTGATAACCCCGGGGCTGTGGTCTCCACCCCGAAGGTGCTAAGCTTGGGCTCTCTGTGAATGTATTCTTCTCCCCTGAGTCACTTTATCTTGTCTTCATCAACGAGCAGGGTAGGGCTCCATTCAGGGTTTTGGTGGTTTTCTCTGCAGATTTTGTAAAGTTTTGCTATAATAGGCAAAAGTCCTTCATGAAGATGTTTAAACTATGAATTATAACATTTCAGTCTCCGACAGTCGGGTTTTTTAAATTTTTATAAGAGTCATTCAAAGGGGAGCAGAATAATGGTGACTAAGTGTGATGTATTTGGATTGAGAGCTCTGCCCTGTCCCCTGGCTGGCACAGGAGCCACCTTCTCCCCCTGCTGCTGTAGGAGTCTGGTTGGTGATACAGACCCACAGATTTCGTAGCGAGACAGGTAACTGTGGAAGCAGTCCCTTATTTTTTCTACTTCTATACTTTATTCCAAATGATCCTTTCGACTAAGCATTTCAAAGAATGACTATAAGTCATTAAAAATGTTGGAAAGACAAGGTCAATGAGTAAAAAGCTGATGTGCTTTTTACAGGTCCAAGAAATTGCCAAGCAAAATGTGGCTCATACATTTTCCATAACAGGAAAAAAGAGATCACTGGAACTACAAGCCAGGTATGGAACTTGTTCTGTCTTTGAAGGTTTGTGAATATGTATGGAGAAATTGATCTACGGGCTGTGCTAGTGTGCCAGCGCTTTAAATCACAAGGTGAGCAGCAGAGGTGTGTAACTTAGATATGCAGGAGAATGTTGGTCCTAGGTCAAAGTGTGTTGATTGCCTTTATTGAATGCTTACAGTATTTATAGTAGTGCTTGTAGGGTCCACTGTGTCAACAATTCAAGTATTTTTGACATTTGGTAATAATTACTGTCAATAATTAATAATGATTATAAAATAGTGGATAGCAAAGCTAAAAATCTAATGGATATAAAGCTGTGAATCTGTGAATTGAATTTACTGAAAATATTGTAAGTAGAATGATGATGTTTTCTCTATTTTTCTTTTGTTTTAACAGGACAGAAGAGGAGAAGAGGGAATGGATTCATGTTAGTACAAAGCACCAATGATAAGGAGGGCAATCACCATGCAGGCAGCATTTAAAATTATTGTTTTGGGGTTCTGAATTAATGTGGCTGTGCAGGGAAGCTGGGTGGGCCAGTCTGGCAGAGCTGCTCATGGAGAAGTGTGGAGCCCAGTCAGGGTCCCAGTGCTGACCAGCTGGCCCCAGAAAGTATCTGGGGGCTCAAACTGGGCTCCCCTTTCTTGCATTCCTCAAGCCAGTATGAGAAGAGACTGAGGCATCAGACCTTGTATATTCTTCCAGTTTGACTTGTAGAGACACTGTCTGATAGCAGTCTTAGTTTCTAGCTTAAACAATAATGGGTTAACACCACCACTTAAGGTTTTTAAGTTTCCCTTTCATTTATACAAGTGTAAGGGTTTTTCACCAAATGATAATCCTACCCATCTTCCTATGAGAGAAATTTTTTTTGTGATGCTTCTCATCTTTGCTGACATTTTTGTCTCAGGTCATTCAAGCCACGATAGAAAAGCACAAACAGAACAGTGAGACATTCAGAGCTTTCAATAGCTCTTTTTCACAAGAGGAGGAGCATCTTCCTGATGCCTCAGTAAGTACCAGTGCTCCATTTTCCTCTGCCAGAACAGTTTTGCCAGCAGTTAAGACTTGCACAGCTAACTTTAAAATAGTGGAGTCTTGTTCTGGATTTTTATATGACATTACAGGGCAGTCATCTCCATTTCTCTGGCTCTCAAATGTGTATGTCACAGTTACTCAGCTGTGCAGATACAGAATAAATTACCCAGGGCAATTCAATGCCAGAGACCCATCAGTCATGTTTTCCAGGCTGGTGGCTTTTTTTAGCAGAACAGGTGTAATTCCTCAATATTACGAGTGCTTAGCTGTTCAGAATGTTGTTTGTGTGCCTGGGAGATTTTGTTTGTTACTTTTCCCCATCTCATCAGAGTTTTTCTTTGTTTTTTCTTTTCAGTATTTAATATATTTGAGGAAGAATGTCCATGTTGAAACTGTTCTGTGTCATTCTGTTTCTCCTCAGATAGCCAGCACCAGCTCAGTGGAATCAATGCCAGGAGCAGATGGTGGTGGTGCATTAGGAGGGGTGAGTAATTTGAAGCTAATACTTTAGTCAGAGCAGTGTTGGGAGGTAGGTTATGTTTGTTTTGTAGCAGGAAAAAAAAAATCATACTTCAATATAGGTTTTATAGGGTTTCTATCCTGCTGTCTGTGGCTGCAGCTGTGCTGTCATTAGCTTCCTGGCTAAGTTATACCTGTAGCTACTTGCCATTTGCAGCATCAGGGAGTTTGAATCTTGCTCAGATATGTCACAAAAACCAGGAAATAAACTCTCCAACCAATTTGCTGGGTTAGAAAGCTGACATTACTTTATTAGCAGTGCTGGATGCGTGGGGGTTTCTCCTCAAAGCATGCACAGACTTCTTACAGCAATGCAACTCGTTCAGTAACAGATATATGCTGCACATGCATCAGAGCTGGTTCCTTCAATTTGTAGCACTGGGTTTTGAGAGGGAGAGGTTTGCGGGGGCTTTTTTTTGTTTGCTTGTTTTTTNTTTTTTTTGTTTGCTTGGTTTTTGTGGGGTTTTTGGTTGTTTTTTTTTTGTTGTTTGTTTGTTTGGTTGGTTGGTTGGTTGGTTGGTTTTGTGTGCGTGTGTTTAAATTGTGATAGGGAGCTACACTGATTGCTTGGAGGGAGAAGGGCAAAAAGAGACCAGGAAACCTATCTGATTAATACTGCCACATTGTGTAACTCAGGATTTCATCTCCAGAACCAAATTTTGAGTCACACTTCTTCCACAGTATGCTTTCCATGTTTCTGCTGGTGCAGAGGAAGAGATGATAGCACTTTCATACATCTCTGGCCTGTAAAACAATTGGCTGCCATGAAAGCAAAATATCCTTTCAAAGGTATTTTTCATTTTGCTCAGTACAACGCCTATGACTGCTCCTGAGTCAAACCCAAGGCTTTGAGTCCTTAATAAGGTCTATTTTTTATCGTTCTTATCTCTCTCTTCTAGAATAAAAGATTTTCAGGAGATGCCTAAGGTCAGTTGAATTTACTGAAAATTAGCCTCAACAAGAACAAACAACCACCAAAAATACCCTCACCTGTAGAGCTATAGGATGTTATGTACTATCATGATGATTTTAGTAACAAAGGAGCCATTTAGCAGCTCTTCCAGACCTCTGGCCAAGCTTGGAAGAGTGCACAAGCTTCTGGTAGAGTGCACAGAGTGTCAATGCAAAACTGTTAGACAAGCCAGCAACCTGACCTATAAAAAACCAGGTTATAAGTGTTTGTGATTAATGTGCTCCTTGCTTGTTATTTTTTGTTCTCACTTCATATTTTTGCTTAACAATTTTTTCTTTATTTATAGTCAGTTTTGTGATTAGTGCCTTGTGCCTTGAGTAACAGATGCTGTATTGAGTAAGCTACTAAAAAAAAAGATCTTTTATAGTATTAAAAAAAAAAAAAACACACATAAAAATTTTGGGTGGTGTTAAGTATCTTCGGGAAATGTAAATTTTAGTTGTAATTAAATTAAAAAGTTGTATCTTTTTAGTTGATTATGAATAGTAGTGTCAGTGATTTGCATAGCATATCTTGATATGTTAAGTAATTTCCCTTAAATCATGTATTTAAAGAAAAATTTAATTCCTGACATAGAAATAAAAATGGAGTTGATCAAAAAGACAGTTAAAAATACCCAAAATTGCGTAGTGTTGATTCTGGGCTCTAATTTTGCTAAAAATTGATAATATCAATGCAAATAATAAATAAAAATGTTAATTGCAGCTTCAGAAAATACGAATTTTTAGTGCTGACATCCCTTTAGTAACAGCTCAGTGAGAGCACAAGCAATACAGCGTGTGCTCAACAGCTTCACGTGCAAACCACTTGGTGGTAGTGGTGGCCAGCAAACTGGGAGCTCCTTCCTATCCTTCCCCAGCCTCCTCAAGAGGCTTCTGGGATTTTCTCCAGTGTTCACGTTTGCATAACCAGACAGTGAAATCCTACAGCAGGAAGGATCCTCTGCTTGTCTACAGCACCATGTTACCTCTCTGCTGAGTTGTCTCGCTGCTCTGCACTGCTGGTGCAGTTTGTGCTCAGACTTCTGTGCGCAGGAGGAAGTACGAGCCTGTGGAAATGATCTTGCACGTAACCTTGCATGTATAATGTTGCCATATAACTTAAAATGATTCTTCATCTATAGTCAGCATTTCCAGAAGCACCTGCTGGTGTTCTACCCCATTGTGGGTTGCTCCGAATAGTTAATGTTTAAATAGAAAATACACCTGTAACAGCATAATGAGAAGGAAACGACTTGAAACCGCTTTGTAGCTCATGTGTCTGCTCATGTAAGTGTCTCATCAGACTGTGTCTACGAGTTACATGAACAACATTGGAATTTCTACCTGCTGGCCCAGACAGAATGAAATACCTGGCACAGAGAAGCTGCCCCATCCCTGGCAGTGCCCAAGGCCAGGTTGGATGGGGCTTGGAGCAGCCTGGGACAGTGGAAGGTGTCCCTGCCTTTGGCAGGGGGTGGATGAGATGGGCTTTAAGGTCGCTTCCAACCCAAACCATTCTGGGACTGCGTGATTCTCTGACTATATAGCAAGTAATAAATAATGGTAACAGCAGTCTCCTAAGCCCACTGGTTTTCATGCTGTTCCTACCAGCTTTTTGGTGATTCTTCCCTGCATTTCAGAAGAAAATGGAGGCTGCATAGTTCACTAAGTTCAGATGTCTGCTTACCTAAGAAGGCCAGCCACAGGCCTTCATCTTGCAGTCACATGAGTTGTACCTCTTGCTGGGATAGATGCTATTTTTCCACCAAAATTCTAAAATTGGAAACTGTCAAGATTTAGAGACTTAAATGCAGTAGAGTAAAAGCAAATTAGTGGTCAAAACAGCCTAGTCTGAAGGAAGTAGATCCTGGCTCTGAACAGATTTTATGTGAGTGTTTTTTCCTCTCAGACTCAGCAGCTTCAAAACAGAGTTGGGTATACTGAGGAAGATGAGAAATATGACAATTATTCAAGCTCATTAGTATCAAGATGCTGAATCGAGGGCAGCTCTGTGTTAGCACCCCTTTTTAACAAGCATCAGCAGTAAATAAAGCAGCTTGTGTAATAAAGGACACAGTTGCAAAGTGACTGTTAGAATTATCTACCATGAGCAGTGTGAGTTACAATGCATGTCCTTGTTTGCTACAAAAGCCTCTGTGTTCAGATGATGTGTTAAGAGTAAGTGGCAAGGTCACCTGAGCCATCACTGGGTGGGATGAGGGCACTGCCAGTGCAGGAAGGTCTCCTCGTTTTCACAGGAATGGAAAGCAATCTTTTTTAAATTCTTTTTCAGTGTCAGCAGTTAAATAACATATTATTGAAAAAGCTTTTCTTTAATAGCTCACTGGAATTTGCCAAGCATTAAAGACTTTTTCATTTTTATTATCTTTTCTGCAGCTACAATAGCAACATTTCAAACTCTTGTGTTCCCACTGTATTCTCACAATATTGAGAAATAGTGTGAAATATTGCTGGCATTCATCAAATACTTAAAGACATCTTTATACAGGGCCTTTTTGGATTAGTGAAGTTAGTATTAAGTGCTTGTTGTATGGTACAGTGCAAGTTGAAGTGTAAGGGTGTAAAATAGAAGCTCATGCAGAACAGTCCTAACAAATCTTGCCCAATATAAAACGCTTTCTGCCTTCTTTCTTTGTCCAGTATATGGGTCGTTTATTTTTGGAACTGGACACTGTCCAGACTGTTCCAGTCTGAGGAGGAAGTCAAATAGAAGATCTGTTAGAAGAAATAGTCAACTTGAGTCTTATCTGTGTTGTAGAGCATGCATGTGGGAGGTGATGGGTATTCCTAATGAAATACAACCAAATTAACTAGTTTCCATGCAAAGCAGCCTACTTGATCCAGAGCAGAGGAACTCCAGCTTTTTTCTTATGTAGATGCCTACATGTAGGTGCCTACTGAAAGCCAAAAATTGCTTTTGTTTAGCATTTGTCATGATTATCTTCCAGTCAGAGCTCACAGGGCTAAATGGTGCCCTCATTTTTCTCTTGCCATTCCAGTAACACCAGTGTAATTGTGGTTAATATAAGAATCAAAAGTCTTGTTATGCTATATGCAAATTTGAACTATTAAGACAAGAAAAAATAAGGCTGACCAGTGAGGAAATGCTCTGATCTGACAACCTAAGGGCAATCCATCCCTCACTAGTGGAAGGATAATCAGGCTTCTAAAACATTAAATTGCATTAACATCAAAATCAGAGTGAGAAATAGCTGGCTTTAGTCAATATGTGTAATACAAATAAAAAAGTTTGAAATAACAAGTTTTTGTATTTCAAGGGTTTGCTGAGTGACTTTAGGTACCAGCTTGGATTTAGAGGCTAACCTTTCCTGGCCACCTAGATAGTGCAGGCCCTGGTGTGGGTGTCCCTGCCTTCCTGAGGAGCTTTCATCTTGTGCTGGGAGGGAGCCTAAGAAAACTCCTAAATTAAGCATTTGAAGTTGGGTGGTGCGAAGTCCACTCCCAACACCATTCACTTCAGTCAAGCCATTTTCCCCAAAATCTTCACATCTCCTCCCCACCAAGGGAGGGAAGTTTACAATGCACTCACAGAGTCAACATGCACCTTAAAAAAGGAAGATGTGAATCCTGGAAGGGAAGCTTTTCTTGAGACGCCCACCTTGGCCATTCCTCTGCCTCCTCACTGACACACAGGGAGAGGAGATTGCTCCGTGGCAGTAAGGAGATGAGTGAGCAGAGAGGGGCTAATGTCCCCCCCGGAGACCCCTGATGGCTGAGCCAGCCATCCAGCTGAAACAAGCAGCAGAGTTATGCAAATTCTTTCCTAAAATGGTGTGAACCCCAAAGAGGATCTTCGTCAGTAGAACTCTATGAACAGTTTTGTCATTACTTTATTATTTTTTAATCACATACTTGTACTTTTAATTTCAGAGTGATTCCTCTAGGAAATCTTCCAAATCCAAGCGAGACAAAGAGAAACAGGCTTGTAAGAGCTGCAGCGAGAGCTTTAACTCCATCACAAAGAGGCGGCACCACTGTAAGCAGTGTGGGGCAGTAAGTATCCCAGCACACTCAGCTCTTCAGTTTCCTCTGCAGAGACCACTGAAGACAATTTTGTATTTTTTCAGTGCAGAGACTAAAAGACATTCTAGTTCATGGCAAGTCATTGACAGAGCAGGTTTTTCCACTTGCTTTACTCTCTGGGTATCAGGGAAAAAGAACAAAACTGGTGCAAGGGTCCCAGTTTGTGCTGGTTTAAAGGCAAATTCAGTGCCTCAGTGGATAGAAAGGAAGGTGGTGCTTTTCCTGGGGTTGGGTGTGTATCTGGGGAGGGGGTTGTAGTTTGTTTGCAGAAGCAATGGACTTAAGACAGCCTCACCTCACCCAGACAGCAACTCTTCTAAAATGAACAGCTGAACATACCGTATTACAGATGGTATTAAGCTGTTAGAGAGCATCCAAAGGAGGGCAATGAAGATAGCAAAGTGAAGCCATGTGAGGAGCAGCTGAGGGCACTTGGTCTCTTCAGCCTGGAGAAGAGGAGACTAAGGGGAGACTCACTGGGGTCAACAACTTCCTCATGAGGGGGAGAGGAGGGGCACACTCTGATATCTTTTTGTGATCTCTTTCCAGGACCTGAGGGAGTGACCTGAAGTTGTGTCAGGGGAGGTTTAGGTTGGATATTAGAAAGAGGTTCTTCCCCCAGAGGGTGGTCAGGGTCTGGAACAGACTCGCCGGGGAAGTGGTCACAGCACCACACCTGCCAGAGCTCCAGGAGTGTTTGGACAACACTCTCAGGCACACGAACTCTTGGGGATGTTCTGCGTGGGGCCAGGAGCTGGACTTGGTGATCCTTGTGAGCCCCTTCCAACCCAGCGTATTCCATGATTATGTGTTTCTTTCCCTAAAGAAAAGTTGTGCAAAAGTGGTTTCCTCCTGCTTGAAAAACCAAAGAAAATCCGTCCCACAGAGGCAAGGCTGGGTTACTGAAGGCCCTTAGCCACCTCCCTTAGTGCCATTTATCGACAGCTGAATTCCCTTTTTTTTTTCTGTAAGTCATAACCACGGCCAAGATGAGATGGATTTCTGCAAGATGACTTGAAACCTCATTCAGTGTTCCTAATGTAACTAAGACAGAGTAATGTTATTTAAATAACATTCATCATTTGAAGCAGACATAAATTTTCAGCTGCAGAGATATCTAAATGTACAGTTAAGATATTTAAAGAAACCTCAGTCTCAGCAATTGAAATTAAATTGCTGTGGAGGAGGCATTTTTACCCTAGAGTTGGGATTTTCAACCTTCTGGGTTTGTTTTTATTAATAATTGCTTAAATCATGAAATACATTTCTGGGGGTTTAAAATATCCCATTACAAAGTCAGTGTTACTAAAGAAATGAAATAATGGCTTTCCCCCAAGGACAGAGAGATAACAAGAATTACATCATTAATAATTTATTGTTAAACCATTGTTTGTTGTGCAATGCCTTGTGGTGTGGCAATAGCATTCGAATTAAAGAAGTTAATTTGTCTCAAGGAAAGACTACCATGTTGCTAAAAATGCTCTCTTGCTTTTGTTTGGGTAACACTTCCTGAATTAGGGCAGCCCTCTTCATATAGTAATTAAAGTCTTACAGTGAACCATGTAACAACATGTATGTATGCTGGGGCTTTGTGGTGATTGTTGTACAGAAATTCAGAATGGATGTCCATCAGGCTGACACCCTGGGGACAGTTTCTCTCCCTGGAGCAGGTGTGTTAGAGACAAATTTTTAGCATGAAAACAGGTTCTGGAGCTGCAGATCCAGCATTCTTTCCAAGCACTGGTTCCTCGGGTCCAATGTGCCACTGCATGCTCTTGGCAGCTGAGGCAGATAAATAACTTTTAATGGATAATATATTGGACCATGTTCTTAAAATAGTTGGTGCTTTCTGGATTCCTCAGCTCTCCAGGATGTCCTTGACTGATGAAGAACGTCAGCCACTTTCACTCTGAAAATCAGTCCTTCCTAGACCATTAAAAAGCATTAATTGCTTCATCAACTTAAGCTCTTTTTGACATACGAAAGCTTATAAGAAAAGACAAGAAAAGCAAACTTGCATGATGTTAGTCATACAGTATTTCCCCAAAGACATACATTTTCTTTAATTTGGTATATTGGTATAGGGCATGGGATCACAAACAAGTTAATTATTAATGGAGGTAAATATAGTGAATATTATATTGGTCTCTCTATCTTACGTTTACATTAGCTTTCATAGAATTTTACTTTAATAACAACCATTCTGCAAGTCGATTTCTTTGATAAAGGGTTGTGTTTTAAACATGGCAAATTAAACACCATCTGTCTGTTACAGGTGATCTGTGCAAAATGCTCTGAATTTAAGCCACTTGCAGATAACAGCCGCCAGAATCGAGTGTGTAAAGAGTGTTTCCTGCAGCTTCCAGTAAGCCCCTGCAGCCCTGGGGTGGAAGCAATTGGAGAACAGAAGAAAAGACTAGCTGCAGAGGTACAGTCTTTGGCTAAGAAACTTTGTGAGGCTCTCTCTTTTTTTAGTGTACTTATTAAAAGCAAATCAAATTGGTTTTCTTTTCTACCCCACGGTGATATTTAATCCTCTGACCTGTAACTCACATTTAACACGCCAGCAGACTGGATGCTGTTTGTAGATGGTGAGCGTTCATCATAGGATGCTGACCACACAGGGATGCACACAGGTTTGGCAGCTAAGCTTCAGCTTCTAAAGTTACAAAAAAAGAAGGAAAAACTTCTGACTTCTTTTTATTATGGTGCATTTCCAATCTTGAGATGTGCACAGTAACTATTCAAAAAACAAGATTTGTTTTTTCACTTATAATTCCATGTAGTAGATACTTTTGCACTCCTTATTTCACATCCTGTCAAAATACTATTGAAATGAATTTTTTTCTTAGTTAATTGGTTGGACAGTGGGACAGACTCCCCAAGGAAGTGGTCACAGCACCAAGTCTGTGCTTGTGGGTCCCTTCCAACTCAGGATTCTGTGGTTCTGTGATTCTTAGACGCTGCCCTGCTCTGCTTCCCAGCATGTTGTGTTTTGTTCCAGGCTACCAAATGTACCTGAGCAGGCAAACTCACACCAGCATGGTGTCCCAGAGGGAACTCTGTTGCTTGAGGGCTTTGTCAGCTTTGTACCCAAACACGTCCAAGATCTCAGCAATAGAGTGGGGTAAAGCTGCAGGTCCACATTGTCCTGCCCGGAGCTGCCAGCTCTGCAGAGCGCAGAGAAAGTTCTGGATCCAGAACCTGACCCCATCAAAACCTTCAGATATGGTATAAGATATTCCCCTCTGTGGCAGGGGACTGGAATGAGATGATCTTTACTGTCCCTTCTGACCCAAACCATTCTGTGATTCTGTGATATATGCTCCTGCTATGCCTACAGATGATGAGCTCTTCATGGATGTCAATACAGCCTGTGCTATCTCATGACAAATTTTACAGCACTGTTTCAGTAGGAAAAGTTCCAGATGAAAACCTGCACCTACACAGGGAAGAGAGAGCACTGTTAATCTGAAAAGCCGAGAGGCAAACCCATGAAATGTGACCCATGGCTTTACTTCAGAAAGCAGATTACAGCAAAAAGCTTTAAAAACCCAAGGAAAAGTGTAATTTTTCCCTCTTCTGCTCAGGCTTCTAGTTTTTTTGTTAAATCTTCAAAGGATGAGGTAAAATGCAAGAAAGCCAGTGTACAGAAAGAAAAGATCAGAGTCAGGCTTTTTCTTTCCCTTCTGTTTACATTAAACTTTCTTAACAGGCTTAGTAGCAGCTGAGGAGATTGCCACTTAACAAATGTTATTAGCAGCTGCCAGAAACCTTCAGGAGACTTCTGTGCAAATCCTAATGCAAACAGGAATTTTGATTTTCTTTGCTTTCTATCAGAACACAACAATTTCTTCCAATCTTTTTTTGCACTCTGATTTGGCTTCATCCATGCACAAGAGGATCTGTTGATAAACCCTTTGCATTAATTTAAAGTAATCTCCCAGCCTACTTTGCTAAGCAAGAAATGAGCTGCATCATCTTAATTACCATTCTCAGTTTACTGGATGGAAGTTGAATTTAGCTTCATGTCCTCTGGGAATGGTGGTTCAGCCTCTGTCTCTGTTACATGGAATTATGCTATTTCTTAATTGTATATAATAATTATTAATTTTTTATTTGTTTATGGCCTATCCAACATTTGCCCTCAAGTGTTATTTGACTCTGCACAACTTGAGTATTTTATATTTAATTCTGAGTATTTTGCACACTTAAACAACAATGGAAACAGCTTTGTTTTCTTTTTTTTTTCCCCTTCATCCAGAAGCAAAGCATCCTTGCAGCTGAAAACAGCCTCTTCAGCAGCTACCTCCAGTTCCTTGAAAAAGGGAAGACTTGGTACAAAATGTGGGTGACCATCCCCAAGAGTGAACCTCTTGTTCTGTATCTGCAAGGAAGCAGCCAGGTAAGATGGCATTCACAAGAGTTAACACACAGAAAAAGAAAAGTGTAAGTTTAAATATGTCGAGCTGAGAAGTGGGTCAAAGGATTTGGCTTGGTTTCAACAACAGAACTGAATTTCCTATTCTGGATCTGGCACAAAGCCTCAGAGATTTCAGGTTACCTCGTTACCTGTACTTACTGCTGATACAGTTGTGAGCAAATGTTAAAGCTCATTGCTTTTCCATTCAAATTTTTAGCAAAAAAAAAAAGAGGACAAAACAAGGATAATTAGGTTCTGCTTTGCCTTTTTTAGAGGTTTCAGACATGTATCCAAAGGTTATATTACTCTGTCATTAGGGAAAGCACTTCATTGTTAAATATATAGAACTGCAAAGGAGGTTGGATATTGCAATTGCTGGTTCAAGCTTTTTTTTTTTTTTTTTTTTAAAAACCTAGTTCTGGGTTGATGGGATAGAGGAATTTGTGAAAATGTAGGTGTTCTTCAGCCTGAAAAATGGTAAAGCTCCTTGTCATAGCACCATGGGGTTTTATCTTTACTTGAAATACTTACATTGATAAGAGTTTTTTGTCTCTAAATATGCTGTTGAAGCTAACTAGCATTTGTGTGTGATAAAAGTCAAGGGATAGAAACATCTATATCCAAAATAGAAATATCAGTCATGCTTCCTTAGCACTGAAGAATGACAATGCTGAAATTAGATTCCCCATATTCATTTTTGCATTTGGCATTTGACACATTTATACACAGCTTTGTTTTATCTCCCATGTGGGAAGGAAGAAGGAATGGATCTGAATTCAGCCAGCAATTATAATGCTGTAGTTGTAGTGATATGAAGGTTTTCTTTTTATTAGCATCTGTTTGTGGCTAGGAACAGTCCAAGAAATAAATTTTCCCCTTGATTTTATAAAGCATTTCAGAATAAAGCTCACTCTGTATCTGATCAACAAATACTACACATTGTCATTAGAGCTGTGTTCATTTCACAGCTTGTCAGCAGGAGCACCTCTGGCTTTAAACAAGTTTGTGTAATGTTCTAAACAGTGCTCAAAGAGGCTGAAAGTTTGAATTGGCTCCATCTGCGGTTCCATCCCCACACTGGGTAAGCTTCCAATTCATCCTGCACGAAGGCAGCTGCCTGGTTTCCCTCCCAGTCAGCGGGAGATGCGTGGCTGAAATTACACATTGAAAGAGCAAACAGCCTCAGACAAGGCACTAAAATGAAAGCAACAAATCCAGTCTTTGGGTCTCTCTGGAGTCAGGGTCTGGGGACAGGAACAATGCTTTGAAAAGCCAAGCAGAGAGAACAGCTTCACCTGTGGAAATTTTCAACTGATGTGCAAGCTGTGCCTCAGCCAAGGGCCTGTGCAAGCCCTGTATCCACACAAACCAAGCCAGATTGTCTCACACTTGGGCAAAGAGAGTGGGAATAGAGGGACCAAGGTTTAAATTCTTTGGCCTTCCTCATAGAGAAACAACATGTGTCATCTAAGCGGTGGCAGGGGTGAGAAGCTGAGAGGAAGCAACACCCCTTACACAGTATGATTTAGAATTTCTCCTACTGCCCAACCGATTGTTGCGGTACAGCACAAATAATAATCCATGGACATAAATCACCTGCATTCAGTGCAAATTTAGTGATGCTTGATTCTGCAGGCCCCACCTGACAGTCATGCAAAACCACAGATGGAAGCTGGAGGAACTTCTCTGCCTCGGTTGCTGTGTACTTTGTCCATGTCCTGCCAAATTTGATCTTGAGCCTCTGCTGATATTATTAGTAAGATCCTATTTTTTCAGGGGAAGAGCGTGCCTTTGACACTGATTGTCAATTTTATGATAGTTAAATTTAGTGGTTAGTGTCCTCAGCTATTTCAGGTGTGAGATAAATCTCCCAGTAAAGTGTCAAGAAAGCAACAGGACAAGGTTATTTATCTTACCTTCCAAAACCAGGATTTACTGTCAGGAACGAGACTATAAACGACAAAAGTGAGTCCTTTCTTCAAGGTCCTGCCATTCCCATTTGTATACTTCAATTTGCATCCAGCTGCAGGAAAAAATTAAGAAGCAAGTCCTATTCCTTGATATTAATCCAATATTCTTGTTAGTTCTGGTTTACATAGGATACACTAGAATTCTGAGGAAAATCTCTTCCAGAGCTTCATTACTGGTGTCTGAATGCCTGGAATCAGTTGGGAGCCACTCATGTGCTCAAATATTCTTTTCCCAGGCACAGTTCTGTTTTGCACAACCACCTCTGTGAATCTCACAGACCCCGTTAGCCCTGCAAAGAAGCATTTCAGTGCCTGAGATGTGTCTTTCGGGAATAATATTGCCAGCAATAGTATTAAAGGTCTTGAAACACAGAGTAAAGCATAACTGTAGAAGTTTAAAAGTTTGGGGATTATTATTAAGAAGAACAGAAAGAATAGCTGGCCTCTTGGGAAGAAGGAGGAAACCAAGCTGAATCTGGAGCTTTGGATACAGTGAAAGCTTCTTCCTCTGTACCCCTGGCCCTCAATCCCAAGAAGGGATGCTCGTGCAGGTAGAAACATGACTCACGGATTTAAAATAGCAAGAAAACTGCTCCTTTGCTTTAGACCCTTGTTCCAGGAGAATGAATTAATCCCCTGAGTGTTCGCAGTTCAAGTCTAGCATGAGGCTTTATGCATGAGGATTCCCAGCTTGTTTAGGTTTGGGAATCATACCAATTTGATTTGTCTTCAAATGGAGTCAGAATTTGTACAGCTGTTTGTCGTGTTTATCTCAGTGAAATTATAAGAGTTTACTTATAAGCAAAGACCACTTCAAGTGTAAGGAGCAGCAGTTTTAAGATAAATTAGTCTTGTCTTTTCAAGGGCTCCACCTGCCCCTGTTGGCCTTGTAAAATGCACAGCTACTTGCAAAGCTCTGACTAGATCTTACCTGAATGAGATGTGCAAAGTTAAGGCTTCCAGGCTAGCTGGAAAAGTAATGGATTTTGGAGAAATATGAAGGGTAAAATTAGTATAGTTATAGCTACTATATATATGTATATATCAGATCAAGCTTGATCCAAGAGAAAATTTTGCTTTATGGAAGAACAATCTTCCATTCATCATGTAAATGTGACTTACTTTTAGAAATTAAGGCAGTAGCTGAGTTTGAAATTGAGCTCAGGGTTTTTGAGGTTTTTTTTTTTTTTTTTTTGCTTGCCTGTTGATCCTGTTTAGTAGAAGCTTTACCTGGCCCCACACAAAACTCTGCCTGCCCCTTTTTTTGGTCCTGAAGACCTTTGCATCACAGGAGTCTCTCAATGACTTGTGTAAGGTTGGGGTTAGATCATGAGTGGGTAAAGAGTGGAGTTTGGGTAGAAAAAACCAGGGATTTTCTAAGCCCACTCAGAGGTAGGAGAGGGAAAATATAGGGGGAAATTACAGTGGTGCCATTGGTGGGTCACTGTTGTCTAAGAGAGCTGCAGAGAGCTGTGCAGTGCAAGAGGCATGTCTGTATGCAGGGGTGCCTGAAACAGAACTGCCTGTATGGTGGAACTGAGTTGTCTCTTCCCAAATCTTAAACCCTGGGTGTTGCAATGGCTGTAACAGCAATAAATACATGCTGCTGCTATGACCTAGATAAATAACCCATTTGTGTTGCACTGCTGAGAGTCAGGATGAGTGCACAGTGCTTGTGATTGCTGACAGTATTACACATCCACTAGATTTTTATCTATCACTCACTCACCATCTGAGGAAAATTACTGTAATCACTCCTAAAGTGAAGCTCTTTCAGCACTGGGTATTTTGGTTTAATGAAATACCAACATCATGCAGTCCTACTATGTTGCATGCAGAAATATTTAAAAAAAATACAATCCAACCAGCCAAATCTGGTAGGCTCTTAAAACTAAAACATGAATTTCATCTCTCTTGTAAGGCCTGTAAATCCTATTTTCATGCTCAGTATAGGGCTGGAATTCCTCATGGGTGCATACTAGCCTCTGGATTTGCTGGGCTTCAGGTAGGAGGGAAGGGCTCAGTGGCCAAGGACATCCACAGATGCTGCTAATCCCAAAGAGAAGTCTGGATTGGGGGTGGGGTATTCCTGAAGGCCAAGTGCTTCACCTTTACCTGTCAGTAGTACAGCTTTTCAGAGATAATGTAAATCCCTTCCTTTTGGATCAGGCAGGTACAGACAAAGTGCCAAAGGCAGCATATTAAGAAAAGGGAGGATGCAAGACCAAAGGCAGACTGCTTAATTTGCCTGTGTCTGCACACGTTGGGTAGGTGCAACACAAACAACTCAAACATCAATTTGCTCTTACGGTGCACTTCGTGGCTACAAACAACATCATTTGTCATTGTCATGGGCAACCTACAATTTTCCATGTGACAAGTCTGAATGTCTACTCTTCCAAACCAAGACCAGTGAAACAGGCATGGTTGAGCTTGCATGTGCTCTTGTGCATTTGTGTTCATCAGTCCCATGTTTGCTTGCTTGAGCAGTGCCACGTGTGCAGGAGCTGCTCTCTACATGCTAGTTCTTCTGCATGGGCAAGACCTTCCTGTTTATAGGGATGTGGCTGTGGTGTCAGGGAATAGAAACTGTGCTGCATTTAGGACAACTAGTTACACTCAAATGGGAACTGAGTGTAACTTTAGTGTTTGGCCCAAAGCTGCCTTGAATCTCATTGGATAGTGCTTGGTCTTCAAGCAGTTGGACTCTGGCATTTTTGCATGACAATAGCAAGCAATAGAAAAGTAAATGAAGAAGCCTGTATTGATTTAATAAACTGTGATACATTTTTTGTGGTTTATTTCTGGCCCATTTAGTTAATGTACGTGTTTGCATTGATATGAGGGATTTTGATACTTGAATTACTTTAGACACAGGGTTAGAAAAGCAGGCGTTTTTTTGGCCATTGTTCTCAGAGTTTTGGTCCTCTTCCAGATTTACCAAGTCATCTGCATTTGGTGTGGGCTGACAAAAGAATGACTTTGCCACTTCTCTGTGGGATGCTTTGTTAGCTTTGGTATGGGGCTGCAACACAAGCAGCTGCTACAGAAGGTGACAGCTTTGTACAGCTGCTTGATGCCTGTGTGATTCAGACTTCAGTTTGGGGACTCATCTTTAGAAACACTTTGCTGGGAGCAGTTGAAGAGGTTGCTTGGCCATGGCACACCCTGCCTTGCTAAAAGATGTCTTTCCTGAGAGCTTAGGAGAGGAGTTGGTTGATGCTCAAGATGTGACTATTAGAGAGCTGTATCGCTCCTTAGATCTGTGAGCCAATCTGGCCTTTAAAGAATGGTCAAGAATTTGAGCATTGGCTTCCCGGACAGCTCTCAAAGGCATCATAAATGACTGAAAATCAAAAATTCTCTTTTCTTTAAAAGACTGTTCCCTTGCTCTTTAGTTGTCTTGGTGTCTCTCAGGGTCCAGCTTTGCTTATTTGCTTCCTTTTAACCAATCCTACAAAATATCCCATGAAGTTCAAAAGGGACAACGCCAAACTCTTCTCAGCTGGATCCCATTGCCTGTACTTAATGCAGAGGAAATTTTGTAAAAGACACATGCATAAGTTACATGAAATTATATGAAAATCCCTGGCCATATTTACCGTGAAAGGAAATGAGTGAATAATAAGAATAGAGCACCAGGAAGTCATTGCTTTTTGCTGGTTTAAGCTGGGCAGTCGATACTGCCCCCTCCCTGCTTCCTAGGCTGCAGTGCTGAGCAAGGAGCCGAGTGCGCGTCCCTGGGACTGCATCCGTGCGCTTCCCGCAGCGTGTGCCTGGCTCCGTGCAGTGTACCCCCTTCCTCCCGCTCAAACTGCACTGCTTCCTGAGTTTTTACACCTGTTCTCTCTCCTTTAGGATGGACGAAGCCCGCGTCCTATCCCTCTGCCTGGCTACGAAGTCAGTTTACCAGGTTCTGGTGAGAAGTTTGAAGTGCAGCACGTTTTTAAGCTTTGCCAGTCCCATCAAACTCTCTATTTCAGTGCAGAAGATGAAGAGCTGCAGATGAAATGGATGGAAATTCTCACCAAAGCTGCCAAAGGGGAGACTGAGGATACAGCTGAAGGGCTCAGCAACCCATAGAGCAAGTTTCATTTAGTTTCTTTCCTACATGCTATAAACCATCACTTGAATTTGGTATTCATGGCACTTTGGAATCTGTATGGCTTTATATTTTCATGTGTCTGCATAGGAAATTCAGTGGTTTCTCACCTTTTATTGTACATTTTTCACGTACAGTAGTTACCTGCCATATATTATGTTAAAGGAAAAAGTAGTTATAGTTGTTGGTGGTGTCAATGCTGGTTTTAAAACAAAAGACAAGGAGCAAAGCATTAATTTTAACAAAGGCAATGGAAAACCATCAGTCTTTTGTTTTCCTAAATGTATATTTTCCAGTCCTTTTGATTGCTGTTGAGTGCAGGATGTGTATAGTCTGTGATTAGTTCTATAAATGCTGCCTTTTAAGTTAAATGTTGTAAAGGCTTGTGCTGGCCACTGACATTCCATTCTCTGCCTCGCCTTCCTGGTAAGGTCTTTGTGATGTGTGAGCAATGTACTGAGTATTTTCCCGTTGCTAAAACTATGTCTCTGCTATTTTGAGATGACCTGTTCACATGACAAATACTGTAGAAGGGACTTCTAAAAATGACTGCAAATGGTGCAGAACAGAACATTAAGAAGCCTCATTGATTTTAAGCATTTATTATATTGATTGCTTTCTTTTGGAACCAATACCTTCCTTCCTTCTACTGGAACCCATTTTGATGTAAGTGAACAAACATTTTATACTGCAAACTGGGTTATGATCAATAAACAAGAACATTTTTAGTACACACCATACAAAAAGGTGACTTTTTTGTTGTATTGGTTAATTTAAGTGGCCTAGATCTTATTTATATAATTTGTAAATAATGTTTCATAAGTATTTTAAGAATTTTTAAAAGACCTCAGCTAATTAACAGGATTTAGTGCGTAGTATAAGAGATATTTGTATGAACTGAATTTGTAATTTAATTTTCCTGTTCACCTGTTTTTGTCTTATTTTCAAACATAAATGCTTATCTATTTAAATAAAAATTCCTGCAGCTAACTCCTGAGCCAGAATTCCAAGGCACAGCAAAGTTTAGGTCAACATTTAATATAGGTTAAAAAAAAAAAAGTATAAAAAGTCCAAAACAAACAAAAAAAAAGGCATGTCTGTTCCTAGTGGTAGTAAGCATGTAGTATCAATCAAAATGAAATAAAATCTGTCACAGTACTGTATTTTTAAATGGTTTGGTTTAACTTTTGTTTCCTCTTCAGCCTTCTACATTTTCAGATACTGGTAGAGAGGAAGAAATGCTCCATACAGCCAGAGTTTTTTAGGATTGTTGAAAATTAGTGATCTGCATCAGTGAGTATTTTTTACACCTACAGAAAAGGACTTATCCTTGTTTGGGGTTTGGTTTATTTTTTACATTGGTATAATAAATAATATATCTGAAGTCCATGATGATAAAACATTAGAGGCCATGTATTTGATTATCTACTGGGAAACTTTCATGAGACTTGCATCTTTCCTCTCCTCCCTAACACCCTCTCCCAACAGTCAACACAGAAAAGATTTCTTGAAAAGTAGCTTTTACCATGAAAAGGAATTCTTTCCAGTGTGTTTAATTTCTTCTCCCAAGCTTTCTTGAAACTATAATGATGTAGAGTGCTTGTCTTGAAAATTTACTCATTTAGTAACATTTCTGATTTGGAGGTGGGGTTTTCTTTGTTTGTTTGTGTTAACATTCTACCATTCTGTGATTCTAAGCAAATCAAGGGAAATGTGCTTAGTGAACACATGAACAAAACAACGTGCAGTAATGCAATAGCAAAGCACCCTCAGAGGACAGACCCAGGCTACAGAATGCTGCTGTAGGAGAGTCTCTCTTGGTCTGCATTGATTGACCAGCACCAGGGTCCCAGAGCACAGTGCTGCTGTGAAATCACAATGAAATCCTCTGAGAAATCACTACATGTCTCTGAAGGCTTGTCCTAAACTTACAGCAATATCTAATCTTGTCCAGATCAAAGGCTGGAGGGTTAGGACCTTTGTTCAATTCTCCTTCCTCATCTTCTCTCATTTGGAAGGAAGTGAGAACTCCCAAAGCTGAAGAAATAGGTGTCACTGACACTATTTTTCATAAAAGCTCTAAGCTTTAGACTTTCCTTTGTCATAAAATCTGTTCTTCTGAGCTCAGCCTGCTTCTGTGCAGAGCGTTAGCACAGGGATTCAGCATCCCATGAGTCCTCCTTAGGCCTTTATATTAGTGCACAAATTAGATTTAAGCCACTAATAGCTCCTTTCTAGCTCTGCATAGAGCTAAATTATATATGCTGGCCATGATAAGACCGGAGAAAAAAATTTACTTGTGGCAGCAGCAGTTATGTTTAACCAGGGGACTGAATTTTGATGAAGTGGGGATTAAAAGTACAATACCCATAGCTGCAGTGTCCTGACATCAGCACCTTTCAGAAAAGATGTCAAAATCACGCAATAAGCCAAGAACCCTCTCTGCGCATGAGGGATGTGGCCTGTGCAGCTGCACCAACAAACCCTCTCCACTTTGCTGCTTGCAACCATGAAGTAAAACACACCAGGTCTTTGTGACTCTGCCTGTCAGGTCAAGGCACCAGACCCTACCTGCCTCATAGCCACAACATTCCTGCTCTGAGCATGGCTGGGGCAGAATTAAACCAAGCTGTGGTGCTCTGGGCTCTCAGGCACTGCAGGATTCCAGAATTCTGCTGTGTTTGGGAGCTAAACCTCACAAATCTGTGGGAGCTTGCTCAGTGCTTCCTGTCAACAGTTGGATAAGCCTTTCCTTTGGCCACTTGGAGAAGCCTTTCCTTTGCTTCTCCAGGAGCTGCTGTCTCTCTCCAAGGTGCCTATCATCTCGTGCCTGAATTAAACTGATGTCTGTCATCATTTCTTTTTTTTTTTTCTTTAAATTGACAGTCACAGATTAAGGGTTTGAACAACCCTGGATTTATTTCAGGAAGATTTCATTAACAAATCAATTAGCTGTATTTAATCTCATTCCCACACATTTTTCTTTCTGAGTGCTTTTTTATTAATTTTCCTATTCTGTTAAAATGTGTTGTTATGCTGACAGAAAGAAGAGCTGGCAAAGGCAAAATACGAAGAGCTGTCAAGGACAAGGCAAAGGCAGTGACAGAGCAGACAGGGGGCCAGTCTCCAATTATTTATTTCCTTCCTAGAGGTGGGATGCATGTTGGTGGGTGTCTGATTTTGCAGGTGGTGATCAGTGCAGTGATCAGGATGAGGAACAACACAGAATTACGACTTGAAGAGACACAACATTCCAGAAATTAGCTGGATCCAGTTGATCCACCTACATCTTCTCCACCTACCTTTGAGCCTTTGGTACTGTACAAGCAGTACCTGAGCTCTGTCACTGTGATCTTTGGAGCTTGGACAAGACTCACTGCCAACACCAAGACTACAGGAAACCAAACCACTCAATGAAGAGGTTTTATTTGAAATTAATGTCTCCACTCAAAATGACAAAGAAGGAATGTAAAATTATCAGGGCAGAAGTTGTGTTTTTGCTAAATTATGTGTGACCTTTTAATATCTCTGGCCCCAAACTGCCCATGAGTATCTAAAGGATCAGGTATATTGTGTGCAGGGTCTGTCAGGGACAAAGTCAGCATGGACAAATTTGCTGAGAAACAGGAAAACTGTGAAAAATGTGAAATGGATAGTCCTTACCTGCTGTGCCTGCTGCAGACCATCAACACCACAGAATCTGGGCCAGGTTTGCACAGAGGCAAATGGGACTGATTCATTCAGATGGATTATTTATTATTCACCTTAATCTTTTGTAAAAAGGCTAGATTTCAGTGTGCTCATTTGGTTTATTCATTCTCCAGCCTCTGTGTTGTCTATGATGGGTTACACAGTGCTCACTGACTGCTTTTCAAAATAAGAATGAATCTGAGGTTTTAGGAGAACTAGTGCCACCATATCAATTCCTTGTTGTGATCAAAGGAGGGCTTTGCTAAATCATAGAATCACAGTATCGTTTGGATTGGAAGGGACCTTAGGATCATCTTGTTCCACCTCCTGCCATGGGCAGGAACACCTTCCCCTAGACCAGGGTGTTCTAAGCCCTGTCCAACCTGGCCGTGGATACTTGCAGGGATGGGGCAGCCACAGCTTCTCTGGGAACCTGTGCCAGGGCCTCATCATCCTTACAGGGAAGAATTAATTTATTTCTTAAATCTGAACCCCATGAGTCCCCACTAGGTGAGCACAATCATATACCTGTATGTAAAACTGCTTCTAAAGGTGATGTGGGGGAGGGAATGTGCATCCCAGATCTTTCTCCTGTGCTCATGGAATTCCTTGTCACTGACAGATGCTCACAGCTGCTTCTGAGAGAAAGATGACAAAGCTGTGAGTTTCTTGTTTGATGCTGGAGCTGCTTACAGAGATAAAATACAGTACAGCAGTGAAAATGAGGAATATGTTTTTATGTCCATTATAAACATCTTTACAGATGGAATGAAGCAGTCACTGTGCTTGAGCACACCAGGACTGTGTGTATGCCAGTCTCCCCTCTCCAACAGTGATGTGGCGATGAGGCTGGTGCATTTGGGAGGTGAGCACCTGTACCTGCCCAGAGCACACAGCATAGCCAGGTGAGGAACCTGTCCCCAGCCGTGGCCAAAGCAGATGTGAAGGAACGTGTATGGATGTGTGACCGCCAGCAGCCTGAAACTCAGAGATATCCCAAGCCAGAGATGGTACCCAGCCTTTAATAACCCCTCAGAGCATTCTTCTCCTAGAACTTAGCTGATCATTTTTTTCACTGTAAATTTTTTTTTTTTTTTTTTTTTTTTTTTTTTACAGTATCCTCTGTCAAAGAATTCTGTAGCTAAACCCCACCCTGGCTAGAAAGTTTCTTCCCTTTTTTTGAAGCAGTAGTGCTGCACCTTCTAGGTCTGGCCTAGGGAGCAGCACTGAACAGCTCCCCTTTAACCTTCCTCAGGACCCTGAGGTTGCACAGAACTCTCCTGGATCTTCCCAGGTGTCTCTTTCTGTGGCTAAAGAGTCTGGGCTGTTTCTTTGTTCCTTGCTGGGTAGCTCTGACCATGTTTGCTTCCCCTCCTTGAATCTCCTTTCTTTGACCACATAGGACATGAGGTGGGTCAAGGGCAGATGCTGGGGCAGGGAATTTCTTTTTTCACATTTCTGTCCCAGACTGTTTATGTCTGGGGCAAAGAATATTTGAATATTTTCCCTCTTCAGCATCTTGTGCCATTTTGACTGGCTTTAACAATAGTGATGTGTCAGGACTTTGCTGTGGGCAATATTTCCCTTGTTCAGTCCCTTAAACCCGCTGGAAGAAGAAATATTAACCAATATCAGCTCAGGCTGTTTTGAAGTTGATGCGAGACATGTACATGCATATCCTTCAATCACTGCCCTTTGCTAAATGAGCAAACTGACAATGTTGCAGAGCATCTGTGCAATTATATTTGAATGCACCACTTAGAGACTGTGACAAATCCATTACGTGAATTGAAAAGGGCAAAAGGTTAAAATAAAAATGGCTTAATAAAATTGCAACAATCCATTTAAAACTGCACAGGGGAAATGCAGAACTGTGAAAAGCACTGAGCATCCACCATGAAATAAAATAAATCTTTATTTGCTAGATGAGACACTGGGCAGCTCCTTGGCTGGTACAAATGGATGGATTTAGTTACAACTGTCTGTTAAATTAGCTGAGGATCTGCCCATATAGCTTTGTTTGATCTTTAAGCATTTCTGCTTCCTGACAAGCCTTAGATAATCAGTGATTTACAGCACAGCTTTTGCTGTCCCTAGATGCACAGGAGACTTGAGCAGGATGCCACTCCATGTAGAGTCATTTGGAGACTAGGGCTCAGCAGGTTTTCATTGCTCTTGGCTTGCAAATAGTGAATTTTCCCCCATTTCTCCTAGCACAGAGAAAACCTGACACTACAATATTATTCCAATAGCCGCTAATTTTTTTTGCCTGAGAGATCAATTTTGTGTCAAATATGTTGCATTTTAGCAAGTATGAAGTATGCACTAGGCTTAGGATAATAATGCGTTTCTGTAAGTCTGTAATGAAGTCATCACCCAGGAACAGCACACTAATGCTTTACTGCGTTCCTTAGGGATTGCTTCCTGTTTTGAAGGGATGAAAGCAAATCCAATACGCCTCTCGTGCAAGGGCCTAAAGCAGTCGCTGGCATCACATGGGCTCAATCCTCTTCTGAGTTACGCAGATCAAATCCCCAGGATTTATCTGACCTGGGGGCTTGGCGTGTGTGCCAACTTCACCACAGAGACCTTACCCCGGCGCTGTGGTTTGGGCCAGGTTTGGAGCAGATTCCACCAAGTGAGTGGTGTTTCTCTGAAAGGAGGGAGATTTACTTGATGTTGACATTCACAAGGGCATAGAGTGATAGGACAAGGGGAAACAACTGTAAGCTGAAGGAGAGCAGTGTTAGACTGGATATTAGGAATAAATTCTTTACTAGAGGGGGGGGGAGACCCTGGCACAGGGTGCCCAGAGCAGCTGTGGCTGCCCCTGGATCCCTGGCAGTGCCCAAGGCCAGGTTGGACAGGGCTTGGAGCAGCCTGGGACAGTGGAAGGTGTCCCTGCCATGGCAGGGGTGGCACTGGATGGACTTTAGGTCCCTTAACCATTCTGTTTCTATGTTTAATTCAGGCTTATAAAATATAGAGCTCATCTCTGGTAGAGAATGACCAGATATAGAATGAATATCCTAATATTTTTTAAAAGTAGACATTAGGAGAAGGAAATTAATAAATCAATTTGCAAGGCCATGTCTGCTTAACTGGAACGGTGCTGATTAGCCCCAAACAATGCTGGAGGAGATAGCTTGCTTGAGTGTCCACAGCAATATTTTATCTTGGATTGAAGACACAAATGGTTGTTCTCAGAATGTTTGTTTTTCCAAGCTACTGAGAAACAGAATGTGTATTGATGCCACGTGGCCTGTCACACTGTATTTGTTCGTTTCTACAACAGAGGGAACAAAAATGTTCCCTCTTCAAATCAGCTTAGCATTTTCAGGTGCTGATGGGATATATGTAGCTGTGTGCTGCTGTGTTTTTATATACTGTACTGGCATTGTACTCCACTTAATAGTAATACATGAAAATAGTTCCTGAGCTGTGGCCCCAAGCTGAATCCACCACCTAACACCTACTAGAAAAAAGGAGAACACACTGGAGTTTGCAGCAGGCAAGCAGGTCGCTTGTTATCAGCCATAAGCCATCTTTACACGAGCACCGCAGGGCTCTGTGCCACTGACAGCCCAGGGGGGTCGCTGGAGGAGCCGAAGTGGAGCTGGGCGTGTGCATACAGTGTGTCCCTGGCAGAAAGGACTCTCCAGGTCCCTGTGTGCAGTGTTCCTCAGCACAGGACCAGGTTGGTTTCTTCCACACTGAGGAATTACCGAGGAGTTCCCAGCATTACTCCTCTCTGCTGAGAGAAGCAGTACTTTATTCCCACATCTATCAAAGAATCACAGAATGGTTTGGGTTGGCAGTAACTTTAAAGCCCGTCTCATTTCACCCCCTGCCTCGAGTGCTGTGTCCAGTTCTGGGCCCCTCCATTTAGGAAAGATGTTGAGATGCTGGAGCATGTCCAGAGAAGGGCAACAAGGCTGGTGAAGGGTCTGGAACACAAGTCCTGTGAGGAGTGGCTGAGGAAGCTGGGGTTTATCCTGGAGAAGAGGAGGCTCAGGGGAGACCTCATCACTCTCTACACCTCCCTGACAGGAGGGTGCAGCCAGGTAGAGGTCGGTCTCTTCTCCCAGGCAATCAACAAGAGGATGAGAGGACACAGCCTTAAGCTGCACCAGGGGAAGTTTAGGCTGAATATTAGGAAAAAATTCTTCACAGAAAGAGTGATAGGGCATTGGAATGGGCTGCCCAGGGAGGTGGTGGAGTCACTATCCCTGGAGGTCTTTAAGAAAAGACTGGATGTGGCACTCAGTGCCATGGTCTAGTTGACAAGGTCGTGTTAGGTCGTAGGTTGGACTCGGTGATCTCAAAGGTCTTTTCCAACCTAATTAATCCTGCGATTGTGGGTGAAACCTATAGCTGGGAGAAGAGGAAGAGGAGAAGCCAGGGGGCAGAGTGAAGCCACCTCCCTGGGGCAGCAGCACACGACTGATCCAGCAACCTGGGGGATGGGAACAGCTCTGACAACCCAACAGATCATTTTATGTAACTTCTACGGGTCACGTTTTTCTTCCAGGAATCTAATTGCTGAGCTTTTAGCTATCACACCTATGCATGAGTGATCTGGCTAAACAGAAGCTGAGGCTGAGAGCTACTATTCTTTTCAGGAGTTACAGAACAAGCCACAGGGTCTGCCTGAGGCTCTGAGCAGTGCAGGCAAACCCAAGAGTCACTGCCTGGGGCTGAGGGGCTGATGCTCAGCTGAAGAAGGGGGTGGCAGCAGGGCCAGCCAGAAGAGGAGAAAGGGGATCAGCTGGCTGCTGCTGGAGGGCTGGGAACCTGCTATCGCCGGGCTGGGACTTGGGAGTATGTCCCTGCTCGTGGCCAGGTAAGTCCTGCAGCCGCCCAGGCAGCTTTGCTGGGGACTGTCACTTCAGCAGCCTTGTGCCCTTGGCATGCCTGGAGCCAGCACTAATAACTGGGATTAAAAGAAAGGCAATGCCTTAGGGCAGCTTAGTGAAATCCAACAGTTTGATTGAATCCAATCAAACAACCCCTAAGCAAAAGCAGCAAGTGTCTGGTTGGGGCTGCATGGCTTCCCCTGATGCTGAAGGTGAAACCAGGGGCCTTAAAAATTATAAGCATCTCCACACTACAGCCCAGCAAAATATTTTTAAGGTGCTGTCCCTGTTCTCTTCCTTTCCTTATCACCTTTTTTCCTTGTGTTTGGTTCCACTATACCAGTGAGATATTTTTTATTAAATTCAAAGCATATTTGCAGGGGACGGCTGGCTTTAAAGGCAAAATCATGTCACTGCCATTGATGATGGCAGATGACTGCACCTTACTTGGACAAAATCCCATTTTACGATAGCTGGATTTTAAATAAGGGTTGTACACTTTGTGGCAATGAAATTGGACAACTTCTCCATTAAAATCATCAGCAAGACTTCCACTGAGGGCAAGCACTGAGTCCCCACAGCTTCCCCATGAAAGCACTCACCTGCAGCCAGGGAGGTGAGTGATGTTCTGGGGGGTTACACCCAGAACCAGGGCTGCCTGTGGTGTTCCAGGACATGTGGAGCAAAACCACTGCTGTTGGGTTATACATTCCCTTACAAAGCACATCTGAACGCTGCCATGAGGTGAGTGGAATTCAGGTGCTGCTGCTTAATTTGCTTCTGTGAGTGCCTGTAAGGAGAGATTTGACTTGCAAAATGCTCATGTTCAACTCGAATTGTATAACAGCAGCTGCAGGGGTAGTGGCTTACAGAAAAAACTACTTCTCTGTCTTTGGTATTCCTCTGGCTTCACAGATATGCAGGACTTGACTGGAGGAGCTATAGTTCCTTGTTGACTTTAATTAGGTTGATGAATATTTGGCATTACCAGAAATACAAACCTAATCCATAAGCTGCAGCATTTTCAAAAATGTTGGGGTTTTGCTGTAATGAGACCAAGCATTGCTTTTAGAATGTGGCTTAGTTGTAGAGATGGAAATAGCAGTCCTTTATATCTGCAATATTCCTGAGGCCCCCCTGCCAGATAAGCTCACAGGAAAGAGTGCTATGGCCAGCAGCACAGTGAGCTGTGTCACCATTACATGTGGGCATGATCCTGCTCCATTTGATGCTTCCAGCAGAGCCTTAAGAGATTTTTCAGTCTATTAGGGTTTAGTGCATCTCAGAATTTCATCTCTCTAATCTGCTCCTGCAGACTATTTTTTCCTTCTAATTCCAGGTGAAAAAAATAATGAGAGGGTAAAACCAGCAGAGAGAGTATTAACAGCTGCAGTGCTTGGTGTGGGACCCAGACTATATGCTCAGCACCAACACAGAGCTTCTTCAGCAGAGTCAGTTGTTCCTCCTCTTGCTTTCTGTGAACACACAGTGCAGGCCATTAAAGGCCTTTTTTGGATCCACTGCCAGTGTCAGCAAATCAAGGATCTCAACGAACACTGCTGAGACCCAGATTCACTGTGGTAATGCTGCCAGGGCAGTAAGTGGCAGGGGGTGACATGGCCAGGATGTGACAAGCACAAAATGACACAGAGTGTGTGCAAGGCACTTGGGTTTCACCAAGTAGCCCGTGCATGTTGGTGTGTGCCACCCAGCTCTGGGTAGGATGATGGATCTGGGAACTATCCAGTGGGTTTAGCTGCAGATCCCAGTCAAAACAAACACAACTTTGTAGATTATACACCGGATGTATGCGAGAGATTCAGCTCCTGGAACATAACCGCATGAAGAGCAGCAGACTGTGTTTGCAAGACCAGACCCACGAGAACCAGACTGGGTACCTGAGGCTCGGCAGGCTGTGAGCGCCAGCCTGCCTGCATCGGGGACTGACGGCAGGTAGTAGAGGAGGACGGGCAGCGGACGGGCGGTAGGCAGGAGGCAGGGCAGGCAGCGGGGGCAGCGATCGGTGGGCAGCGGGGGCAGGCAGTGGGCAGCGGGGGATACGCGGTGGGCAGAGCGGGCAGGGCGGGCAGCGGGGGATAGGAAGTAGGCAGAGCGGGCAGCGGGGAACAAGCAGCGGGCAGGGCGCGCAGCGGGGAGCACGCAGCCCCTGCCCGGCGCCGCGGGCGGTGCCGCATCCCCGCCGGGCCGCTCGTGGGG
>VWZT01002301.1:219905-250688 GCA_013397055.1 Pachycephala philippinensis
CGGCGCTCGGCGGAGCCATGCCGGCAGCCACTGCGCCCGGGCTGGACGCGCCGCGCACCCCCGCGCTCGGGCGGGACAGCGGCGGCCCCCACGGATACGCAGGTACGAGCGTGGTCCCGCATCGTTCCTCGCACAAGTTCCCTCCTGCGTCGCACCGGAGGGGAGGGAGGATGCCAGCCGGGGTAGCGCCAGACCCCGGTCAGGGTGCAGGGTCCCTCCCGCGCAGGGATGCGGGGTGACCGGGGCGGGATGCGGTACCCCCGGACAGAGGTGTTGTATGTCCCCCGCGAAGGGGCGCGGGAGATTCCAGCCGGGGCTGCGTTACCTCCCCACTCAGCTCCGGGAAGGGCCCCCCCGTCCCACGCTGTGCCGCCTCCGGCCGGTCCCTGCAGCCGCGGAGCGCGGAGGGGACAGTGGTCCGCACCCTGAAGTTCTCGCGCACACAGCACCTCGGGACGGGTGTCCCGGAGCCGCCCTGGGCACAGGCGGGTCCCGGCGGGTCCCGGCGACCCTGGGACAGCTCTGCCGGGGCTGCACTCGGGGGCAGAGCGGGGCCAGTCCTGGGCTGCGGCTCAGGCGGAGGGGCCGAGCACCCCCGGGGCGGCACACAGCAGCCCCTCTCCGGAGCCGTCCGAGCTGGTCACCCGGGGGCTGCTGGAGCCCCGGGGGTTATTGCTCCCAGAGAGGAGGCGCTGCAGTGATAGAAGTTTGGGGTTCACTCGCTGGGGTGGCTGCGGGCACTGGGGACGAGTTCACGGGTGCAGAGAGGAGTGTCTGGCAAGGATGGAAGGTGCTGGTTCTCAGAGACGTCGTCCCTGGGCACATGTCACTGGGCTGGGAAGGAAGTGAAGATAGCAGTGTTTTAATGGAATATGGTAATACACTGAGGGGTGGAATGAGAAACTAGTCAAAGCTCTTTCCTTCTTATCTTTCTCTTCCCTCGAGTTTTGTTACTCATTCGATTGCATAGACCATAACATCCTTTCAAAACCTCTTTGGCTTAAGTGGGTTCAATAATTTGGGAATAATGCAAGGTGACAGAGGGTCTAGCCCTGAACTAGTGGGACATGTCCACTGCACAGGGCTGCTGCATTGGTGGGTGTCTGGGCCTGGGGGAGCAGAGCCGTGGTCTGGACCTGCTGTCCGGGGCAGCAGGAGGTGCTTGTTCCCAGCCACAGTCACCTCTGGAGTCTGGGAGCAAGGTGGAAGGATGCTGGAGCTTGGTGCAGCTGTGGTGACCTGCTGCTTGCTGGGGTTTCTTCCTCTGTACTTCAGATCACACGGCAGATGGGCTTTTCCCTGGCTTCAGTGCAAGCAGGGCTGAGTGCTCCTGATATCCAGGGACCTCCTTCTCATGCACAGCCTGTCCTCTCATATCCTTGCGATTTAATCGGCTCATGAAGTTCTAACAGACTTTTTTAATGATCTGATTTTGTTGTGCCTATAGAAATGGGCAAATGTATTTGGGCTACTAGCACAGGAATGCCGTAATTTGTATCCTCTGAATGTGCTTAAGTGCTTAATTTGAATTTAATAGAGCAGTTCATTTGAAAATGCGAAACAAGTTCTGGGAAACCTGCTTAGAGAATTAACTCAAACCCAAGTGTAGACCCTGTTGCTCTAGCCTGATAGTGTTGCTAGTTATTGACTTTTCTCTTTTATAAAATCATGTATATTTGGCTGCTTTTATATGTTGTGTCAAAGTCTTGTGGGGCTGGGTTTGCCCACACTAGAAGTTTTGGAAGTTTTGGTAGTGGCATGTCCTGTGTTACCCTCAGCCTTTCTAATTCTGTATAGGTTAATCTTGCTCTATGTGGATCTGTGGCAAAACAGCTAGAAATGCCGATCTGCCAAAAAATATTTGGTGTTTGAATTAGAAATGCACCCTCAGTTAATCCCTTGGATATCTATAGACCTGGCTCCTCTCAGCCATGTCTTCAGCCAGAACAACAAAGACCATTTTTTCCAAGCCAACTACACCAAAACCATGGAGCAGGAGTTCTCAGTAAGGTGCTAAACTGGAATACTCTGGGTCAGGGCTTGGCTGTGCTGCACGGAGCTGCTGCATCGGCTGTAGGACCAGCAGTGATGCTTGAGCACACGGGGCTTTGCCAAACCTTAGCTGGGTGTCTGCTCTCTCGTCCCCTCTCTGCTACGTCATGGAGGTTTGCCATGGTGGGATTTCGCCTTCACCAACACCCATTTGGAACTATAAATGTATTGAGTCAGGTGGATGTACTGCTGCTAGCCCTAAGCAGTTTAGGTAGCTAAAATGATGGCTACTTATATAATTTTAAATTGAACTCTTGTTCAGGATGCTTCATTTAAATGCGACCGTATTATTTATACACCAATGTTTGCTGCCAATTGTTGTACAGTATTTATACAGTATCTTTCATTGCATCATGTTGTTATTGGTGATCCTTTTTCATGCTCAGTGCCCCCTTACATTATTTCAGACCGTGAGCAATAAGGTGATAATAAAGATTTGCACAGATAGACTCCCTCACATGTTCCTTTTGAGAGGATGAAAAAAATGTGGCAGGATTTCCATTTGAATTAAAGTGTGAATGAGAGAGAAATTAAAGGAAGTTCCTTAGTAGAGCCTTGATGCCTGTAGTACTTAGAGGGTGTTACATCTTCCTGAGACACAGCTGGGAGATTCAGACACCCTCTGCTTTTCCTGGTCTTGCCTTCTTTTGAAGGACTGGTGCCTCCCTCTGACAGGAGCAGGGAGAGCGATCCCACCCTGTATTTGGGGAGGGTCAGCAGTGTGCTGCCCGGAGAAGCTGTGGGAGCCTGGCTTGCCCCGAGGGAAGGTCAGCAGATGGGCAGGGCGGGAGCATGGGGCAGGGAGGAGCACAGCAAACGTGTGGAAGCAGAGAAGCAGCCTGCTGCCGTGCAGCCCATTGCCCTGGTAAGCGATGCAGCTGTTGTTGCGTGTTCCACACTGCACCGGGGCTGTTCTGCTCTCACAGCGGCATCACGGCGCTGCTGCCTTGCTGCGGTAGTGCACTATGGACACTCATCGATCGACCAGCGCTTGCCAGGCTCGGTACATTCTCTGGAGAAGCCTCTGAGATTCTGAAAGGCTTGTGTCAGAGCACTCTCCTGCCCTGTGGGAATCCCCATGGAGCAGGGTGCTGTTGTCAGCCCGTGCCACTGGGGTACTGGTGCCTCTGAAGCTGCTCAGATTATACTGGGGGCTTTGGGGTGAAATAAGAAAAGAAGGAAAGAGCAAAAAAGGCGTATCATTATTTTTAGTCTTTATGTCGCTGAAGTGGGAGGCTCCGGCCCTGTGGTTATCCAGGGTGGTACCTTTTATTTGCAGTGATTCCTCTCTCATTCCTCAATACCCTCCTGTAGCTCTTTCAGACCAGGCAGCACATACTTCTGTAAACATAGAGACAAACATCATCAAAGCATCGACAAACACATCAGTGCAGCCACAGACAAAGGGAAAATAAATGTGGGGCGTGGCAGAAACACTCATTATGACAGGGTATAAATTAGTAGGTCTCACTGCTGGGCTGTTGTCTGTAGTGGTTCTGCCTTGTCCCTCCACTTTCCAGACCAGGAAAGGGGAGAGGTTTCATGAGGTGGGAAATGCTACAGGCTGCAGTGAATGCTCCGTTCAGACCTAGCTGTGTAAGGAATTATCTAGCAGACACCACTGGAGAAAAGGGACAGCGTCTCTGGCTTAGAACAGATAAAAGTTTCACTTTGCTGGAGGATAGAAGAGGGATCACCACATATTGGCTCATTTGTACCCTGAATGTTGGTGGCCATGGTGGGATGCAGCTGCCAGGATGGATGTATCTTCGGTGTGACTTAGGATGTCTGTTCTTTTGTTGTGAGCAACTTTATTTTTCTGAAGTGAGTTTCCTTGGCAGTGCAGAAACTGAAATTATGGCACTAAGAACATACAGTTCTCTTCCAGGACGGCAAAAGCAAAGTTGTTCTTCAAAGCCAGGAATGCTGCTGCTCTGCAGAATGGCTACATGGAATTTTATCACCTTGTCCCTGTGATGCAGTTCAGTTTTTAGGCTGCAGAAGAAAACATGGATCCCAAATTTCCATTTCCATGGGGCAGAAGGTGATACAACTTGGAATATATGGGCTTGTAATTTCTTGAGGGTTATTTCTCCTTTCTTGTTCTCCCATGAGCTCAAAGTCAAACTTTGTATTAAGTAATGTAAAAGAAGTGACAGTTGCAGAATGTCAGCTAATTGGCTTTATCTCCTGTACTGCAAGGTGTTAATCTGGGTGGCTAGGCATTTGCACCAGGAATTGATACTGCTGAAGGATTTTTGTGCTTGTCATTAAAATGCTAGAACAGTATAAAACAGAGAAGGAGAAGTGTTACTGGGTCTTCTGAGTCCTTCAGAGTGCAAGACTGTTCCCTGTGGTATTCTCCAGTGCTTCATGCTAGCTACTCTGAAATTACCTACATTAGAGAGACAGATTATGAGTAGACTTCTGAGGTGAGCTGAATGCTTTCGATCCAAAACATTGATATTTAAAAAATCACAAGTCAGTCTTAAAACACAGAAGCACCCCAGTGACAGCAGTTAACCCAGCATTTTCCAGGTGGTGTGGCGTGGTCCATTTCAAAGGGCCAAACCACTGGCAGTTTTGCTGTTCCCACTGTGGCAGAGCCAGGAGGTCCTTGGACCTTGCCCCTGAAAAAGCAGAGCATCCCCAAACATCTCTGCAACTCTGCAGCAAAGAGATTTGTAACTATGCTGGAATTGGCATGATTTTGCTTATTAATCATGATTGCCTCTGACTTTTTATGTGCACTGTAGAGTCTTGCCTTCAATATTATGATGGGGACAAGCTATCACGCAGGACAATTGTTAGTTTTCATTTTGGCATTTTATTGACATGCTGTCTTTGAAATGCAGCTGCAGATGAGCAAGCATGTTATTCTAAAGAACAGTTTTGACTAGCTCAGTGGATCAGGATTGGCAGAGAGGTGATTTTGCAGTCTGCGTGGACGTCTGCCTCTCATTTGGTTGTCAGATGACAGAGAGAAATGCAGAAGTTGCAGAATGAGCAACTGCTCCCCAAAATAAATCAATTCCTGTGTCTGCTGAGGGTCTCAGGAATGGGGTTGAGCTGGTGCAGCAGAGCAGAGCCTCTGTGGCCCAGCAGCAGCTTTAGGGGGGTCTGTAGCTGCTTGGGGAGCAGTGCTCGCGGCTACCTCAGCCCAAATCGGAGTGGTGGTGGCTGGTAGAAGCAGTGGTGGGGAAAGGGGTGGGTTAACTGCTTGCCTTTCCTCCAACAGACCTGGGAGAGATGAATCCATTATTATTTCTGGGATGAAAAGCCAGACACAATGCTGCTCATGTATTCCAGACTCCTGAGCAGAGTAGCTTTGATTTGGAATGGATTTGAGGAGAGGTGAAAATGGGGACAGAAGTCGAGTAGGGTGAAGGAATGGTGTACAAAACTCCCTGAGTGCATGTGTGGGCTGGGAACAGTGTGTGGGAGGATGGTTTGGGCTGTGGGGGCTCAGAGAGGTGCAAAGGGCAAGTTTTGGGTTTGGATTTTTCCTGTTCAGAAGAGCAGAAATTTGTGCCTTCATGTAAAAGCAGAATTACACCCAGGAAGGTTTCTGCTTACAGCCACAGTTATTTCCAAGATCTTTGCTAGTTGATTGGGTCAAAAGAGGTATCTAGACTGGACAAAGGGGTTCTGCTTTGCTCTAAAAAGTGGTGTCCCGCAAAGCCAGGGGCAGTTTTGCACAGGCAAGAGAGCTCTGGTGTTTGGCCCATTATTGTTAATACCTGCAGAAATTTAGATTACGAATAAGGTTTTCATTCATTTTAATCTGTTCCAGCCCAGAAGCTGAATTCTCAGGTGTAGCCCTGAGTTTCCTAGCCATGTACAAAGGAAGGGGAGGGTATGGGGCTGCCATCCTCTGCTCTGCTCTCTCAAGCTACTTGTCATTCTGTGCCTAACTCACCTGCAATCATTGACTTTTGAAGTGGGAAAATGTAAACACAATGCACTGGTTGTATGTCCTTATACTGGCATTCCCGTCAATCTCCATGCCACCTTGCGCCAATTCCTGTGTCCAGGGAGGCCGAAAGCAGATGTGTTTATTGACTCGTGCTGTTAATCATTGCTGTGCCCGAGCAGTTCCTGGCAGGATGCTGCGTGGCTCTCACACCACGCAGTTTGCAGGTTGCTCTGGTGTCCCTGGCCAGGCTCCTGGCTGCACATCCCTCAGGGGGAAGCCCAGGAATAGGAAAACCAAACCCTGTCAGGAAAAGAACCAACAAGGGGGGAAGAAAAATAAAAAGTTATAAAACCACAGAGAAGGGTTTTAAATCCGGCTTTTGGTTTCTCAGCCCGTGAATGACTTCTATCACCATAATAAAAGGCATGCTATTGCTAACTTTTTCAGACTGGTGTCTAAATCAATTATTCACAGAAATTCTTGCTGACAGTCGTGGATGCCAGGTCACAGCTCTGTGGTGTGCATTTCACAGCTTAACACAGCAAGCCAAGGACAGGAGCAGCTTCAGATTGCTCTTGGGAAGGAAGAAGGACTTAGAGAAGCCAAAGTGGGCCAGCCAGGGGGAGAGAATGCAGGTAAGGTCTGTAGCATTCAGGCTGGTTTTGCTTAACAGGGTGGTTGGAAATTCCCCATGAAAACTAATAAACCTGTATTTCATCATCTGTTTTAAAACAGGAAAGTGGTTTCAAAGAGAAAAGTTTGAAAACTTTCTATATTCTTTACAAATCAGTTCTTTGTGGAAATGCAATTCCTACATTTCAAGCTTTTTGGCAAAAAATGAATACATAACCATTAAGTAGCAAACAGGTCTGGTCCACCTAAAATTTCATGTTGGAAGTGGATTTTTTAATGACTGAAGTGTTTTTTGTCCAGCTCTGGACCCTTCCCGCTTGAGAATTTTTTTGGTCAAGGTAGGTCAGTGCAATGTGCCCCCACCAGTGGGGATTTCTGCCACCCGTAGAGGTTGTGCCCAGTGTGGCCAGCGTCGTGCATAAGCAAGAGGCCACCAGCCCCATCGTCCAGGCACATCTGCTCTTATCAGCCACGTTCAGTACCCCAGCGTGCTGCTGTGCACAAACCAGATCACAGAGTGGTTGCAGGCAGATAACCCAGAGGCAGTCAAGGCAAATGCACAGCCAGGCTGAGCTCCGTGTCCTGCAGCACCCAGAGCAGTGGGGGAGAGCGGGAGCGTGCTGAGGGTGGGCAGTGGACACACAGGGATGCTGCCCTCCCTCAGGGATGCTGCCCTTCCCGTGGGGCAGCGCACAACCCCTGCCCTGTCCAGTTGTCCAGTGGGGCATCCTTCATCCTTCCTCTGTCCATGGCTCCTAACAGACGTGTGCTTTCCCTGTGGAAATACGTGTGGGGTTTCTTGTGGCTTCTCCAGTGGCTGGCTTTCCAGCTAGTGAATCACTTTGCACTCTCTGCAGAAATGTTACAATTGCTTGCAGGTTTAATGAATGAGAGATTATTCATGAGTACTGGGAAAACATAATGGTGAAAGTTGAAATTATAAACATACAGACTTCAGTGGCCCAACGAAGGACACCAGCAAGGATGTGCCCACCAAAACCTGTCTGAGAACAGAGGGACCTGGTGGCAGAGGGAAAGTGCAGGGATGCTCCTAGTCTTTGTTATTCCCTGAAGAGAAGGAGAATGATATTGAAACATTCCTGACCTGCAAATTTCAAATTCAGAGTCGAGCCAATGGGTTAATTTGCCTTACTTTGTGTTTCTCATGTCCCTGATTCTGCTTGGCTCTCCCTAGAGATGGGGTGACAGATCCTGGAGTAATACTTGCATCTTGCTTTGAATTTGAACCTCTCAGAGAATGTGGATGTAGAGATGCATGGGGGAGGCTGAGGACCATCTGTAGTAGACTGTGGTATTGTGTAACCAGCTACTTCTGTTCTCCTTCTAGGGAATACCAATGCTCATTGTGCAAGAAGCAGTGCTAGCAGGTTTTGGAGGCAAGCAGAGCCAGGGCTTATCCCTGACTGCCTTGTGGGCCCAGCAGCTGGGGCTTGGCTCTCAGGAGCCAGGGCTCTTGGTGGCATCCTCCTGAGATGGCCTGTGGGGCATCCGTGGGACTCAAGGTCTCAGCTGAGACAGAAACAAGTGAAAAGCTCATTTCGAGATATTCCTCTTAATTGTATTCTCTTTAGGACCTTTGTTTTAGAAACCAGGCCACGAACTCTGCTTTTTGCAAATATGTATTTATCATCTGCTTTAGAATGCCAAAGTGGAGAGACCATCAGCACTATTAGCTCCAGTCACTAGATTATCACAAAAGAACGATTTGCATTACTTCTGCCGGCCATTTTCAATTTGAAACAGCTTGAAGAATCATTCTGATGTGCTCTGTAGTGGATGGATAGATAGACAGACAGATAGATAGATAGATAGATTTGAATAAAAGTTACCTTTTTTAATATGGAAGTAACAGTGAAGAGATAAATAGATGAACACTTCTGATTTAGGTTTAACAGATCCTTACTTCCTTCAAAAGTTGCAATATTACTAACTTTTCAGAATTTTTCCAATTCTTTTGGTAAACAGTCTAATAAACCACAGAAAACCAATCTGTTCTTGCTCTACTGGGGACTCCATAAAATACTTAATTTTTTATTTAATTCTTATTTTTCATTCAATTGTTGCCATAAGAAGAGAAATACTTAGTCTATTTCTAGATCCAGAAGTAAAATCTACGGATGAAAATAACCTGACTTTGATGTAAATTGGCAGACTTAATTGATCAGGGTGACTGAAACAAATCCTATCCTAACAGAGTAACATAAAACACATAGATAAGAATCACTTTACACCAATCCTACCCATTATTTATGTTTGAAGTCAGAGTGGGTTGCACATGTTGCCATCGAGCCCTGTAGCACTTAGGTGATAGTCTGGATTTTACAGGGATTAAAGCTGTTTACATCCATTACTATTCCAGAGTAGATTTGGGAAGTTTTTAGTGCTAGCTCCTAAATCTTGGTCTATCTTGTGAGCTACATGGAGCAGCTGAAGAGCCAGGTGGGCATGCTGGGAGAGAGAAAAGAGAAAGCCTTGGTGCTGTAAAGGAGACGAACTGAATTTGTCTGCTTCAGACATGGATGTAAGATTTTGCAACAGGGTTTCTTTGGGAGATGGAAGGCAAGGATTTGCTGCTAAATGATAATTGTTCCCACCTTAGCAGGCGTGGAAAGGTCTCAAAGGAGGCTTTTCCTTCACCCACCAAAGGCAGCCTGAGCCGTCAGGAACTGTGCAGTGGTCAGAATGTTATTTTCTCAGCTGGGTGTACGGATGGAGCACCTCCACAGCAACTTCCCGGGGACTGTGGCACAGCCGGGCACCTCGGTTAATCTCTGCAGCTTCACGAGCCTGCATCTCGCCCTGCTCTTTTACTCTTGGTCTGGTGTCATGTTTAATTTCTTAAAAAGCCATGCCGGCGTCTGGATTTTCTCGTGGGAGGATCAGATGCTGGTAGCCATTTGTTGGTTTGAAAGCCCAGCCCTGGCAGGGCTCGTGGCCAGCTCTGCGAGGGAGCAAAGGCGTGGTGGCGAGGAGACCAGTGCCAGGCCCAGCCAGTTTCACTCTGTACGAGATGCTTTGCTACATCTGCTTTATTTCGTGTTTCACCTCTAGCTGCTTTTCTTTTGCTTTTTAACACAGTGAGCTCTTCCCAGAGCTCTTGTGTGAGATTGCTGTGGATGCTCAGCAGCATGCCTGTGATTTCAGGGACACCAATTTCCAAGGTGTGCTTCTGTAGGAAAAGAGACTTGCAGGAATAATATTGGTGTGTTTATTTTCTACAGGGTTGATAGAACCTAGTGTTCTCTTGCTTTCTGGTATGTAGTTATTCCAGCATGTTTTAGTGATATTAAATAGCCAACAGTAAGCAATGTAAAGGGTGATTTATGTGTGTCTGGGAATAACGAGGTGAAGGCATGGATCACTCTCTGCACAGACAGCAAGTGGCAGCCTTGCTAACATGCTTCCAGGTAATTACCTCTGTAGTTTAGATCACTTTGGTAGATACTTATGCAATGTATTTGATTTTTAGTCACTGTTTTGCTGTGGAAGGAGCACAGGAAATGTTTACCAGGCAGGCGTGCCTAGGTTGGCTCTCTCATTTCTTTTTTCTTATCAGCAAAACATAAACCCACAGCTTGCTGACAGCGAAACCATATGGTTCCCCTTTTTGACAAATCGATTTTGCAATACAGATAATCCTGGCTGTACATGAGAAGAGATATTTTGGATTATTTTAATTCTTGCATTACTCTCTATTTTTCACTGCCTGGAAATTATGTATGTGTCTATTTCTGAACCCAGAGGTTGGGGTGAGTTAAGAACTCATGGAGGACGCTGTGCTTTAGTGTCTGTCTTTACTTTGAGGACAGTTATTTGTCATATGCAATAACCCATTTGTTGTAGCCAGTGCCGTTCTGCGCTGCCAGACAGCAGCATCAGAGTCAGAGATTTTCTGAACACTGGATATCCTCTCAGCGTGAGGCCAAGCTGAGAATTGTGTTTGTATAAATCACCTCTTGCTTTACAAAAAGCTGCAGGAATAGCTGCAGGAACTTGAATCATAGAACTGTAGAATCACAGGAGGTTTGGGGTTGGAAGGGGCCTTAAAGATCATCCAGTGCCACCCTCTGCCATGGCAGGGACACCTTCCACTGTCCCAGGGGGCTCCCAGCCCCGTCCAGCCTGGCCTTGGGCACTGCCAGGGATCCCGGGGCAGCCACAGCTGCTCTGGGCACCCTGTGCCAGGGCCTCAGCAGCCTGCCAGCCTAGAATTTCTTCCCAATATCCCATCTAAATCTACCCTTCTTCAGCCACTCCCCCTTGTCCTGTCCCTGCAAGGCCCTTGTCCAAAGTCCCTCTCCAGCTCTCTTGTAGCCCTGTAGGCACTGGAAGATGCTCTAAGGTCTCCCCAGAGCCTTCTCTTCTCCAGGCTGAACAATGCCAGTGCTTCCACCCTGTCTCTAGAGCAGAGGGCCTCCAGCTCTCTAATTAGGGGATTGATTTAATTTTGCGGTTTTTCATTTTTACATTTCTGGGTGCCAACAGTTATGCAAACCAAGACCTGAACATGACATTTTCTAGATATTTATAAAAGAAATACAACTCAAAATGTGAATCTGGTCAGCACAAATGTTAGTGTTTTACCAGGCAGCAATGAAAAAGCCCCTCAGTGGCCCGTCTCTCCTGGCTGTGGTGCTGCATTGTGTGGCTGTGTGCTTGCTCTGCAGGGCAGTGCCGCCGCCTCCTCCCGCCGCAGCTCGGCTCGCTCCAGGTGCTTCACGGCAACGGCACAGACGTGGGGACAGTGGTCACGTTCCAGTGCTCCACCGAGCACCAGCTGCAGGGACCGGGCATCGTCACCTGCGTTTGGAAAGGGAACAGCACGCAGTGGACAGCCGGAGTGCCCTCCTGCAAGCGTAAGGTTCTTCCCAAAGCGTTCCCCCTCCCTTTGGGATGCGGTGTGTTCGTTCTGCCCTGCCTCTCTCTGCCGCGTTAGGATTCATTCTAGATACCTGTGCAAAGAAAAAGGCAAATTCAATTTTCTTCAAAGTTGCCCCACTGATGGTAATTCCACTCCGTATGTGCTCTGACATGTCATTATCATGACACAGAAAAGAGACTGTTGGATTCATCGCTGGTCTCGTGTGACTGGTAGCATGGCACCTGGAATAACTGTGGCTTTAACTAAAAGCTGTATGCTGCTTTAGAGAGTGTATGGGTGTCTCAGTCCTCACTGAGCAGAAGTGTGAAGCAGGAAGGTTTCAGCATGGTTTAATGAAAATGTAAAAGATAAATTTGTGGACTGATCTTAGAAACATGTATTCTGTGTTTGCTTTGCTGCAGCCATATCAAAATATGAGACTTTTGGCTTTAAGGTCGCAGTGATTGCCTCCATTGTGAGCTGTGCTGTCATTCTGCTGATGTCCATGGCTTTCTTAACTTGCTGTCTGATCAAGTGTGTGAAGAAAAGTGAGAGGAGGAGAACTCAAAGGTATGTCAAGAAGACAGTTTTAATAACAGTGTAAGAGTGTACATCATACAGACCCCATTGCTGTGACAGCAGACAGCTTCAAAGGATTTGCTCCTTGCAGAACTGCAATGATGTTAATTACTTAAAATCCTTAATTTGTAGGTCAGGCTTTAGGCATAGAAAGACTTGGAATTCCAGACTATTTAAGTACCTGATGTCTGTTAATATCAGATAACCTCAACAGGCCTGGGCAGATCTGGATTTACCCAGGATCATGCAGAAACTGAACACACAAGTCTTATTTTCATGCACAGCATTTCCCTCCTCAAGTTATTGAAGATTGGCAATGTTTCCCCTTCTTCTCTATTTCTTTCCTTTTTTCCTTTCTTTCTTTGCACACTGCCAGGAAATTGAATCTCGCTGTGTCAGAGCCATCCAAGGCCCTCCCCATCTGCAGAGCATCCTCAAAGCTGTCACAGCGTGGGGCTGGAAGGATGGAGGATTTTTTCTCCTGGCTTGGAGCACAAATCAGTGGGTTATAAACAGGAATAAGAAGAAGTCAAATTTTCTATCCAGTCCATTATAGAAGCTCAATGTGGATGGTGTCAGCAGGGGCACATTTGGCTGTAGGCTGGAGCCGTGTTGCTCACGAGAGCCTCCACCCACAGTCACTGCTGCAGAAGGCTTTCCATGGAAACTTCTGTTTCCCTCTCACTTTTCTTGCTAGTTACTCCCACCAAGCCCTCCAGTGGAGTGGAGGGAGACTGAGGAAGACAGTAGTGAAGGTTTCTATGCTGAGCTGTGCTTTATCTGAAGCTGAAGGAGGAACTTCTGTCATTTTAAATCAGAGTGTAGCCAAAACAGAGATTTTCTGTTTCCCTTGAAAGAATTTTTTGAGTCAAAAAATGAAAGTCTTTAGTGTCAGTCATAATATTAGGTTTTTACTGGTAGCGTGAAATAAGTTGCTTTGAAATGAAAGGTTGATTGACATTTTTGGAATTGCCACTTTTCTTTTTGATAAGACTATTCATATCAAAGTCCTTGTTCTTCATTTCTTTTAAATGAAGTTTTGTAAAAATTATTCCCCTTATTGTGATGACTTGATATTCTTCTCTTACAAAAGAAAAGCCCTTCACACTGGACATTATGACCTGATTCTGTCATCAGGCTGTAAAATTATTCCTTTTGCTGAGAGCTTCTCCATTCCCAGCTGCCCCTGTGCTCCTTTCCCTGTCTCCTGAAGGAGCTGCTCCATCCCATTGGCAACAGAGCCCAGCTCCAAGGAGAAACCTGGGGGCACTGCAGACATTGTGTGTCTTATCCCTTCTGTCAGAAAGAACTGAAGTAATGTACGAAGTGTCCATGTCATGGGAGAAAAAGTAACATAACCCTGTGTGAAGCTTGTCAGGTGCAGTGGCAGCATCCCCCTTGGTGATGGAGGTGGAAAAGTGGATCGGCTTCTGGATGCACAAAGCATTAATCTGACAAAAAGCTGCAGGCTTGATAACTTAATGCAAAATGAGAACTCTTGCAGGCAAAATAGTGAAATAAGTGTCTCTTAGATGATATCTGAAGGACGAGGTAATCTTCACCTCATGGAGCAGAGGACGTCCCCACCTTGCCTGTAGCTCTGAAGTCTGCCTGTCTGCTTCTTTTGGCTCTTTTAGTTGGTCACCTTAGAGATCACCTCTGCCTACAAACCTGCCTTGCAAGGTGTCTAATGATCTTTGAAGTGCCATCTGGTGTTTAATAGAATCATAGAATCATTAGGATTGGAAAAGACCCTTAAGTCAAACTGTCAACACAGCACCACCACCGTGTTCACAGCTAAACTATGTCCCTAAATGCCACATCCACATGTGTTTTGAAGAGAGAAAGGACAAAGGCTGCTGAAAGTCCTCCCACCATTCAGCCTCCTCGCAGATCTTGTCCCACTGAGGGAATGTGGCTGCTGTTTTCTTTGGAAAGAGCAAGATTGTGTCCCAAGACACATTTTGGTCCCAAGAAATGGCACCAAAATTGGTGTCGCCAGCTCTCACAATTTAATCTTGTCCCATAAGCCAGTGAGAATATCTGATTCTGTGTATCTTAGACTTCTTTTAAAAACAAGAAAAGAAATTGTGGATTTTTTTTTCTTGCCTCAGAGTTGCGGAGAGCAGCATGAAAACAGCCCTGAGTGTTTCCAAAAGAGAATTCTGACAGTGAGGGAATATGCCCTACACTTAACAAAGGCAACATTACCTGTCTCCTCCATTTTTAAGTGAATATCTTTTCAACCTGCCTGGTGATTTTGGAAACCTTAGGAATAGCAGTGCTGCAAAAAGTCACAGAAAATAATTTTTTTCCTGAAATAATTTATTCCATGAAATGGAGATGGTCTGTAGTCTTTTCACACACAACGGGATGTGGCCTGATGTCACTGATGAAGGTTCATGAGAACACTGACACATCATCCCACTGTATCTGACTTTTCTTATTACCTGTAGTCTGAAAAACACTGAATCAAATAGACATAATTATTGGAAGTTTGTTCCTTTGAACTATCCACTGGTGCTCGTAAGAAAATTGCTCTCATTTTTTTGTTTGTTTGCTTGTTTTTGAGGAGTGCTGGACAGTACTTAAAATAGCACTATTTTACAGAATAATATTTATGCTATTGAAGACCTCCCTATCTTGAAGTGTTATTTAAATCTCTACAAGTTTGGCTTACACATGAGGTTCAGCACATGTTTAAGTGCTTTCTTCAGTAAACCTGGAATTAGATTTAAACTCTAGAGAGTCAGGTCTGTGGTCAGATAACAGCTCAGCTGTACAACCATATATCACAATACTGTATTCTACTGCTTGGTGTATTCACAGAGATATGCAGCTGTGGTACCACCTCAGAACTGAAGAACTAGAGCACATGCAAGCTGCTTACTTTGGTTTTAAGGGAAGAAACAATAACAACAACAATAAGAAACTCAGGAATACATCTGCATTTGATGACGTGACTCACATGGCATATGATAACCAAGGCTTCTACAGGTAAGGCTGTTAAAATATAGTAGGTTTGAATGAGTTTGTGGAAGAAATTTTAGAAAGAGGATTCCTTGAAAATGTATTTTAAAGGGAGGCCCCTGAAGAGGACATGATGCCCGGGTTGTCAGGGCTTGTGCTTGAACTTGGCTGTCTTGTGGGGAATTAATGTTGTCAAAAGGTGAACAGCAGATGATTGAGTGTGACCTCCCCTCTTACAGCTGCTTCCTTCCCCAGGAGTGTCTGGTTGAGCCCTGTCTACGGAGGAGGTTGCACCAGATTAGCCAGAGGGAAGGTTTTAGCTGGATTTGTTAAACTGATGCTAAACTGCAGCAGGGAAGTCCCTGCTCTGTGTTGGTCAGTGGGATCAAGGTGCAGTTTGCCTTCCCTTCGGAGCTTTGGGAGTGGAGGCAGCCTGGGACACCTGGGGCTGCAGGAGGGCTCAAGGTGAGCATCAGGCATCGCCATCCGTCCCACAGTGAGAACTGTTTGGTTATCAGAGCATGCAGCACAAGAACAACAGGATCCTCATCCCCAAGGCAGCAAGAATTCCAGTGTGGGAACCCTGACTCTGGGATAGGCCAGAGACACGTCCTCACTGGAATAAAGTGCATCACATACTGTGGGTGCATGGATGGTGAGCACAGGAATTCTCTGTGCTTGTTCAAAATCATCTCTGAGTGTGTCCAGGTGTGTTACACTGACTGTGATGGTGACAACAGAAGAAGAACAGAAAAATGAATATGTCTAAAATCTAGTAATTGTTTTGCTAATACTGTTTGTATAAACACACGTCATTGTGTCTTTTATCCCCTCTGGGTTATGCTTCGTTGTCCTTTAGAATAATGTACTGCACAGTCGTTGTTTGCTTTTAATTCAGTGCTCACCTGTACTGCCTTTCTGTACAGCACTGTCAGTGATTTCTAGTGCTTACCTGCAGAAAACAATCTTATGCACCCTTGAAGAAGACTCCCTTGAGTATATCTTAATTTATTTTTGGCTAGAAAAGCATGTAGGTCATACTGCTTTTCAGACTTAATTGAATAGATTTAGAGATTAACATTTTGATTCACTACTTCAGGATCAAAATACTGTAAGAAGAGATAAAATAAAAAGCCTTTCAGGTAAGACAATGTAAAATAAAAACTCCTTTCAGGCAGGTAAGGTATTTGTTAAGGTTTACAGACAAATTTAGGATTAAAAAACTCTAATCAGTTAAAGCAGTGCCTTAGTATGCTGACAAAATAATTTTGGCTGCAACGAGGTGACACGATGTGGGTGCAGAATGCTGATGTGTAGAAGTTATAAATAACAGAGAAGCCCAGCTGTGAGACAGTAGGAGCTCCACCGTGTTGTTCTGGACCTGTCTGCCACAAAATGAGAACTTTTTCCCCTCGTGTTTGAAGCACAGAACAAACACCATGAATATGTAGTTTTGCAGGGAAACATTGAATTTTAGTGGCAACTACTTTAATTATAATGAGCCTCATTCTGAGTGCTTTTCTGCTTGAACACATTGCTTTAAAATGATATGAAATAATGTGTACAAATACCCGGGATCATTAACTACTGAGTGCAGTCACTGCTGATGCCACCTCTTTCATTTGGATGTAAGGAATCATAACGAGGATGAACATACCAATTTTTAGCAGAAGGTCTTATACGCATGAGCTGCAAGTATTTACAGCATATCTGCTCTATTATTGAAAACACTAAATAATGCTGAGCAGGGAAAAATAAGTTACAGATCATGGTGCTACTGGGAGGGAGGTGTTTCCCCAACGTTGCTCCTCATAAGTCCAGAGCAGCAGAGATAGCAGCTTGCTCTGTGGTGCAGAGGTTTGAGCCAGATTAGCTGGAAAAAAGGGTCTGTGTCTAGGGAAGGGAGATTAGCTGCAGCCCTGGGCCATGGAGTCAGAGGAGAACAATGTCCATGAGCCTCCAAAGCAGTCCCCAGGAGGATTGCTGGGCAGAGGACTTGTCAGCTCTCACAGCCTGAGTGCAGGATATGTTCTTTTTGAGTCAATTATTTTCTGACGAAGAATAATACCTTACTCTGCAGTAATTCCTCTCTGGAGTACTTGCTTGGGCACCCACCACCCGAGACAAACAGTCCCCTTCCATCCCAGCAAGCAGCCATGTGGGAGAGCTTGGATCAGGCAGCTGCCCAAGCAGCAGGTTGTCCTCTGCCCCGTGACAGGCACAGGGTAAAGTATCAATAAAGAGAAATTAATGGCAGCTGTCCTGCCTCTGTGCCAGCTGCTGGTAATGTTTGAGAGCTGGAGGTGAAGGTCACTGGGCGTTATATTAAAGAAATGGGTGTCCAAAGGGAGAGTGGGATCAGCTTAATGCCAGCAGGGGCTACTTGCATCCAGCGCTCAGGGTCGGCTGTAGCTGCTCCCCGTGAAGGTGTTCCAGGGCGTGACAACCCTTTCTGTGAAGAATTTTTTTCCCAATATCCAACCTAAACTTCCCCCAAACCAACAGAGCTTAAAAACTGCCTTCAGTTTTCAGCAAGCAGGCAAAGCTTCACAGTGAACTAGTGCAACAGCCTCAGCAGAGCTGCTGCTCTAGTAAAACAGGTTTAAAATACAGGGTGAGGAACTGCAAATAAGCAATTGTTCTGACAAACATCATTGCCAGTTTTTAAATCTGTAAGGAATTATCCTGTCCTGCTATAATGTACATCAATTAAATTTTAAGCATCCATGCAGGGAGGGGCTTGTCTTGTGCTTGTTTAAGTAGTTTGTAGCATTTTCACTTGTTCTTGAAGTGAAAGCCATCAGTTCTGTAAAAAACACAAGGAAATGCAAGTGTTCCGTAGTAGAAATGGGAGCCTGAATCCAACTGGAACCACTTTTGGTCTGGCGAAATACACACAACCTAGTGTAATATTGTGAGAGCAAACAGCAAACCCTTCTGGCATGAGGAGATATTAAAGAACCAGGCACTCCTCGTTTTGAACCTATTTATATATCAGCATGTGTAGAAGATACTGCCCCAGGAGAAGCACAGATAGCCAGCATAAAGAAAACGCTGAGAGAGCTCATTTCACTTTGCATCAGCTTCCTAGCGATGGTCAGAAATAGCCACACCTTGGCTCTGTTGCTTTGCTTTTCAGTGTAAAAGTCCTGTAACCTGTCCTGGAATAGATACTCCCTTGACTCAAGGGATGTGCTGACTTTTCGTAAGGGAGAATTGATGATCCAGCATTTTCCACACTCAGGAGAACTGAATGTAGCTGTACACTAACTCCTTTTCATTCTCTATCAGATAAGATGACAACCAGAAAAAAAATAGTCCAGCTCAAAAATACAGTCTAAAGAGTCTCAAAGAAATCTGGTGTGGTTTTTTGTCTAGTGTGGAAGCATTTGGAAGAAGTTGGGCATTCCAAATTTGGACTGTTTAGAGGTGAATTATTTTTCACAGCTCTAGGCCAAGTTGTAAAACATTCTCTATGAAGTAGCTGATCTGACTGCAGGAGCGAGTCAAATGGAAAAGCCCATGTCTCAGTAGGCCTAAAGTCCTCCTTTCAGCTATTCACACAGCTGGAGCATATTACCAAGAAGAAAAAGTCCTTGTGCAGAGAAGCAGACTGGTATGTTCTCCCACAGGAGATAGTTTTAGTAGCTGAAATTTTTGTACCAGAGCCCTTTCTGACTACAAGATGCTTTACTATTGTACCTGGCAAAAAGCAAGTAAGGGCAATCCAACAACAAAGAATTCCAAGTGAAAAGGTTTTGTAGAAAACCCCAAAGCTGGGATGCTATTTGGAGAGGCAGCTCAGCATTTTCAGTCAGTCCAAGGAGTCATATGCAAGTTTAGTGAGATTAGCCCATGGCTTTGACCTCTGCAGTAAAATAAAATAAGGTTTTCTTTCTCTTTGATTTAGTGGCTATGGAGTGGAAATTTTCCACTATCTTGTGTAAGGGGTTGTGGGGAAGGCCCAAATTAGAAATTCACGTTGCTCTAAAAATGATGATGTCTGCCCAGCCTCGCTGAGGAGCACAGCTGTGAGCAAAGGGACCTTCCAGGATGCCGTGGGACACCTGGCTGCATTCCTGCCTTGCCCTCTGTCCCCTTGAGGGAGCTTTCCCAGCTCTTTGCCCACTGAACACCTAAGTAGAAGAGGTTAAAGAGCTGAAGGATATGATACCCTTCTATTAGTAGGGTGGTGTGGTGTGGATTTACCACAGGGAAAGGGAACAACACTTGGAGAAATACCCATGTTGTGAGACAAACTGCTGCAAGGCTTAATGGAAAATGTCAGTAGAACAAGAAAAGTGCACCAGGACACCTGGAATGACTGCCAGGAGATGCACCAGTGGGACAATTAAGGGGGCAAATAGTCTTCTGCAACAGTGACAGTGCAAGATTGTCGTGGGGAAACTGATCTGTGAGGGTTATGAAGGTCTATCACTGCTCATGAAGGTCAGCAATGTCACCAGAGAGACAAGCCTTTCACTCCCTACAGAAGATCTGTACTTTCTGTTATGATCAGCCTCACGGTCAGAAGCTGCTGGTGTTTGGCTGCAGGCTGGGGCACGCAGAGCAGTGCCTGAGGCTGTGGACACACGTGGGACCATTGGCACAGTGTCCTTGAATATCTTTGTGGGTGTGAATGTGTCCCCCTGCTCAGCTACCATTGCAGTGAGGCACCTGTGGGCTGCTGCCAGGGCACAGGAAGGGGTGCAGGAGCCCTCATCACTGTGGGGTTTAATACTGCACCACATAGAGCATCCAGTGAAAGGGCTGCAAAGGGCAAATTACCTGTTTGATGCAGCTGTATGGAATTAATACAGTTCCCTGCATGAAATACTTGATTGCATGGCAGGAAGGACTGAAGAGGAGGAGACCCAACATAGGAGAGGGGCAGATTTCCTTTCCGTGTTTTTCCCCGTGACTGGTCCCACCTTGAGCTTCTCTATTCATGGAGTTGTTCTTTTTCTTCCTCTTGTTTTTCCTGTGCTCTGTGTTCCCCACTGCCACCTCTTAGAGGCTCAGATCTTCCCAGTACCTTTTGACGTGCAGGTTTCAAAGAAAGCTGAGACAGGGGAAGTGAGCTGTGGTTTCACCCTGGGGCCCCGTTAGAAGGGTAGGATAAACTGCCTTTTAAGTTACACCCATTTCTGAATTTCAATCTTAATTGTCATCGCAAGAGCTCGAAGGGGGCATGTACAGCAACATGTGCTTTCAATAGAGCTGCTATTATTGTTTTCATAATGCTTTCATGATTACCCCAGGGTCTTGTACAAAGCCACCAGGCATACAGCAACAAAAAAATCCCCTCCCATCCTCCAGTATGAAAGCTGTTTTGAGAGGCAGTGCCAGCACCAGGCAGCTTTGTGGCTGCGTTCTCACACGTCTCGGATGTCCCGTTAACAGTGTTTTTCCTCCAGCAAGGAACAGCTCTCAAGTCACACAGAAAAATATTCTTGTGAAGCCTGTAAACCCCATTGACAAATGCTGTGATGGCTCTTCTTCTCCCCTGATGGGACCTCCAAATTTTATCTGTCAGCTAGAGGGTGTCCTTGTCAAATGCGTCATGCACTTGGCTGTGCAGCACCCAGGGCAGGTTTATATTGCCAGGTAGGGGTGCAGAGAAGGGTTCTGATCCTCTTGCTGTGATGTTTTGAATAGCCCAGCTGGGAACTGGAGTTAAGGAAAGCTGAAGTGCTTGAAAAAACAGTCACACTTATTCAGGAAAAAGTACAGAGCTTCCAAGGATGAGAGAGCAAACTGCAGACGGTGTCCGGCTGAAGGCCGTGCACACAGAGCAAAGCGCACTGCGTGCACAGCCGTGTGTCCCTTGGGGACTCTGCAGCCCTCTTAACAGCTCTTCTCGTCCTCTGCTGAGGTGAAACCCCACTGGCTTCACTGTCCCTCTGATGTCCTCAGGGTCTGATCTGTTGCAGGGAAGAGGGGTGCCTACTGTCTCATCCTACACTTACAGAATCACAGAATCATGGAATGGTTTGGATGGAAAGGGGCCTTAAAGACTATCCCATTCCACCCCTTGCCATGGGCAGGGACACCTCCCACTATCCCAGGGTGCTCCAAGCCCCATCCAGCCTGGCCTTGGACACCTCCAGGAATGGGGCAGCCCCAGCTGCTCTGAGCAACCTGCTCTGGCAGAAGTCAATGAAAGCTTAATAGTTCCCGAAATGGAGGAACGGGTTGCTAAGCCAGGAGTACAGTACTCCTCCAAGTACAGTTTTAGCCAGTTTGGGTTCTGGAGTTGGTGGTGGACTATGGGAAATTGCAGTGTTTCACGAAATAGAGCCTTATAGGGGAAAACATCAGAGTGGGATGGATTCTGCCCAGGTGAACTGTATTTATTGCTCTATTACCAGAATACCTAGACTTGAGCTATAATCCTGGCAGGGCAATTTGCAAAAACTTTTTTTTTCAAAGGTTGTTTTGCTGGCCCATGCAAAACTTTATTCCAGTTCTTCTCTGTGTATATACTGCTTTGATTTGATTTTTATTTTGACCTTTGACTACCACCTCAAGAAGATGGAACTGAGTTCCTTATACTATAAAAAAAAAAAATGCACAACAGCAAGTATCTCAGAAGATTTTCTTTTGGCAGTGAGGTGTGCAGCATTACTCCATGTAGCTTCTATTCCCTGCTGGCAGGTCACAGGGGTGCTCAGTGCTCAGCTGGTGCCCAACAAAAATGTACTTGAGGTCTTGTTGAGGCCCCAAGATTAAAAGGCATAGTTAAAACATTACAAGTCAATACAGCTTGGGTGAAGTTACCAGGCTGGTATTTTGAAGATTTTGTTGTCTGAATTATAGCTGGGTAAATTCTGCTCATCTGAGCATCTCCTTCATGAGTATGTGCAGTCTGTGCTGATACAGTGTCCTCTCATAGTGGTGTTTTAAGATGCCTTGACACTGTCTGATGGTAGCTCATGCCCTCACTAGTTTTGTAATGCAGTTTTCCCGTGAAGGGCAAGATTTATTCTCCTTTGCAGGAGCGATGTATCTGCAGCATGCATACTCTGTATCAGGAGAGCAAGACTTGAGCTACTTGGGTTTATTTTCTGTTACTCCCCTGTGGTTCCTGTGTGCATGCACGTTTTGTGTGTGAGCATTTCTGCTGGCTTCTGCAGCTGATAATTGCAGAACACAGCTTCTGTGTCCTGGCCAGCTTTTCAGGTGTGAAAGAGTAAGACCGTGCTGTCCTGGATGGGAGTGTGCAGGCTGCTGCCTTCAGAGGCCCACACGAGGTTCAGAGGAAGCTGGAGGAGCCACAGGAGCTGACTCATCTGCAGCGAATGTGGGGCAGGAGCCCTCAGCCTTTGCCCTGCCTGCACAAGCTGCTGTGCAGCAGCCGATGTTTTACAAAAGCCCCCACACTCAGGCTGCAGCAAATTGGCATTTTCCACAAAGGGCTGTGCCTTGTCTGGTCACAGACCATGTGCAGAATGCCCCCTGCATCCATCATGCCTCTTGCAGCAGAGTTCAGAACAAGCATCCCCCTGTGCTCCTGAACCAGGGGTGTGTGATTTACTGAGCATCTTCTCAGAAACTCTGCCATCTGCACCTGCCACTGCTGCAACTCTGCCCACACCATCCCCTGCTGGGGTGTGGCTGGCTGGGGCAGCGGCCGTGGTGGCTTCCCCCACAGCTGGGCAAACCCTCCCTTTCCTGATGGGGAAATGTGGGCAGTAGGAGGGATCAGAGAGTGCCAGTGCAGCAAACACAGTCACAGCCTGTGGTCCCTTTGGAGAGGGCCTGGCAGCAGCCAGGGCAGGCAGCCAAGGGCCGATGTGACCGCTGGCAGCTCTGCAAATATCACCTCTAATCCCACTGAGCACAGCTGGCTCTTGTGCTCCCAGCAGTGCTCCACTAACCAAGCAAGGACGTTTCTTCTGCACCAGGCTCAGCATCCAAATGTTCCCGGTCACACTCTCCAGACAGCATAGCACTACATCGAAGCTGGGGACTCATTTGATGGCAAGCAAACAAATAGCATCTGCCCCAACCGCAAATAAAACCAACCTCACAAGTCTTTGCAAGGTCTGCATCAGCTTTTAGAGACACAATTATTTGCCCCACTGCTACCAGCTGGTTTTGATGCTGGGAGAAGCAACTCTTTGTGTTACAGCACGAGTCATTTGCGAAACACCTGATGTGCAAATAAAATGGATTAGGAAATTCTGTACCTTCATCAGAATTAATGAAACAGAAGTAACTTTTCCCTTTGTGGTTACAGGTTCCAGGAAGAGTGGACTCGGGATGTCGCAGTTCCTGGGTGCTGCAAAGACAACAATCAGCTGCTGAAGGCAGCCAAGAGCAGGGGTGCACCTGGGACACACGGGGTACCGAGGCACAACACTGCCGTGCAGACAGTGAACTCAATACACGTCGTTGAAGTCTACAGCCATAAGGATAGTTGCAACAAACCAAGCTGCCAGATACCTGGATAGCTGGTGTCTGAAATGCAACTGCTTCTCTGGACCAAAATGAAATTTTGATAGAAATATGTGCCTTAAAGACAACGTAGAAAGTTCATTATTCATATGAATTGTAAGTTTTCTATATTCCAAGATGGTTATTTAACAGAAATGCTTCAAGGTCTGATACAAATAAAGATATGAATGTTGGGGCTGTCAATCCATAGCTGTTCCCTGTGGGTTGCTGTGCGGTGTGACCATAGCAAAAGCATAATGTCCCTCTGTACAGTTAGAGAGGTAGCACCCAGTTTGCATATTTGCCTCATACGAAGTTGCTGATAAAAACTACACACCCCTCAGATTCCACTCTTCTCTGAACCAATGGGTTTTGTAAGAATTTCAGAAAGAAGAGTCCCCTATATTTTTACAAAGTAGCATGATAGAACTACAAAAAATTTGGTTTTAATTAAATGGCCCATTGTTTTGTATCAGGAAGGTCTTTAATTCATCTGCTGTGTGTTTAGAGACCATGTGAGATTGGGTGCAGCAAAGGCCCATCTCCAGGTCTGCCAGCCCGTTGGAGAGGAGATGGCACATGGAGGGATGTGGTGTCATGCTGTGGCACACCTTGGGGCCCACACCAGTGACCTCCTGCAGCTTCTCCAGGTGTCCCAGTGTGAGAGCAGCTGCTGTGCAGGTGGGGACAGCGGGGCAGCCTTCCTGGAGCAGCCAGCTCGGGGTCGCCGCAGCATTGCCCCTGTGAGAGCTCTCTAAATAAAGGGCTGAGGCAGCTTTTGAAAGCCTGCCTTCTTTTCCTATTGTTAATCTATTCATTGTGTGAGGAAACAAGGTGTGTTTTTTCCTTGTTTTGTCCCTTTTGAATAGCTAAGTAACTGATATGGCTCTTTTTCTACTGTTTATATGCAAATAGGTGTATATCCTACTTATAGTATAGCTATTTTTGTTCACGTTGAAGCCTTATTTAATACTGTCATCAGCTGTTTAATGGGTATCATCACATCCCTCTCATGGGTGGAAACATGGCCTTATAGCAAGCTGCAGTAATTGTTTTATGGTATCCCCTTGGTACAAATCAGGTATCCTCTCACGACCTGCAGTTTTGAAGCTTCAGTTTTGAAATTCAAATTACTGTAGCTTGCTGGCAAGCCTAGAAATGCCCTCTTCTATCCTGGCCATACTCTGCAGAGATCAAAAACACGTGCTTAAAATTCAGTAACATGAAAGTTGCAGCAAAAGAGCTTTTTTCTTATTTCTAATAAGCTCAGTACTACTGTACATTACACCAAGGTGCACCCTGCAACAAACTTCTTGGTATGTGCTGCAAGAAGGAGCATGGATGTACTTCCCATCGCTCCACCCAATTAAGTTCTCAGTTCATCAGAGTTTATTAGGACACAGCTGTGCTGTGAACTATTTTGCCTGCAGTTTTCAGTCCCCTGTCAGACCCAGATAGCTTCAGTAACAGTGGGGGCTGCAGGTCAAGGCAGGTGGTTCTGTCCCTCTGCTCTGCTGGGACCTCATCTGAAGCTCTGTGTCCTGCTCTGAGGCCCCAGCATAGGAAAGACATGGAGCTGCTGGAGAGAGTCCAGAGGAGGCCCCGGAGCTGCTCCAGGGCTGGAGCCCCTCTGCTCTGGAGCCAGGCTGGGAGAGCTGGGGGTGCTCACCTGGAGAAGAGAAGGCTCCAGGGAGAGCTCAGAGCCCCTTGCAGGGCCTAAAGGGGCTCCAGAAGAGCTGGAGAGGGACTGGGGACAAGGGGAAATGGCTTCCCACTGCCAGAGGGCAGGGTTAGATCAGACACAGGAAAGAAATTCTTGACTGTGAGGGTAGGGAGGACCTGGCACAGGGTGCCCAGAGAAGCTGTGGCTGCCCCTGGATCCCTGGCAGTGTCCCAGGCCAGGCTGGACAGGCTTGGAGCAGCCTGGGATAGTGGAAGGGGGGTGGCAGGGGGTGGACGAGATGGGCTTTAAGGTCCCTTCCAACCCAAACTGTTCTGTGGTTCTATGGTTCTGTGTGCTCTTGCATCCCATGTGTGGCATTTTCTTTGGGCTTGGCCTGGGGCTGGCACCATCTCTGTTTCCTGTCCCCTCAGCTGCAGCTGTGCCAGGCAGCTCCAGAAAGTTTTTAAGAAGATGTGTTATAAAGTGCCCAGAAGTGTAGAACAAATGGTTAAACAATTCCTTCACAAAGAAGATACATCTCAACCTAGGATAAACAGAGTTATAGGCATGGGAGGGAGGTGTTCTGTCCTACTGGCAATATTATGTTTAAGGTACACGTGTGAAGGGGGGCCAAGATAGCCTTGATCCCGTCTCTCTGCAGCTCCTTTGAATTTCCTTCCTCTTCCCATCTCTATGATTATGTTCACTGAATTTCATGATTTAGTTCCCTGGTGTTTTAATTTTATTATGTGGCTTTAAAATGCAATAATATGACTGCAAGCGAAATAAATTCCCTGTTGGGATGTTTGGGTCAGCACTTCGTGTGAGCAGACAGCCTGGCTCCTGTTCTACATGAGGCAAAGCTGAGTAATGTTGGATGGGACAAAGTGCACCCTTGAGCTGCCAGGGATGCTGGCAGCCATGGGAAGCACCACAGAAGGCAGGTAAATTCACTGTCCCTGTGCCAGAGCTCTACATGACTATCATTTATTTGGGCATCTAAGAGGCAGCAAAGTTACACCAAGATAAGGAAGCAACACCCAAACTGTTTGTGTAAGATTTGTGGCTCAGCTCCCTCTGGGACTGTGCTTAGTTCTGATGGCTGCACCCCCTGGAGTTAGCTTTATTGCTCATGCAAACATAATTTATTGTCAGAAGGGAAATAAGTGCTGTGCAGGAAGGAGATGAAAGCAGCCGAGACTCTAAAATAGACATTTAAAACCTTGTAACCCTTAAATGTTTGCCAGCCAGTAGGTCCAGCTGGATTTGGGCTCCTATTTCTGCTACAGAACACTTGCATTTCCTTGTGTATTTTCTGAAACTGGTGGCTTGCACACTGCTCACGAAAGTGTTTCCCACAGGACCTATGTTGTATCTATGAGCTGGAGTCTGCAGTGGCTTCTAGCCCATGGCCAGTACTGGCCTTTGCTTCACCCAGGCTGTGGGTTCCATCCTGGCTGCACACCATCCTCTCCATCATTCCTGGCTCTGGGGGTCAGAGGAGGCCCGGAGCTGGCACAGGGGTGACTTCCATGTGAGGACATGTACCCAAAGTGGCTTTGTGCCCTTCCCAGAGCTCTGCAGAATGGCAGCTTGCCAAATCTGTCAACTGTTTATTTACACACCTATTTTAAGGGGAGGATGCTCTAACAGCTTTGTTTGCTTCCTGTCTTCAAAGAATTCAATTGTTTGGTGGTTTTTTTAATAATTAGTTGAGTATTTTTTCTCATGTGTAAAATTTGATTTGTGCTTTGCAAAAGATCAGATAAGGAGCCAAGTGCAGTATTGAACGTGTTTGTTCTCCCATGTACAACCTAACAGCCAACACAGAATCTGTGCAATATTTATCAGAACTATTTGTGATCAGTATACATGGACCTATTCTACATGCCCATTTTTCCCTTGTGCCAGGAACAAGAGATACACAATTTTTCCTTTATCTGCATCATCTTGTTTTACTAATGCTGCTAAAATTTCCAAGGATAGGGTGTTGTAGAGCAGAATCAGGGGTGTGTAATTCACCAGGTAAATACACAGGAAGTTAAAACTGACCAGGGATTTCCAGACCTGTGGATGCTCCAGGCTATCATAGCTGAAATGGACCCACAGGAATCATGGAGTCCAGCTCCTGGCCCTGCACAGACACCCCAACAATCCCACCCTGTGCATCTCTGAGAGTGTTATCCAAACACTCCTGGAGCTCTGGCAGCCTCGGGGCTGTGACCATTCCCTGGGAAGCCTGTTCAGTTCCTGACCACCCTCTGGGGGAAGATGATTTCATCCAAGTCAGTTCTGTTCCCATTTCACGGTTTGGCTTAACTGGTTGGGAATAAAGAGCTGGGAATTTGCAGCACAGCTTCTGCCTTTGTGTTTGGAGTCAGAGAACATTTTTCTTCATCTCCTTCTAACCAACAAAGTAATCATACCAATAATACTACTCGGACTATATAAATAAGACTGGAAAATAACCCACTTTATATGCAAAGCAACTCTAGAAATTATTAGCACACACACAAAAAGCCTTCATAACTCTGAGTAAACAAACATCTAGGTTTTCAGAGCTAATGACACGTCCCCTAAAATCCCCAGCAAATTGCTGCTGACTCCCAGGCGCAGAGGAGCAGCCGCCCATCGCTCCCGGCGGAGCTCTGGCGGCTGTCACAGCCGGACTCGCTCCCTCCCTGTTTACTTTCGCTTCTCCAAGTTGCCCGTGACCTCTGCTTATCCCGACAAGGAGAACTGCGCCGCGGCCGCCCCGCGCGGGACGTGTGCCGGGCACGGCACACACCCACCCTGAAACCGATGGATGATGCTCTACAGAAGCTGTAAGTGCACATTTGTAACGAGGAATTTGGGCAAAACAACGGTCTGAAAGGTGCAAATCTGTGGGAACAGAAGTTCAGAGCCAGAGGGGCAGTGGCTCTGACGGGAGTGGCCAGCCCGTTACTGCCTTCACATTTTTTTTTCCTTCTTAGAGCTTGTTTTTGTAAATTATTGACTAAAACTTGCTGAAGGGAGCCTAGTGCGCAATCTGAGCTTTTAAGAAATATTTTATTGTATTTTCTTAAACACAAAGAAAGACTTTGTTAGAGGAACTGCTTGCGCTATCTGGATTCAATTTGTTGCTAAAGAGATTCAGTCCTCTTGCGGTGGGAAAATAACAAAGCGTATTGTGATTCAGCAGTTAACAGATAAAACACTACATGATGATGTTGCCAGGACAAGGGTGATATTTAGTAAGTCAAATAATTCACTCAAATAAACAAATCGGTCAGTTTAGAGGGGGGAAACAGTACTGGCTTTCGAGATTAGCTGACCAGGAAATCAGTCTGCTGGGGAAAAAAACAACGTTGTTGTGCAGGTCACTTCGCTTGGCCACTAAATTCGGAGGCAGAACTCTGAAACGAATCCGTTTTGGAAAGGCCTTGAGCTGTGTCAGGAAGCGGGGGCTCGCCCCGGGAGCGGATCGAAGCCCGCGTTTCTCGCCTCGCTGTTGGCGTACATCGCTGTGACCGCGGCCGGGCCGCGGCTCCCACACCCGGCTGTGCCCCGCCGGCGCCGCGGGTCGCTCCGGGGCAGGGCATCGGAGCGGCGCCAGCCGGGCCCTCGGCGCCCGGGGAGCGCGGCCGCCGCTGCCTGTGCCCGTGCCGCGGCTCCCCGGGATCTGCCGGCCCGAGGCAGACCCAGCAGCGATCCTGCCGCACGAGTCCTGCGTGCCACCCGCATGAGGAGGAGATATGTTTAACCTCTGCTTCTTGTGTATTTATCTGAGTCTGTAGGACAAAAATATCTCCAGGCAGTGTGGCACTGTGCATCGCAGCATTCCCGAGGGATTGATTTTCACTTCCCCTTCACTCACCGTGCTTGGAATCACTGTGTGCTGAAACACATTTAGATTTATATTACAGATTTCAGTCCATGTCACACTAAGATGACCAGGTTTTCTGTTTAGTGGTTTAGATTCCAATAGTTTAAAAAGTCCTAAAAGTTTTTAAATTCAGAATTTCTAAAATTTCCAGAAGTTTCCAGGGAAACTTTTTAGCAGAACACAAAATGCAGTGATTTCACAGAGGTATAAAAAGGTCATAAAAACTAATCCTCAGCATAGCATTCCCCCACTGCTTCTTAATATTAGGCAATGCCTCTTGCTGTAATGTTTTAATATACGAAAGTTTTAATATATGAAAGTGAATCGTAGAATACAAGAATGGTTTGGGTTGGAAGGGACCTTAAAGATCATCTTGTTCCAAGCCCCTGCCATGGGCAGGGGCACTTTCCACTGCGCCACATCGCTCAGCCCCATCCAAAATAGTCTTAAAAATATATGACAAAAGGAGTTACAAAATTCCAAGTTCCTTTCCACAAGGTTCCTGTTTCTTTACTAAAATACATTGCCAAAATCACACCAATACAGGCGTGATCAAGGTCTCCATGTGCAACAATAATAATTAAAAAATTTATTTTCATGCTGTCAGGAAGATCTGGATTCCAGAGGGTAAATAGAATAAACTCGGGATGTTTATACTCTACTGATCTTCTCAAGGATATGCACCATGAATGTCACAGCATTTGACAATACAAAAAATATTTCAGTGAAGTGTTTTTCCCATGTTCTTACAGTTTCCAGAGATGAAGCTGCTTTGTTGTGTACAGAGGTATAGATCAACATGTTAAAGAGTAAGTGTGCAGGTATCTCGTTTGTTAATGGAGGTGCATTAAATTGTGTGAGATGCAGCAGCTGTGGCTGTGGTCACCAGGGAGATCTCCACGATCAGCTCCTTGGATCGTGATGGGGCACAGGGTGGGACACCATGTTCTCGGGAGAGCTGTGCCACCCTAGGAGCTGCACCCTGGCAGGGAAGGCCCGACTCTGAAAGCAAAGGTGACAGTATCAGAGGGAGGAATGATCCAGAAGAAAGCATCAGGACTGCCTGGGTGACTCTGCCAGTCAAAATGCTGCCCCAGGACTAGTCCGGGTATGCCCAGGTGTGCCCCAAGCCCCATCTCCAGGGCTGTGCTGGGTGTAACACTACTCCTCCCGTGAAACCTCGAAGTGGTGGCTCTCACAAACATCCACACATTTGCTTGTACTTTTTCCCTCATGAAGTTAAATATCCACATTAATTAGATGCTTCACTGCAACCTTTTCTATGAGAGAAATTGTCCCTGCTCGTTGGGCTTCAGTCACTACCTGCCCAATGTACCTTACGTGTCCAGCAGCACTTAAACGCATGCTGTGCCACAGCACAAGGGAAATATAAATTCTACATGCATATTGTGAAGATGTAGACAGGGTATTTTGGACAGTGTAATTACTTCTGGAAAAGGAAGTTGCGGCTTTACTAATTATGCACTAATTGTTTAAAAACTCATCGCCACGCAAGTCTAAATTCATGCTTCTGCACTGGACAGCCCGGTGAGGACAGACATTTTAAGAACTGTTTTACCTCGAAGGCGTCGAGGCGATGGGAAACCCCGGTGGGGGCTCAAGGGTGCTCAGGGCTGCCCGCCCTGGTCCCGCCCACGTCAGATAGCTACATGACTCCTGCGAATCGCGCTCCCTTCCCCGGCCCCGCGCTTCCCCGCGCCGCCTCCGGGCCCGGGGGCGGTGCCCAGCGCCCGCCGCCCCGCCCGCCCCGGCCCCGGCAG
>VWZT01002301.1:251239-271272 GCA_013397055.1 Pachycephala philippinensis
CGGGCCGCTGTGACAGGCGGGCAGGGCAGGGCGGGGCGCGGGGCAGCGGGTGCGGGGGAGCCCCAGGCTGGTGTCTCCAGGTGTAGCCGGGCAGTGCCACGTTTCACACCCTGGCACACTGGCCGCATGTTGTGTGGCAGCGAACTCTGCTGTTTACCCCCAGCCTCCATCCAGCGCGGTGGGATTGTGCCTTTACACCTGGGGAGCACACAGCCTGGCCTGGTGACTCGGAGGCCCTGTTGTTTTAGCCATCGTATGGAGCTTGGAGGACTGGGACTGTGTGTAACCTAATGTCACACTCAAATATCAAATGTTTTTTAAAGTTTTGCTCACTGCAATTTGCTACGTTTTCCTCTTCTGTTTTTAAAAGATATTTCAAGTAAAACTGATTTACTGAAGTCTGCAATTCCCTGAGAGGAGGGTGTAGCCAGGTGGGTGTCAGTCTCCTCCCAAGCACCAAGCGACAAGATGAGAGGTAATGGCCTCAGGTTATGCAACATCAGGTTGCACCAGAGGAGGTTTAGGTTGGATATTAAGGAAAATTTGTTCGTTGAAAGGGTTGCCCAGGCTGCCCAGGGCAGTGGTGGAATCACCATCCCTGAAAATGTTAAAAAAAAGTGTGGATGTGGCACTCCAGGACGTGGTTTAGTGCTGAACATGGTGATGCTGGATTGATGGTTGGACTCAATAGTCTTAAGGTTCTTTTCCAATCTAAATGATTCTGTGATTCTCTTAACTTGCTGTCAGAGACTCTTGACTTCTGGTAACTTGCCAGTAGCACATGGCAGTGGATGAGAGTAGCAGGGGAGGGCAGCGTCTTGTTTTTCACCTCTCTATCATCCTTCCAGCCCAGAGGAGCAGACCAGTTGCTCTTCATCACGGGTGCATTTGGTAACCAGTGCCATGTGATCATCTCAGACCATTTCTCTGCAGCCAGACTTCTTAAATCCTTGGCATCCATTTCTTAGGCTCTTGAAAGGGAAAAGCCAAAACTAAATTAATCTGACGTTTTGTTGAGAGAGACTTTTTCCTCTCTTTCCTGAGATGCTTCTGAAAGGAGCTGTGGTGGACACATACAAATGGTTTGATTATCAGATCCAAACTGTCAAGGTTTTGGTTGCCAGCTTTCCTGTATGATGCTTATGAAAATCACTCAGGAGTTTTACAGGAAGTAGCAGTTCCTGTTTGCACTGCACAACAGACACCACTGAGGTTTCTGGAATGGATGTTTGCAAGTTTTGTGTGTTACAGAGAATGTCAGAGAGCTGCATTGGGTTTTGTGTCTGTTGTATTTAAATTTATCTCCTTAATGATCCTATCTATTTGCTTGATAAATGTAAGAAGGCTTTTAAGGGGAAAACAAACCAAAGATGAAACCATAATAAAGATACAGTGGTGTCAGAGATGGTGTCAAGAGTCCTTATGTAAATATTAGTGGAGTTATTAATTGGGAATGTGTACCTGCCTGACTTTAAGGTGGTTGGCAGCATTTATGCTCCCAGGGCCCAGGTGTGGATGAGAGTATGTACATGTTGCAGCTTGGCAAGGAAGGGCTGATCTCAGCCCACACATTTGAAATGCAGCTGTATTTATTTATTTACTGTGATAAATATGAAGTGGCAGTGCAGCTCCTTAGGGCCCTGTGGCTTTATCCAGAAGGGCAGCAAAAGTGGATCATGGAGAAATGTATGCAGGGGATTGCGACAGACCAAGTCCTGTTTGATGTTCCTTGTACAGAAAGCAATATGAGGTTTTTTATGCTAGGAATAGTTAAGCAGAAACAAAATTACAAAGGTGTTTTTGGCAACCAATATAACCTGTAAGTTCTGTTTTGTGTTGTGCCAGTGGCTAGTGACAGCTTTCAGGGACCGTACACCTTACCACAGGCATATGGAGCAGGAGTGCAAAAGCTTGTCCAACATCCTGGCTGCTGCCAGGGTCTGGCATGTCCCTGCCTAGGTTAGGAATTGTCTCTGACAAACTCCCTGTGAACCCTCTGCTATTAAGTCAAGAAGAACTTTAGAAAGGGTGTCCCTGTTACCCTAATGTTTTTTCTGCAGGTGCTGTAGCAGACAGTCGGGCACCTTATGGTCATGTATGAGAAGTTTTTTTATGAGCCTTGTTATTTCCAAGAGCAGAATCAGAGCATCCCATTGGATGGGAGAAGCATCTTGCAGGTGCCTTAAATGTCATTATCTGACTTCACAAGTGATAGAGAATTTATCTTCAGTGATTTATTAACTTTAGGGCTATATTTGACTAAATATCCATCAGAGCTTGACTTCTAAATGATTTAGAACCTTCTCCCTTTGGAAAGAGAGAGGCAGTAGGAGTGACCAGCCAGGAGTTCAAATTTGTGTAATTTCGAGTGGATGTGTCTTTGAAAGTACATGGCAGTGTTGTGTTTCCCTAACAGATAGTTCAGCTTTCTAATACTAGGTGGTGGTGATAATTTTATTTTAGCTATTTAATCACTGGTAGGAAAAGGAAATTTATGGAATTTTAAAATGGCTTGTTAATTAACTGCTGTGGTTTGTTCTGTGTGTTATTTTATCTCCAGATCAGTCGTATTGTCATCGGCTGCAGCGTGACATGTATTTCCTTACAAGCACTAGCCGACTGAATGAGCAAGTGGTTGATAAAATTGTTCTTCAGCTTAACAGAGTCTATCCCCAAATTCTCACCAATGAAGAAGCAGAAAAGGTAATTTGATGAGTGTTGCTGTATCTCTGACTGTTGTGTTGCTTTTGCGGGTCACTAACCCAGCTGCCCCCTCCCCGACACAGCTCTTGGTGCCACGTGCAGCCAGTCTGCCTCACCTCCTGCTTCCTAACCAGTTGTATCTGGCATCTCATGTAAGAGGAGCAGTCACAGGGCTGGCACGTTCCCTGTGCCAAGTGGTCATGAGGGAGAACACTCTCTTCAGCAGCAGCTTAATGCCACGGTCCCTGCTGTGACCAGGAGCACGCAGTCACACAGCCAGTCCGTGGGCAGGAGGGCACCCATCCTGTGACCACATGCCTGGCGTGCCTGTCTCCTCACATGAGGTGGTGTGGAGTGGCACACCAGCTCATCTGTGCTGCATCCATCTCTGTCCACAAAATCATCTATATTAGCTCGATCAGTTTTGGTAACTAGTTAGTAATTTTAAGTATTGGTAGAGAAGTGGGGGGTGTTAGTCTCACTAGTAAGTGTGGAGCTGTGGGAATTGGATGGAGTTAGTAATACCTTGCAGTGGGGCCACCATGTATGGAGGAAGGCCACCCTCCTTGACACTAAGCTTTCAAAAATGGGTAGCTGTTTTAAGGGAGAAAGAGCTTCTAAGCTTGTGTGGAGACAAAATTAAAGTCAGCTAGGAGCTTCCCCAGTTGTGCTCATGATATTTTGCACTTGCCCTCTGCTGGCTTCATGTCTGCACAGGGTTTTGGCATATCAGTATTTTAACATCAGGAAAAATAGGTCCAATTCTGCCATAATCAAACTCCACGGGAACAATTAGTGTTTTGTGGTGTAGAGCAGAGTTAGATCATTAGCTGAGCCAGTCTTGCCACTTCCCTTAAGAGTTTCAAAATAAATTCATAGAGGATCTGTGAAACATGATTTGTGACACTTCTGCACTTAGGCAGAAATTAGCTGCTTTTTTATGGGTCCAGGCAAGTTTGTGTCAACTCTATTGAGTGTTTAGGAAGCTTATAATCTCAGCTGTATCTGGTAGACCCTGTGGGAATTTTGTCAGAATAAGGAGTGTTGTGTAAGATCTGTGGCATTCCTGTCCCCCTCAAGCAGGAATTGTTCCTAACTCAGTATGCTCCAAAGGTTATCCACTGTGCTGCTATGAAATATGATGCTTTGCTGAAAATGGCTTTGGATTTTTTCCAAATAAACTGAAATCGGTTTGATGTGTAAGGCTAGGGATGCATTTTCTTTCTGTTTGTAAGGTCTCCTAATACTCATCACATTTAGCACTACAGAAAAAATGTATTTTCCTCTGCAGCTGCTTGCCAACCTGAGTAATGGGAATTTGTGCCTGTTGAAGTGGGTACACAGCAGTTAATTGTGCAGGAAACAATGAGAAGACAATGAAATATATAATCTTGGGATGATGAACACTCCAGTATTGGGACTAGAATAAGCAGTATAAAGTGCCTTTTTGGGGATCATTACTAGGCAGCTAAGGGCAAACTTGAAAGCATCAAACTTGATAAAAATTATAAGATTTGCTGAAATTTTCTGTCTACAGCTGCCAGAATTAAACTGTAGAATAGCAAGTACCATGTTAGCTTGGATGCAGGGGAGGCATCAAATGCAGAGTGGCTTTCATTTGGTCGGGACAGAAGAAAGCAGGAGGGGAGGCAGAGACAATATATTCTTCATCAGACAGTGCTGACCAGAGGGAGCTCAGTGCTGTGCAGGGCATGTATGTCCTTTTTAGGTTTCCCTTGGTTTTTTGGCCCTCTCTTTTAGTAAATATCAAAGAAGCTCCATAACTTTGCTCCCTGGCATAGTGATGTAAAATTGATCTCTCAATCTCTCTTCTGCTTTAGTCTCTCTTCTGATGAGTGCTTTTCTCTTACAGTTCAGGAATCCAAAAGCATCACTCCATACCAGACTCTCAGATCTGTTAAAACACCTCCAAAAGAAAGGAGACAGACACTGTCAGGAGTTTTACAGGGCTCTGCAGATCAATGCTGAACAGCTGTTTAATGACCTGCCAAGCAGGAAAATCTTGAGTAAGTTGATTTGTAAGTTGATTGAGTTGTGGATTTCCTCACCAGTGTAAAACCTCATTTCAGATGCAGTGTAGGTCATTTAAACAACCTAAACAAGTTATAAATAATATAAATAAACAAGTTACTTAAATAATTTTTGGGGTATACCTTAGTTCCTTCTGACTTGAATTTTCCAAAAGCTGACTTCTTGTTATTTGGGATTAGTGTGGGCAAAACTCTTTGATTGTTTTGAAATATGGAATACATCTTTAAAACAGTTTAAGTGCAACATGTCAGACAGCTACATAACTCCTATGAATTGCAGCTTCTCTTTCATAGCCATTGTTACATAATGGCTTATTTATTTCCTCTGTGTTTATTCTGACTTGTAGCACAGGAGACAGGAGAAACATTACAAACCTCTAATTTGTTAAGCTCAAAAGTCTGCTGACCCAGAACCTTGGCTTCCCCTCAATAAATCTTCCCCTTCCCATAAATCTCCTCACTGTGTTGAGTTTAACGTGAAGCACACATTCATAGGCCCTTGCACGGAGGGACTGTGATATTAAAATCACTTAGGTCTTGTTTTGTGCAGCTGACAGACGTGACTGATGGCCGTGAAGCTGCTCCCCAAATACATTTGTGTATGCTTCAGAAGGACTGAGGCTCAAACAGATTTGATTCCGTACTGCAAAGGAGCTCACTTCTTTAAGAAAAGGTTTCAAGCCTGACTTGAAAACGTGGGATAATGCTTGCTGCTATATATTGGCCTTTTCTTTTTTTCCCTACCTAAGAAACACAGAGAAGAACACTATTCCAGGTGTATGGGAAATACATTCAGGCATCCCATACTGAAATGACTTGAGGAGCTTGAGGGAAAGCTCCCACATTTACCTAAGGAAGCGGCAGTTTAAGAAATCCTTGTAAAGTATCTACCAGCACTAATGCTTCACTAGTCAGTTGATTCCTAGTTGTAAGAAACTCCATTAGATGCCAGAGGAAATTACAGACATGAGGCAAACTCCAGTGACATTCAAACCATTACTTCAGAAATCTGTAGGTTGACCTCTTTTATTTATGCAGTGAAAATGTAATGTAAAATTATCATTACCTTCATTTTGTCTTTCATTTTGAAAGAAGCAATTTGTATCTACCCAGCACAAACTGGTGGAAGACCATTTTCCTGCCTGCACAGGGAGGCTGCAGAGTTATCCCACATTCATGCCTGAACCCTTTTGAACTGGGGAAGTCTGGGCCCATCCTGCCTCAGAATCTCAGATGAGCCTCAATCCAAATTGATTGAGCCTTGCAGCAGCTTGAAGGCAGTGCTTTGATCTGACTTGCAGAAGTCGTGCACTTTGGGGAACAGGCTCTTCAATCAAATTGTCTTGGATCTATCATTTTTACTTGGGCAGAGCTCAAGAAGCAGATTTTCCTGCCAGGCTGACTAGAAGTTAGCAGACAGCCTTTATGAATTAAGAGCAGTTTGAGAAGTCTTATTGTAGTCACTAAGAATATAATTTCAAGACTGTTTTGATGTCTAAGAGTTGAAGCTTTTTTAATGTTCAACAGCACATTCTACAAGCCATTTTTGAATATGTATACTTAGCAGGAGACTTGGATAGTGTCTGTGGGATGTTTTCACTTTTAGCTAGAGCAGAAACATATTCATCCTTGCCCATGATTTATGTGGTGACTCTGAGCTTTCCTCAGGTAGCCACGAGTAGGCTGGGTTTAGGTTTCTCACGTTCAGACTATGCATAACAAATACCTGTGCTAGAAGTGCTTCACGTTAAACCTACAGCTCCTTGTGGCCCCTGAAAACTGTTTTGCTGCTGCTGCAAAGGGACTTCAGTAACCATCAAAAGTCATTAAATTCTCTGTTATCTTGGTACACTCTTCTATGTTACCATCCTCAGAAGGTTGAGGGTAATTTAAAGAACTGAGTTAAAACATTACTGCGTGCAGAGGTTCAGCAGTTTCTTTCTGTTGACCAAGAAATAAATACTGAGATGATTGTGTTAATACGCTTGCTGTTTCTTAGAGTTCTGTAATTAAAACAAATGTCTGCATTCTGGACTGAATGGTCAAGAAATATCTGTGGAGCTTTTTAAGCTAAAACTGAAAACACTTTTATTCTTCGGGAAAAGCTCCTTTACCAATATGAGGAGTAACTTCTCATTTAAGTGAACTTGGACATTTTCAGTATTAAAGGCATTATCCTTCAGACCTCCAACACACACGGTTTGTTACTCGGATGTTACTCCTTGGAAGTGCTCCCTGGAGTGTTCAAGGCCAGGGTCTGTGGGGTCCTGAGCACCCTGGTCAGTGGAAGGTGTCCCTGCCCATGGCAGGAGGTTGGAACTGGATGGTCTTTGGGGTCCCTTCCAATTCAAACCGTGCTGTCATTCTATAATACTCTTAGCAGTAGTTGTTAAATTTAGCACAAAGCACTTACAGAATTGCCACTAGAATTTGTAAATGTGTAGAAAAAGGAGACTCCCTAGCATGGGGATTTTCTTCTAGATGCAGACTGAGCTGAAACAAGCAGCATTACAGACAGTTGGAATAATTATTGACGAGGACATGGATGAACCACGGCCAGGACTGAGCTCTGTAATAGATTATGCAGCTGTACATAGGACAGATTTTTTCTAAAGAGGAAATCCTTTTAAATATTTCTTTTTCATTTTTAAGACAGCTTTAAAATTTGTGCTAGAGCAAAATTTCTTTGCCTGAAGTGTAAAGTGCCAGTGAAGTGTCTGGTAATGTCTGAACATTCCCACTAGAGGGGGGTAAGGCACACGGTGTGGGCAGCCTCGGAGCTGTTGAAGCAAACGGGAGTTTCCAAGGGACTCAGAAAACGTTTTTATTTCTCTCCGTGCTGACATAGACTAAAAGGATAAAGGCTCCTATCAGCCCCACGCAGCGATAGAAGCGGCAGAGATTTGTCTGTGCTCTCCTGTGCAGTGTGAGGATTTCCTAGCAGGGGTTCCTAGGGAGGACATCAGCCCCTCAAAGGCGAGGCTGGGTGGGGCTGCTGGGGGCACACGGTGCTCACGGAGGCTTTGCAGCAATCCTTGCTGCTTCGGTGGCTCCCAGGCTTCACAGCAAAGTGCTCTAGATGCTCCTGTCCTGCTCCAGTGCTGCTCCAGTGCCATGGCCTGTCCCCGCACGGAGAGGGACGTCCTTAGCAGGGGAGATGGATGTTCTGCTGTCGCTGCCTGGGTGGACAGGGCAGGTTTTGAGGCACCCCTCCTAGATCCAGGTGGCATGTGGAAGAAGGAGAGCAGTTGAAACTGATCAGTCTTAAATGCTTCCCTATTGACAGCCAGATTCAGAGCTCTTATTTTTTTCCTTTCCTTTTTTAACCCTCTTAACCCTTTGACAGTTGGACTTGGTGATCTTAGAGGTCTTTTCCAACCTTTATGATTCTGTGATTCTGTGACTACAAAAAGGCTTGGCTAAAACGGTTATATTGCAGATTGGTGATGTGTTATGGAAAGTCACTCCTACGCCATGTCTGGTGACAGCTGTGCATGCCCCTTCTGCAGACAGTGGGATCTCCACATCTGTGTGGCAAAGGCAGCTCTGAAAGGGTCTTTCTGCCCAGAGTGGAAACTACTGAACACCTTAAGGCCAGCCTCCTTTTCTACTAGAATTTGCAGAAAGATAGAGGTCAAAATTACTTGTGCCAAATGTTAGCATATAGAACCCACAAGGTTTTAAAGAAGCTGGGCATGTCTTCAGCTGAGACCTGCATTTAGTAAATAATCCGCACCAAGAAGTTTTTTCTATGTGCTTTACTTGCTAAATACATCAATGCCCAGAGATTTGCTCAAGAACAAAGAATGGTGATACATTAAATTATAGAGATGTTTTCAGATTAGTGCATCTATTAAGAGATAGTTTGTATTTATTACAATGAAAATTGCTGGCATTGTGAAAGGATTATCTCCTGCTTTCCTAACTTGGGAAACAAGTGTAATGTTATTTATGTGGTCAGTGCTCAAGGAGATCAGAGGTGGGGCTGCAGCTGTTTGTAGTTGCATTCAGATGACTCTGTGCCTATGTCTTTTGATCAACACATGTCTTTTGATGAGTCCAGCTTTAGCTCTAGCAATGATTTACCATTGGAGGGGTTAATACTTTATGTCAATATTGGATATTTTTCTGAAATGTGTTGTTTTGCACCATTTTGCATGTGCTGATTATGTTTGTTTGTTTGCTTGAGCTGAGTACTAACTTTTCATGTGTTGCTTTTATTTCTAGAAACCCCAGATCCCACAGAGATAGACACTGACAAGGAGCAATATATGCTAAATGACAGGGGTAAATAAATCATACAGTGTCACCGGATGGAATGGCTTTGCAGATTATGATGCAATTTATTATATCATGTAATTTGCACTTCATGTAACAACTACTTTGGCTTATGATGTCTTTACTGTCACAAGTTAAGTAGAATTAATGGAGGAAAATGTACTGAGTTACTGTCGAGGAAACCAGTGCCAGGAAATTGAAGAGACTGTAGAGTTTAATCAATATTTACAATGGTATTACTTACAGTATTACAGCTGAACTCTTAATTTCCTGTGATTTCTTCAATGCTTGAACAGTAAGGTCTATTCAGCTGCCGCTGTCATTTTGCATAAGGCCATCAATAACTTTTTGATATGACTTTCAATTTTTTTTCAAATTTTTTTAAGCTCTCAATTTAACTACAAATTATTTGAAAGCAATGACAGAAAGGAAGGAAAAGCTTAAATATATTTTCCTTAGGAAAACATATTAATTATTTTCACCTTCCTCTGTTCAATGCCAGATTACAGAGACAAATATTTTATTCATGGTAGGATATTTTGAAAAGGAAGATCTGAAATAAAGATGAAGAGTTCTCACAATTTATAATGAACTATTGTATCATTTAATATTTTATTTAGAGATTTAGATACAATAATGAGAGATTCAAAACACCTTCTATGAATTATGCCTTTTTTTCCTGTTTCCTGAGAGAAAACTGAAATAAGGAGCAGAAACACTGTTTAACTTGATCTGTATTTTTGTCTGTGGTGGTTGTGTTTCTCTGAATATTGAACCAAATTGCTGTTCAGACTTTCCACGTTGCTGTTGGCAGCGTAACAGTACAGGATGAACAGAGAAAGTGCTTGGAAATAAGAAAATGAAGTAATATTTTATTTTATTTTTACTTATTACTTTTGTTTTTTTCTGAGCTGGCCTCAGACTAAAGATTGTTTGGCCACAAGCCACCCTCCTTGGGAGGTTACATGCCAAGGAGCAACCAAATCCTTGCCCCTTTGCTGTTTCTCCAGTGTCCTTGTCCACGCAGTCAGCTGCAGGAATTTGTTGAGGCAGTACACTTGTCCTTAAATTGGTGTAGCTTAATTGTATGTTTGTTTCTAGTGAGATAGTTAATGCAAATAGAATATTAGGTAACAAAGAAGCAAATATAAATCTTTGTGCTGTTTTGTCAGTGGATAAATGTGAGTTAGAAAGGTTTTATTGAACATCAGAACTGACGATGACCATTAAGCTGTGTGTGATTCCAGGCAGGCAGTTTCCAGGAGATTTGGTTTAGGTGCACATGTGGCTCTTCATCTCAGCCCCCAGGAGATTTGTAAACACAAACAAGAATATTTGCTCTTGCCAGAAAGTGGAGTTTGTGGAAAATCTATGGGGAATTTAAAAAAACCCTAAAAATGTGCCTCTGAGGGCTGCAGCCTCTTCCCGTGAGCAGGGCCTGGGGCCATGTATGGGGTGAAGTGCCTGGCTGTGAGGGAGGCCCAGCAGCCTGGGGCGTTTGTTTCGTGTTTAAAGGGTGGGTTGCACAAAGTTTTAGAGTGAGGCAACATCTAAGGAAACTTTTCCTTAAAGTCCATAGGCTGTAGCTAGGTGAGCAGAGGGGAACAGGGAATGGTGGCAAAGCAAAGCAAGTAAAAATTAAGACCAGTCTAGTAAATGTGCTTCATAGTACATTAGCTACAGAACATACAGAATTGTGAATGTGTTAGCTTCGTTTGAATGTGCTTAATTATGATATTGATAGCAATTGGTGATTTATGCACTGAGCTAAACTTCTGCTGCCCTGTTCTGTCTTAATGTGTTTCCTTCCCATTTTCTCCAGGCCCAGTGTTTTTCCTGGCCTGTTTCAGCGTGGCTGCAGGACTGGCCCTGTTCTGGTATTGCTGTAACTCAGGTGAGCTGCTCAGGGGCTGCTCCTGGCTGCCTTCCCTCCGCAGGGATGGAATGAGCTGGGCTCCTCATCTGACAGGGCTGCTTAACAGGGTGGGTCAAGGTGTCATCATTCATTAATGAGCTCAGGACACAAATTGCACAGCAGACATGCTGAGCTATAAATAATGGATGTTTTGCCTACAGAAGATGCCACAAATAGGGGCTCTTTTTAAAGACAGTAGTCACGTGAGCTCCTGTTGCTATAGCAATGGGTCATGATTCCCAGCAGTCATGAGACAGACCCAAAACCTTCTGGTTCCCACACCCCTTGGGAGCTGGTGGAAGCCTGGCCAGTGCCAGGGCTGGAGGATGCTGGCTGGATTTGCTGAGTTCTAGCAGCTGTCCCCAGGCTGCTGGCTCTGGGCGTTGGCTCTGCCTGCCACCTGACAGTCACCTGCTCCACACCATCCCGGGCTGTGCTCACGTGTGGAGCTGCCCCCTTCCCTAACTGACCAATCTCTTTCTGTCTGAACTGGCAGCAGTGATCTGAACAGGTTCATTGTTCGCCTCTCTTGGCAGTTGATTTCTACAAATTGAGGGTAATAGGCTTTCCTCTAGAGTTATTTTCAATTGATTTTTATTTTTTGCAGGTGTTGCTTCCTAGCTAAAATGAAATTTAACTGTGTTCACTTTCTCTTTTTCCTCTCATCATTCTGTTTTAGAAACGCAAGTCATAGGAAGAGCTAGGAGAATATTGGGCTTTTCTCCTATTATCATAGGAGGACATATTAGAAATATTTGTATGTTGTATTTGGAAGACATATCAAGAAATTAAGGAAAAGCTGTCTCTTCGCTTGTCTGGACAGTACACCAGCCAAAGGAAGCCAACGGTGCATAAATATTAATGTCCTGTACTCATACCAAAGATTTTATTAACTAGCTTCATTAATAATTGCCTTGCCTCCAGATGTATTCGGAATTTCAGCTATAAATGTCCTTCTTTGTAGGAACGGACCGTTTATTTTTGTAAATGCTTATTTTAAAGTATTTATCGTTTGTATAAAAAAGTATTTTTACTACAAGCTTTAAAATGATCTCCTAAGCGAGCGTGGGTCTGAAGCCATGTTTGCATATGTGTTTTCTGTACTGGAATGAAGGATCACAACTGTTGAAGAACTCTCGCCTGTCTATTGTGAGAATTAATTTAAGAAAAGCACTTGAACACATGCACTCAAAGCCTTACTAGAAATGGATCTCTGTCTCAGAACTGTCTGTTTTGTCTAGATCCCTTATAGTCACTGCCTGAGCTCAGGTGGGCACTGGCACCTCTGAAAAGTTTATGGGGGCCAGTTCCCTTTGTGTCTGCCTTGTATTCACTGTGTCTTCTGATTCCCTGTTGGTGCCTCATCCCAGCCTGCCTTGTTCCCGGTCCCACTCGGCTGCTGGCCCTGGTTTGAGTGCCCTGGAGCTGGTGCAGGCTGCTTCCCAGCCCGTGGGGTGTTCAGGGACTGCAATGGCTGACCTGAAGCCCTTCAGACTGCCAAGAAAATGTTCCAGATTCATTTAGCTTTCCCTTTCCCAGTGAAGTGAAGGGAGGCTCTGCAGAGAGACCTGGACAAATTGGAGGGCTGGGCAATCACCAACCCAGTGAAGTTCAACAAGGGAAAGTGCTGGATGTGCACCTGGGATGGGGCAACCCTGGATGTACGGACAGGCTGGGGAATGAGTCGCTGGAGAGCAGCACCATGGAAAGGGACCTGGGAGTCCTGGTCAGTGGAAAGCTGAATGTGAGTGCCCTGGCAGCCAGGGGGGACATCCCTGTCCTGGGGGGCACCAGGCCCAGCGTGGGCCAGTGGGGCCAGGGAGGGGATTGTCCTGCTCTGCTCTGCACTGGGGTGGCCTCACCTCAGGTGCTGCAGGCATCACGATAAAAGAAAGACATTTAACTGTTAGAGAGCTTCCAAAGGATGCTTCCAAACAACACTTCTAGGGATGGGGCAGCAACAGCTTCTCTGGGCAACCTGTGCCAGGGCCTCCTTACCCTCACAGGGAACAATTCCTTCCCAGTATGGTACAGGAAAGTTTACTTATGGCTGTATTTCCTTCCTTCCTGACGTTGCTTGAGATGAGGATGTCTCTCAGGGAAAAAGATGATCAAGAATGAGCTATGGGTTAGAACTGGAAGGAGAAAGAAAAAATGAATCTTGGTTCATCCTAGTGTTAAAGGACCTAACAGCAAAGAATGGAAAATAATCTGTTCCTTCATTAGTGCCAGTTATTAATTTGAACAGTGGAAGTCAGGCTGCCTATAAAATTGGCATGTGCACAGGTTGGGAGGCATTCTTTTTCTTGGAATATTTTTCTTTCAGGAGTTTGCTTCTCTGCAGGCACATCTCTGCAGCACATAGAGATAGTGATAATTCCGTTTTCAGCTCTTGGAGGAAGCACATGTACCTGCATGGGAGTCAGGTCCTTCTGGGCAAACAGTGTTATGGACTTGGGAATAAATCAAACACAGACTTGGATGAAGCCACTTAGCCGCAGAATTCTAGTCTCCCTGGCAAGTCAAGAATAGCTTGGCCTTGGCTGCTGAAACTGTGCTGGTTTTGATTTTATTTATTTATAAACATGCTTCACTCTGTGCAGAGAGGTTGTCGTGGCTGGGTTGTAGGTGGTTCCATGCAGAGGGTGGAGGCCATCCCTGTGAACACCATGGTTCTCATGCTGCAGGCAGGAATTGTACAGGAGCTAAGGAGAAGCAGCCTAGGCAGGGATGCTCTCCTGGAGGGCTGGATGTGCCCCTCGGGAAGGAGATGAGGGTGGGGTGTGCAGGTCATCGAGCCATGGGCTCCTGCCCGCCCAGCTTGTGCTGCTTTCCACCAAGGACTGTCCTCCTTTGCTGCTGGGTGATCTGTGCATGAATCCTGAGGGGAAGGGAATGGGGGATGAGCTCCAGGTTCTTCAGCCCCAAGGCCTCCTGATATCTAGCAAAAAATCATCTTCCTTCCCTGGTTGTTTTTTTAATGAATGGGCATTTTGATTTAAAGTGAAGCTGAAGTGCCTCTGATTGTCCTGGTGTAGTGTCAGGGCTGTCTCGATGCCAGCACAGGAGCTGTCCTGTGGCATCACCCTAGGCTGATGTGCAGGTACTGGCCTGAGCCATGGAAATGGTTAAGGCCGGGTGACAGGACTGTCTGTGTGCAGAGAGCTGGGAAGCAAAGTGACAGATCCTACAATGAATTTGCACAATTCCATTTAAAGCCAGACTGCTGTTTAAAGGACTTGGTGAAGGATGATGTGCCTGATGAGCTGGAGTGGGAATGAAGTGATGATTCATTCTGGGATGCGCTGGGCTGTTTTACAGCTGCTGGATGGAGTTTGCAGTTAAAAGTGCCTTTGCCAAAGCAAAGTTATTCCTTTTGTTTCTTTCATTTTGTCATTATTTTTCTCGTACGGTAATAAATTGAAAACATATTTGGTCAAAATGTGCCGTTATGAATGCTTTTCCCTGCTGTTCTGTGTGCACAGATGCTACTCCGTGTTATGCCATGCCTTGGCTGTGCTGCCAAGAATCAGTTTGCTGCAGTTCACAGGTCCTGTGTCTTGCAGTAATTTCTCTGAATGTATGTCTTCTTGAATCTTGTAGAAATTAATGGATTTCTTTTTTTAATGGGGCGAAGCTGGCAACTACATTGAAATAAAATCTGAGAGAAGAAGGCTGCTGCTTTTCTTGTAGTTAATGCATTGCACTTCCTTCCAGAAGTGCCCTTTGGTTGCTGCCCTCCCGTGGCTGCTGATCGACCCCTCCTGGGCTCTGGCCTCTCATGGTTAAATTTTTCTGGGTATTTGTGCCAGGATTTTTAACATTTTCACCTGCTTTCAAAATTGCAGTTTTTCTGCTTAGCTTGTTTGGAGATCTGGAGTCAAACAGGACTCATCAGTTCAAAGACTGGGTGTCTTTGGGTTAATCCTTGATTTTGTGTCAGTTTGGAAGTTGCAAGGGTCACTGCCCATGAAGCCTGGGAGATGCACTGGTGTTTGCTGAAAAGAGACTTTGACACACAGCTGATTTTAAGTGCTACTTTGACCACCCAGAGAAAGGGACTTAATGTAAGGAAAAACATGCAGACAGATTTGTTACTGGCCTGTTCTCTGGGTGAGGGGGAACTGCTGGCCCAGGGGCCTCTATGAGCAGTGTTAAGAATCCCACCAAAGGAACTTGTTGCTGTAGCAGGAGAATTACAGGATCATAGATTTGTTAAGGATGGAAAAGGCCTCTTAAGGTCATTAAGGCCAATCTGGCACCACCACCATGTTCACCACTGAACCATGTCCTGAGGTGCCACATCCACATGTTTTTTAAACACTTCCAGGAATGGTGACTTCACCACTGCCCTGGGCAGCCTCTGCTAGGGCTGGACAACCCTTTCCATGAAGAAATACTTCCTAATATCTAAATCTAAATCTCCCCTGACACAACTTGAAACCTTAGGTGGAGTCACTGACCCACAGCCAGGACTGCATCTGCTGCTGCAAGACTCTCTTTGGGGGCAAGAGGAGCCTCAGAGCTTGGCATTGGGTACTGCTGAACAAGGCCTGGGTGGTTGTGGAGGAGGATCTCTGAGACAGCTTGATCAGGAGGGGAGATGCTCTTTGTCCTGTGCCTTTCCGTGGCCTGACCCCCTGATGAGTGGGAGCTGGGCTGCCCTCCTTTCCCGCTGGTTTGTGGCCCTTTGGGAGAGGAGCAGCTGTGGTCCCAGGAGGCTGTGCTTGTGCTCGTGCCTGTGCAGGGCAGCGTGCCCCAGCCCTCGTGCCAGCTGCCAGGGGAAGGGACCAGTGCGGAGCATCACGGGCATCACCAAGGTTTGGGTGTGACTGAAACAACAGCTTGATGAAACTACAAACAATGGGATTTGGGGGAGGGGATAAATCTCTTTCTATCTTCATCTCACCCACTTCATAGGGATGTTACTGTGCCAAATGGAAAGAAATCAGAGGTAGGAGATGAGACAGGTACACGGCAACACTGCTCCAGTTAATTCAGTGCCACTGCTTTGGCACAGAAGAGCATTTGGGGTGAATCCTGAGCTGCCCTTTCTATTTTGGAGCACAGGCCACTATACGCTGTGTTCACAAGGAAGAGCTTTCTGCCATGCTGCTGTTGATAAATCTTTGATAACATTGTGTCTAGTAAAGCAAAAACCTTTCAGACACAGTCTGTGCTTCATGAACTGGTAACAGGTGAAGTCAGGTGCCAGCAGCCAGAGTGCCACTGCACCTCAAGCCTGGTTAAATCATGGGCAGGACGTGTCCTCATGGCATGATTTACATCAAATCCTCTATTTTCCATAGCAAAACACTCAGGTGCCTTTTTTTGGGTTTTTTTTTTGCCTTTTAAGCCCTGGTTTTAGCTACCCTGGGGCTCTCTGATGAGGATGTGTAAATTAAGAAAAATATTAACAGTGACATAAGGTTTGAAGATTCCAGGATCTCTGTGTGATAACCAGGGTCCCTTCAAGACACTCTGAGGAGTCCTACCAGTGCAGCTGTGGGATGTGGGGCTTTCAAACCTGTTTATCAGCATGGAGAAGAAAGAATTTTTATGGAGTATGAGGGAGAACACTGACCCACACAGGCCCATCGTGGCTTGCTCCCAATGCTCCTCAGTCAGTGCAGCTCACACAGTTTGTGAAGTTCAGTCATGTTCCCAAGTCACGTTCCCAGAATTTGAAACTCTACAAGGCATGGAAAGGCCCGGGGGGATACAGTCATTTCTTTCCTGAGAGATGCTCTCCCTGGCATGCCTGATGAATCATGTTTTCTGACACAGAAAAAAATAACTCCTGTTTCAGGGTAAAGACATGTAGCTGTCTCCCTCCATATCTTCCACAAGTCCAAAACAAATCTGAAACATAAGGCCTTCCCAACAGTTTAAATTATTTTCATCCTTGATGCCAGAAATCTGAGGTAATGTTGGGTGGTGATGAAACCAATTTATTCTCAAATATTTCTGGCACCAGTGAAAATGTTTAGCAATGTTTCAGTAGTCCTGGTGTGGTTCTTCCTAGCATGGCACCATATTTACCACTCACCTCCCAACTAGTTAAAACTTGTGCCATTAAAAAGGGGGTGGGGAAACTTCTAGGCTGGAAGACTGGAAAAAACAGGAGTGGAAAACATCAGGAAGGAGGCTGAATGAAAAAGGAACCTGAGGTTTGCCATCTCCATTTCTGACTAAGCCTGACTTGCCTGATGAGGAGCCATTGATAAGTCTCTGTTCCTGGCTGGGAGCTGGGGCACGCTCCTTGTGAAGGGAGCCAGGTCAGCAAATAGTTCTCGTTGTGAGAACCCAAGGGGATAAAATGAACCATGAAAACAAATCTTCAACAGACTGCAGAGGAAGAGGAAAGTGAATTCAAAAAAACTTACAGCATCCAATAGGAAGGCAGGTAATTTTTTGTCACCACCCTGTTAGGAAGTTGGATAATTATTGGTTAGATATTATTTTGAAAAGTTGTATTCTGTCTTTCACAATCTATCCTGCAATGACACGTCAGCGACCCTCCCATCAACACGGCCACGGACTAAAGAACATCAGGAGTGAGGATGAGTGGGGGCATTTACAGGCTGAGCCAGGGGGGCTGGAAAGGGCCCAGCAGGAAAGGCCCTGGGGTGCTGCTGGCAGCTGCTGAGCATGAGCCCAGCTGGGCAAGAAGGAGCAGGGCACCTCCTTTTCTCCAGGCTGAGCCCCTTTCCCAGCTCCCCCAGCCCCTTCCCAGCTCCGTTCCCTTCTCTGGACAGGCTCCAGCCCCTCGAGGTCATTCTTGTTGTGAGGGGCCCAGAAGTGAGCCCAGGGTTTGAGGTGGCCTCAGCAGTGCCCAGCAGTGCCCAGGGGATGGGCAGTGCCCTGCTCCTGCTGCCACACCACGGCTGGGACAGGCCTGGGTGCCCTGCTCCTTCTTGCCCAGCTGGGCTCGTGTCCAGCTGCTGCCAGCAGCACCCCAGGGCCTTTCCTGCCGGGCCCTTTGCAGCCCCTCTGGCTCAGCCTGCAGCTCCAGAGGCTCCCTGTGACCCAAGGACAAGACCTGGCACTTGGCCTCGTTGAACCTCAGACCACTGGCCTCGGATGCAGTCTCTCCAGACACAGCTGTGGAGCCTTGCTGCCCAACAGCAGATCAATGCTCCCAGCAACCTCAGTGTCGTCTGCAAACTCACTGAGGATAAAGAAGTTATTAATTAAAGCACCTGGCAGTTGAGGGGGATACAGAAACCAGGATGATGTTTTCTGCTTCAGCCTATTTTATGTAAGACTCAGCATCAGAATAAGCTCCAGCAGTGACCTGGTTTAGAAGACAAATACTTAGAGTCAGTTCCAGTAAATTTGGTTGTTGTCACCTGCTTCAGTAAGTACAGCTATGCTGAAAATCCCAGCCCAGGCTGTTCTGGATGCTGAAGGGACTAATGAGAAGGACCATGAGCAATGCTCACCCTGCCCAGAGCTTATGAAATAGGAGCAAACGGCTGACCTGGCATGAACTGCTCCCCACAGCCTGGAAAATTCATCTTGCTTCATTATTGATGACCTCTTTTTAAAGGAAATATTTGCCTCCAACCAAGAACTCTGAAAAAGCACAGCAAACCAAAGAACGAGTCCAAGAACAAGCCAAACCTATGTATTTGTTTGCTGCCCCTTGGAGACACTTGCCAGGATTTTAAAGCAGCACCTGACTTAAAAGAATAATAATCCTGTGATTATATTATTTATACTTGAAACCAACTTGCAGATGCTTTTGTCTGCTAAAAAATACATGAACTCTGAAGGCTTCAGAGACTTAAAATACTGGTTTCATGTCTGAGGATGTTTTGCAAATCTTACTTAATCACAATAAAAGACATGGGAATAAACCAGAAGCCTTTTTATTTAAAAAGGACATCCAGTAGCAAGCTGAATGCTGCTGAGGCCCATACAGCCTCAGAGGCAGATGGATGACTCTCACAACAGGTTTTCATATGTTTAGAACCAAAAGCAGAGACCAGGCTCTCTGGGATGATGCTTCAGGTCAGGAGGCAGAAGGACTCATGGCAGTTTTTGTTGTGGTTCTGAGCCCAGCTCTGGCAGACTCCACGTGAACAGACCCACCCCTCACTGCAGAGGTCCAGACACAGCTCTTGGCATCCCACAACGTGTCCAATCTGGAAGTAATTTTTTCTTTCCATTCTGTGTATCCCAAAAGCTGTGTCTTGCCAAATCCTCTGGAATCTGCAGCAGGGCAGCTGCAGTTGAGAACTGCCTGGGGGGTGTTCCCTGCCCTGCTGCTCTGGATCCTTTCAGCTCCACAGGCTCCCAGGAGATGGGACACACGAGCCATGGTAGCTTCTGTTGGACAACAGCTCAGCACTAAGGATGCTGTTACACTGTTCAGGACAAACCCACTCTAACAGCTTGTTCGTCTGAGTGACCTGAAAAACTATGGTCCAATAAAGAGAAGAATAAAATGGGAAAAAAACTGGTATGTTTGTCCTGTACCCTCAGACTGCTTTCAAGTGTCTCAGTGCCAGACAAACAATGATCATTCAGAACTTGTTCTGAGCTATGCTTAAATTAGTACAGCACACACAATTAAACTGTTGTCTGCTAGATACTGGTTAAATACATGTTACAATGGAAATGAAGCAACAAAAGACAAATTAGAAAATAAAAAAGAATGTCTATTCCATTATTAATCACACAACTTTCTGATTTGTTTTCTGTTAGTAATTCCTACATAACATATACATGAAAATCTGGTACATCAATGGGCTTTGAGACATGACCATTCAGTAATAAAAACTAAATGAGATGAGACACAGGGAAGTCAAACTTCTATTCTTATGTACAAGGCAGCATTTGAAAATTGATGCTAAGAAAATTAATACAAATCTGCATCTACACATAAGTGCAACCTAGAAAACTCAGATTTTTCTGCTTGCAGGTATGATACTTTGGAAATAAAATGACTAAAATGTTTTTGTTGAAGAAATTCTTGTAACCTACACCATTACTAGCAATAGTGTATTTAGAAAAAGTGTAAGTCCCTGAGCCAGCAGGTAAGAGCCTAGAAGATATTTATATCTCTCTATATATATTTA
>VWZT01002301.1:271666-293832 GCA_013397055.1 Pachycephala philippinensis
GATGGGATGGGATGGGATGGGATGGGATGGGATGGGATGGGATGGGCTTTAAAGGTCCCTTGAACTACTCCATGATTCAAATAAATATTATAATGCACAGAATACACAGAATAGCAGTTCATGGTAAGAAACTATTAACAATTAGGTTATTTGTGTCTGTGCACGAAGAACAGGAAGCTGGAAAAAAGAATGCTGTTTGTTTCTGTCTGTCTCATCTTTGCTTTAGCTGGAGTGGAAAAAAAAGAAAACCAAGGCACAGCTACCTTAACACACTGCAAAGGAAGAGCCCTGCTGGGCTACAGAGTACATGGGCTTGGTGCCAACCTGTGAAATAAAGGACAATGTGACCATGCCAGAATCAAAGGCCTGACATGGTGGAAATGACAAATTGCCACAAAAACCAAAGGCATGTAAAAAGAAAAGTCCTGTGAAGTGCTACCAGATGATATTTCCTTGATTCATGAGCTTATGTCACTTCTCTGAAAAAAAATGAAGTTTCTTCAGAAGCTGAAATGCCAATATTCCAGATAAACAGTGTCCTCGGGGCAAAATCAACCTTTTCTTAGATGCCAAACATTTTAAATATTAACACATGGGAAAATTTTAGGTATACAAATGTGTTGGAAACTTGAGAAAGCTGCTTGGTCTGTCCAGCCTCTTCAGAATATTTTTCCTTCCCCACTGTGTCCAGTGTAACTGGCTCAACTGCAAATGGCATCTAAAATGAATGCTCCAGGTCTCTGAAACACAAAGATATTGATATTTTAGTGATACAGGAATTATAGTAAATGACACATTTGCTTTAAAGGGGGAATTAAGTTTTCTGTGGAAAAGGGTGCATAATAGTAAAGGTGAACCCAGAAAATGGTTACCACCCACTTCTCTCAGGGTTTTGGGGAGACTGGGGCAACAGACTGAAAACCACTTATTTTTCAAGTTACATTCAGATGAACTGATCTTTTTAGCAAGGACAGTGGGCACAAATGAGCAAACAGCAGCTGTAACGTTCCAAAGCAATACAGAACTTTCACATTTAACAAGTCTGGAGCAAAAAGACAGGTTCTGGACACTACATTTGGCTGTTTAATTAGGGAACTGCATGTGCGAGAGCACGGAGGCGGGAGCCCACAGCTGCTGGTTCTGTTCAGATGTAAACTTGCTTTGTACGTGCCCTGGTCTTGCCTCTACCTGAGCTTACACAAACCAGCCACTGTTTCTCCTTTATTGAGGCACTGAACTGTATTTAATGCTCTCATGACAATCTCAGAGAAGGTATAGCAGAACTGTTTCTCATTTAACCCAGCTTTCTAAGGAGGCATTTCACAATCCCAGTCACGACTAAGCCACAAAACCCTTTGGGCTGGCAGCTGATGGAGTGCAGAAGGAAAAGAGGAGGAGAAGCTCCGACACCAATGCTGTCAGGACATCCTCCAGCATGTGCCAGCTGAGCAGCAAGGCACAGCACAAACCCACTGCTATTTCCTATGCCTATTTCAGATTCTTGTCTCTGTCCCTGGCTGTTGTGCGTGTTTGCCCTCTGAAGGCAGCTAAAATTCCAATAATCCTTCATTCAGCTCTCTTGCCTTTGCTAGTGTAATTTTGGGGTTATTGCTTCAGTATTGCTCTAACATGTACTGCTGAAGTCAACATTCTACCTATATTTCTGATAATAGCTCAGAGGATCTATGTGTTCTGCACTGTTAAAATTAAATATTTATTAGTCTGTTTGTAGCGACTATGGCCAGAAAATGCAATAAAACTATCTTGTTTCACTGCCAGAATTTCACAGGTTTTGGTTAAAGCAGAAAATTCCACTCACATCCTGAGATAAATTAATGTAATTCTTCATCTTCCTAGTAATTTTTTGCACTGGTTTCCCCCCATGCTGTTAAGACTAATGATAAATTTTGGTCTGACTCCCATTCTTGTTACAGATTTCTGTTGCACCATTCATCTACAGATTAATGGTTTAAAGGCCTAGTATCTCCTTTTTCATGGAGAAAGGGTTTCCTGCAGAAGTTAGCACAAAGCAGTGATGTTACATGCACGGGCTGGCTGTGTAGCACAGAGTGTACCATGGCCCATCAGCCCAGTAATTCCTTCCTCAGCAGGTCTCTGACCCCAGGCTCAGATGAGGACGACCAAGAGCAACGTTGGCACACACAGACTCAGCAGGGCTATTTTAAAGGCAGATGTTGGCCACAGTGCTTCTTGAGTTACAAGGCTACAATTTAGGTTTATCTCCTCCCAAATTGCTCATCACAGCTGTGATGCTAGGAAGATACCCAGTTTGATCCCCACAATTCCTATATTTATCCTTCTGTGTAAGTAAAGAACAAAGTTGAAAATGCAGGCAGAGCAACATTGTTGTAAATGGCCACATGTGAAGTGACAGTGCTCATCTTTGTGGGCTGAGTGTCCCACAGAGCAAAGCCCTGTCCTGGGGAGGACAGCAGAGCCACACCATCTGCACAGCAACCGAGAGGCTCCAGCTTGTGCAGTGTTACATGTCAGACTTAATAGCCCTGAGCTGCTTGGAAACAGATTGTCTTCAGTGTTACGTAACAGACTGGATGCAAACCTTCCTTAAAAACAGGAGAGGCATTTGGAGAAAGCAGAACAACATTATTTCCCTTATTGTCTTGGTCAGCAGTAAGGAAAAGGAGTGGCTAGGCCAGGACAATCCTTACACTTCCTACGGGTGACACATGTGCTGCCATCAACTTTTGAACTCCAATTCACAAACACACTGTAATAACTTACCAGTTCCCAGCAGCTTCTGCTTTTGCACTAGTGTGAAGTGAACTCAGCTATTTGCAAGAACTTGAACTGTACAGGTAAGTACTGTTTCTCCACTGGCCCAGAGAGCCCTGCACTCCTGGTGCCGTGCCCTGCTGCCTCGTGCTGCAGGAACACCACACTCACCTGCTCCTCACTGTCTTGAAGCTGACTCAGCAACTGGTTTCTGCACTCCGAAGGCAGTGATAAAAATATTCACAACTACTATGATGAATACTAGTCCAGTCGCAAGGTTGTTGAGGAAATTCAGCTTTCCGTGTTTTGCAGGGTTGTTAAGGTCGTATTTTACTTCAAAGAGAAAGGAGAAAAAAATGTTTAAGGATATGTGTATTTCAAAATCCAGACTAAAAGGTTTCATACTGATGTAGCTCAAGAATTTATCTTATGCTAAGCTATTTGGATCAGTGATATTTAAAAGGGAAGTCGGATTCTGCAGTGTCAGTAAAAGTGCTAAGGGGAAGGTCTGTAACCACAAGGAGCCTATTAACTTCCAGTAATTGGCATCTAATCTCCGTGGAGACACATGGGAAGTAATGGATGCACTAACATTACTAGAAATCTTTTGAGTTCTCGATGTTTTGAAGCCTAGCTTTGCTGCAGACTTTAAGCATTTAAAAATTATTTCAGTCTTGAATACATGAAGCTTGCAGCCCTGACAGGATGAAGTTAAATTTCCTAGTTAAAATGCTACAAATCTCTTTAACAATGCTGGATTTTTTTTTGTACTGGTGCCCTTCTCCAGCTTGTATTCCCTTGCACTCCCTGCTTTTGCCCTGATTCTGTTTTTAGAAAGCAAGGGCACTCTATCTGTTAAACAGAGGGAGATACGAGAGCAGTGTAGCTGCAGTCCTTTCTACACAGAGCATCCGCTGTGTAAACATTTTCCTTTGTTTCTTGCAGCTGTTTTTTGGTTGAACTGCTAGAGGGAATGAGGGAGGCTCACACAAGGGAGATAGCATTAATTTAGTGTAAGCTTTGATTCCAGGCCTCGTGATAGCATACAAATTAGTTACACTGGGCTGATAATAGTTTGGTTTAAGACAGTGAGAAGTCTGGGGCGCTTGCCTGGCATCATAGAATCATTAAGGCTGGAAAAGACCTCCAAGATCATCAGGTCTAACCTTTGACCAAACACTGTCATGCCCACTGAAACACCATGTGAAAACACAAGAGTTTCCTGTCTCTGTTCTCTGGCAGTAAGGGCTCTGCAGCTCAGACCTTTGGCTACATTCCTTTGATGCTGGTGGAGTGAGTGCTGATGAATTTTGAGAATGGGTTTTGTCTATTAAGACTCCTAGTTCTCAAGAGCGTACATCATTGGAGCTTGTGTCTGCTTGTGCACAACACGCCAGAGAAAGTTTATACCGGACAAGTTTTTACAGCAACATAAAACTTAGAGCTCCTTCTGACAGGCACATACATAGATACACAGCTTATGACTCTACCCCACAAAATAAATCTTGTTATTTGCTTGTAACATCATCACCCTGTTCCATACTGCAGAAGCAAACCACAGAACCAATATCCCTTGTTGCTGAAGCAGTTAAGTGGTCGCAAACACACTCGTGATGCTGAAGTGCTAACAGCCAGGTTCACCTGGGGTCCCTAATTAGGAAGTCTAATGCTGTTTTGGTTTCAAGGAATTCTGGGCGCCTGTTCAAGTCCTGTTTGCTAAAGCAGTGTAGTCAAACATCACAGGCCAGACAAAGCACTGAACAGTGTGGGGGAACTGCCCGAGGAGTTACTGCACACCTGTGTGGGCATGAAATAATGTAAGTTCAGTGGTACTTCAACCTTAAAATGAGTTTACACATCTGTAAAGCATCTGGAGGCATGTGGATGCTTGCATCCCAACAGGACCTGGAAGGACTCTAGTACAGCCATGTGAATGAAGAAGAATAAATGGAATGGAATAATTAATTCTGAAACATGGAATAAGAGCATTTGAGATGGTTGGTTTAAAAAGGAAAGGCAATAATGGCCTAACCTGTTATGCCAGTTAAAAGCAACCATACTGAAAGGCAAACTGACACTCTTAGAGCTGTCCCTTTGTCCAACGGAGCGCCAGAGAACACAAGTAATACTTGTCAGTTTAGGAAGAGCTCTAAATTTTTAAGTAGAATTGCAGTAATCCTATCTTTGTAATTACAGTACTTATGATGAGGGTGTTTGTTAAAATGTCCTTAAGAACAGTTATTCTTTAAGTATTTTATTATAGTGGATTACTATGATTTCATGCCACTGAAACTATTTCAAGACATTCTTTGCTTTTCTTCCAAAAAGTTAAGGTCACCAAATCACATCCAAGGACAAGTTTGCTGAACATTTCTCACACTGTTTTCGTGAAAGGCTCTTTTGAAGGAGGAAAAGCTTTTAATACCTAGTAGAAACTGTGAGAACTGGTAGCTCCCAGGATAAAACCCTGACTCAAGGAAAGAAACTGCATGGTGGCACAGACTTTTGCTTGGCCTTGTAAGAGCTTGTAGAGACAGGATTTCATGGCTGGACAGAAACAAACTATTTTGTCCAGCAAGCCAAAACCATCAAATATACATTGTAAAAAGCAAGTTCTTGCCCTGCTGCCTGTATCTTCGTACCTTCCTGTCCTATTTCCTGTCTTCCTATCTTTGACTGCAGCAGGACAGCATTGCTCCAACAGTGTGTCACCACAAGCCAAGGGCTCTGTCACCCTCAATGTGACAAAGATAAGACTGACAGCAATTTAAACCATTTTAGCAATGTCTTGCAGAAACAAGCATTAAAAAGCAGTACCTCAGCATATACTGAGAAATTATTGTGCAACAAAAAGACAGGGAGCTTGTTTACAGCCTCGAAGCCTGCTGAAACAACCAGGGAGATGCCTTCAACCAGGGAACATAGAAGTATTTTGCTGATTTTCCATTACTCTCTTCCCACACCTCCCAGCATCAACAGGTTGTTATTTTTCCAGTCCCCTTCTGGAATCTCCTCTGAGCCAACACCCAGATTTTGCCCTTGCACCAACTCTACCAAATGCAGAGACAGCTGTATTCCATCTCTTTCGTAAGAAAGTAAAAAGCTACATCAACTGCATATTAATATTACAAGCCATGTGTATCCTGGATCCCTAGGAACTTTCTCCTTGAACAGAACGTTATTTTTTCAGCTGTGATAAGAGAGCAGAACACCAAAATCTGACAGGGATGCCAAAGGTGGCACCCATAACTCATTAAATGCCATGTGTGAATTCTGCCTTTTCATTTACATTAGGCCCAAGGTCAGTTATCTAGTTCTCACTAAGGTAAAGGACAAGATTTGAAAAACGTTATGAGAATAAATGATCACATATCACTACCAGAAATGACCCACAGCTGTTTCCTACCAGTGGAGGTGTCATTTATTCCAGGTGGGGAATGGCAGATACGGTTTGATTGCAACACAGCCAAGCTGAAGACAACACACCACACCAACATTTTGGACATTTTGACTTTCACTTCCCTTTCTGAGTTCCGCATTCACAATATTTTCTTGTATGACTGATATGGAAGAAATACATCTTCCATTAAGTAACAGGTCTTACCAAAAACAGTATTATGAAACTGGATAGACTGCATTATCCTATCTGGCCTACTGATGTTTCTTTTACAATATTTCATAATTTTCCTTCTTCCTCAGGCTTTCTGGAGAGAAAAATATTCATAGTACGGGAAAATGAGTAGGAGGAAGTTGATAAAAACTGAAGATTCCACATAAAGCTACCCTTCCTCCCTTTGTTGCCTTATTTCTATGGTTTCAAGAGAAAATCTGTATTTTTGCATATTAGGAAAAATTTCTTCCCTGAAAGGATTGTCAAGCATTGGAACAGGCTGCCCAGGGAAGTGGTTGAGTCACCATCCCTGCAGAGAATTAGAAGACGTGTAGTTGTGATGTTCATGTACATGGTTTAGCAGTGAACACGGCAGTGCTGGGTTAACTTTCAGACTAGATAATTTTAGGGGTCTTTTCCAACCTAAATGATTCTATGATTCTAACTTGAATCGGTTCTGAGGTAAAGGCTTTTTAAAAGCAAATGGTGTGTCTGTACACCATCTTACAGGCTGTGTCCTATGAGAAAAATACAAGCCAGTGGTTCTTGCTGTTGCTACCTACCAAGGAATATCAGGAGCACTCCCACCATGACTTGCAGGGTGAGTGACAGGCTGATCAGAACGATCAGCGGCACGTAGAAGGAGAAGGAAGGCCCTTGCTCCATGACAGCTTTGAGCTGGGAGGCGTTGGCCATCAGCAGGGCGATGTCCAGCATGCTCTCGGCCGCGCTCTTCTTGTTGGCGTAGTGGTTGATGTTGATGGGTCTGTTCCTCTGGAACCACTGCGACGTTCTGCGCTGGAGCCAGCAGAGGGGAAAAGGGTTATTCACATCTTGGCCCATCAAATGATTTCTGTAATCACATGGGCAGAGCCACAGCAGTGCCGAGATTTTCCGTGCAGCTTTCCCACTGCTACCCCGTCCTCCAGACGGAGAGCAGAAATCACTGCCTGCCTGCACTGCCCCTCGGCACCTTTCCCAGCTACAGTGCCATGTCATAAACAGGCACTTTTTCGGTTCTGTAGGACAAAACCTTCACTCAAAGATTGCATGGGACTGGTTTACAGTCTCCCTGTGTTAGTACAGACTTTGCCACTGCTTTGCTTCACTCCCCATTTCAATGGTACACCCAGAAGAACTGAGTCCCTTTGAAATACAGAAAGGATTTATTCGTTACATTTACTAAAAAGCAAATACAAGCAGCTCTGCAGCAAATGTCCTTAGGTGCTGAGTTTCATGAATCACAGCTAAGCCCCACCTGGTGATTCAACAGGAAGGAAACAGCATTGAAAATGGAAATATTTGAAAACAATAAAGTATCTTTGCTAAACACAGTAACTTGTTATAGTAAGGGTTACAGCAGTTTTCTTTCTATTTGGGGTGAGTTATTAATGCAATCTTATGGGCCAACAGCCTTGCTTCAAAATGAGACTGGACCAGAATGACCTCTGGATTTGTAACGCCATAGAGCAAGCTTCCTGAAAATCTCATGTTTAGGAGTAAATCTGAATTACAAAACAATGGAAACTTGCTACATAATAATGAAGCTGTGCAGAACTAAAGCTGAGCCATACTGAACTTACAGTGGGGCTGCTCTTTACTGTGTTCTGCAATATTTTTCCCAACCAGAACTGTTAAAAAGATGCTAAAAAGCAATCTTGTTTAAGAAGCAATTTGCAAAGGTTTTGAAGGATTAATCTTTCAGAAAAATAGCACATGGCTAATTTTTCCAGATCTTTGAGGGGAAATTTCGTGTTTGGAAAAAATTCCAGTTAAATCAAAAAAGAGATGGATCAGACATAAAAGGAATAATACAGGACTAAAATAGAACACAATTTCAGAACTTTTATTTTTTTTCTAGGATCAAACCTACAGTTACAGGATTGAACTAGCAACTTCATACTAGTATTTTATAATCCTTATAGTTGTAGAATTTCTGTCCACATCTCCATCACCTACACACTGAAATTGCAAAGGGCCATATATGGCCACTCTGAAGTCAGACTTTCCCTCCATCTCAGAGATCTTGCTGATCTAAAAACAAACAGGTAAAATATTCTACAAAGAAAAAAAAATATTCTTCCAACAAAAATATTTTAAGCCATATTGGTCATGTAAAGGATGATTACAGAATCACAGAATAGGCTCAGCTGGAAGGGACCCACCAGGATCATCCAGTCCAGCCCCTGGCCCTGCACAGACACCCCAAAATCCCACCCTGGGCATCCCTGGCAGCGCTGCCCAAACGCTCCTGGAGCTCTGGCAGCCTCGGGGCCGTGCCCATTCCCTGGGGAGCCTGGGCAGTGCCCAGCACCCTCTGGGGAGGAATCTTTTCCTGCTCTCCACCCTGACCCTCCCCTGACACAACTTCAGGCCATTCCCTCAGGTCCTATCACTGGTCACCACAAAAAGACATCAGCGCCTGCCCCTCCTCTGCCCCCCACGAGGAAGTTGTTGACCCCAAAGAGTCTCCCCCAGTCTCCTCTTCTCCAGCTGAACAGACCAAGGCTTCCCCTCCAGGCCCTTCACCACCCTCGTGGCCTCCTTATATCTAATAGATCCTTTGTACACCTCCTCAGAACATATTTTGTGGTTTTTCCTTCAGAAAAACATTACATCACTTGTTCAGCTTAGCACTGACTCGAGAGAAAAATCCCTATCCCTGGTCTGGCATGAATCATCAGTTTCATTTCCTATGGAAATTCCATTTTGAGGAGAGGGGGGAGATGTCCACCCAAGTACCAACCCAGTGTGACACTAACTGGTTCATGAGAACTCTGCAATCACATCTTGAGATGCCGTGGTGGCAGGCAAATACAAACAAGCAAACAAACAAACAAACAAACAAACAAAGAAAAGAAAAAAGGGAAAAACTCAGCATGTGTTCATGTTTCATAGACATCATTATTTTCTAGCAGCTTCAAAACCCCGTGCTTAAGAAGAATCACTTTTAACCAAACATAAAATGCAAGTATGACTACATTAAGAAAAAAAAGTGGCAATCACATTGACTCCTGAGAGCTAGAAAAGTTAATATTAAAAAAGGGAAAAGTACAGTCTGCTGAGGGCTGAGCACTGTTTTCCTAAAGCTGTACTGGTTCCAGGATCCAGTTAGAATATTTCTACTCATTAAATTACTTTAAAATAATCAGCACACCTCATGACTAACTTCGTGAAATGAAGGAGTAACTTCAACTTGTTCACACAGCTATGTAAATAGAAGTTTGCTCCTGTATAATTTTTTTCTACCTTGCATCATTACTACTCATTCCAGTCATTTGGTCTTACAATACCATTTCTCACAACTGGGCTGTGGACTGTCTATTTTGTGTGGTTAACACACTGTTTGTTTACTCTAGCTACTTAAAAAACATGCAAAGAAAAACTTATCATCAATAGTGTCAATATTTGGAGTATATTGAATACTCCAAATTCAATTTGATATGAGTAATGCTCTAGAACACACCATTTCAGGCTATATGCAGCAAAATAATTTCAAGTTCCTACAGGCTGGTTACTTGCAGCATGATGCCAAGAAACTGCCATGTTTCAAATTAATTTTATGTTCCAAATTACTTCTAAATTAATATACAGACTTTAATACATTTTTAGGAACAACACGATTAAAGCTGTTTATTTCTACTATCCAATTCTTGTTCACATTTTTCATAGCTCTGCTTTAACTCCTTCATCTAGCACGTCCTGTTATCTGGGAAACACTAAACTAGATTTTACAACACGGTGGATGGAGAGCGTTTCAATATGGACCATGAACAAGGAAAGCAACTAGATGGATGAAAAAACAGTTACAGTCCGTATTTGCATGAACAGATCCTTTGAAGAAGAGACCAGATACTTCTGCCAGGTGTAATTACACACATTAGTCAGTGAGGTGTGCCACACCAGCTCAATCCTAGAAGCAAGGAATTTCTTGCTTCTAAAAGCCTGACAGCTGCTAAAAAAATGTATTCAAATGAATGGTGGAGTAAAAATAAGCCACATCAAACCACTTGTTCAGCACTACCGAGAGCTTAACTGGTCTTTTTTAAATTTGCATGCTTTGATTGCTTCGGAGGTAACAACTACACCTGCATTTCACGTCAGCTCTTCTGTAGAAGGTAGTGGTCTGTGGTGAAGATGTGCAGGAGAGTCTGTTTTGAGGAGAGGAGAGGTGCTGGGATGGGCAGGAAGGAAACTAGGGTGGCCCATGTCCCGATGCCTGTGAGCATTCCTCAAAGCAGACACACTTTGGACTCCGGAATGGAAGATTCAGGCACCTGCAGATGGTCTCTCCAGGTTTGGGTGGCTGCTGAGCTGGGGTGTTCTTTTGTTCGTGTGAATTGTGAACACTGGCAGATTTTTTAAGGTATCTTCCATTCAGAGACAGGTTTCTGAAAAATCTGTCCCCATCCGTTTTACCTTGCATATACTTCGTGTGTGTGTGTAAGAAAATTAAATCAAGTGTTTATGAAGTTCCCTGAAGTGCCACTGTATACATTTAAAACAATGTAATAGCATGTCTCACTGCTTATTCTTTATATGGCACTCACAGAGAACTTGAGTTTTGATGGGAAAGACGTAACAAAATGAGGGTTGCTTGCAACTGACGATGAAGTAAAACAGGAAAGTTGCCGAAAAATTATTGGAGCAGACCATACTGGGAAAAAAAACCCCCATCAAGAGTACTTGTGATGCAATCACAAAGCTGTGTCAAGAAAATGAGAGAATTGCTGAGAAGTCAGAGGTTTAGAGGAAACCACTCCAGACCACCAGTTTGACCTGCATATCCCAGCCTTGATTCACTTTAGATAGGATTTCCAGGATTTATTAGAAACGGATTTTTATTTTTCTTGGTTTGATATTCATGACTCCAAGGGTTTGTCAGAGAGGGAGGGATGGAGGAAGGACAGATGTGCTACACAATCAGCCCAGTCTGTCCGTAACCAGAGTTTTACAAGTGACACAGAAGAGGGTTTAGTACAACAGTTTCTATGTGGCAGAGACTTAGGCTGGAATAAGAGCTGCCTTTAGAGTTTAGTCCTTTCCAAAACAAGATAAAAGACACTCTTTTACCAGTCTGTTTTTTCAGATAAGTAGCATGCTCAGCAAACATCCTTTATACTTAAACAGAATACGGGATGAATACTTTCCAGTGAGGATCTCTGTCATGTTTTGACTACACGGAGTAGGAAAAAGTTGGGTATTCTTGTTTTTATTTGGATAACTGCATGGAAATTAACCATATGGGCGCAACCGCTTTAGTAATTCCTACTTCAGTAATCCTACTTTTGTAGTTGCCTTTTCTGCGTGGATACCCCGTCCCAGGCCAGCCGGGTGGGCAAAGCCCCGCAGGTGCGGCGGGGTCCCGGGAGGGGAGGGGAGGGGAGGGCGCTGGGCGGCAGGTGCGGGAGCCAGGGGCTCCAGGGATGCTCTGCCCGGCCCTGCCCTGGCCCGCGGCCCCGCGCAGCGACCCCCGACAGAAGGGCGCGGAACCCACGCAAGACAGGTAAAGCCAGCAATGACCGAGCGGCCCCGATCCCCGCAGCCCGCGGAGTGCCCGTCCCGCCGGGCCCCGATCCCCGCGGAGTGCCCGATCCCCGCGGAGTGCCCGTCCCGCCGGGCCCCGATCCCCGCGGAGTGCCCGATCCCATGGAGCCCCCNGCCCGGGTCCCCGCGCCCCGCCCCGCCGGGCCCGGCCTCACCCGCTCCTCGGCCGCCGCCTCCGCGCCCTCCGCCTGCCCGTTGAGCTCGTGGGTCTCGCTGCCCGAGTCCATCGCGGTCCCTCCTGTCCCGGCGGGCCGGGAGCCGAGGGAAGGGTCCCGAGCCGCCGAGCAGCGGCTCCCGGAGCTGGCCCGGCCTGCCCGCGCAGCGCCCGGGGCCGTGCCCGCCGCCGGGGCCGCCTTCCCCCGCTCGTCCCCGCCTCCTTCCCCGCCTCCTTCCCCGCCTCTCCCCTGCTCCTGCTCCTCCTCGTCCTCCCTGCCCGCGGGCGGAGGTTTCAGCGCGGGGCCCGGCGGAGCGGAGCCCAACCAGCGCGGTTTGAGCCCCAGTTTCCAGTGCTGGCCAAGAATCACATCCGTGTTATTCTGTATGTAGGGAATTGCTCATGGATGCAAATGGCTCATTTCAGAAATCTGTCGTGACAAAGTGGAAGGCTAGAGTTTGATTTTTAAGACCTCTCTGATCAGTGGTTTTAGGGTTTCAGTATCATTATTCTTTTTTCTTTTCTCATTATTTTGTATATTTCCGTCTCCCTATGCTTCTTTTCCCACCTGTGCTGTGACAAAGAGCACGTACCAATCAACATACAGGTTTGATGGTAATGGGACGTCAGAGGAACACTCCGATGCATAGAAACAACTGCCAGCAAGAGCAGAAATGTAAAAAATAAATGTAAGTAATCGGGTTTTATATGACCACATGTGATCTCTTTTAAAGCCTGAACTGCTCATCTGCACTGAAAATGTTCCTGAGTAGTTGTTAAACGAGTCACTTTCTCTGTGAAGAGTCCAAATGTGTATTCCCCAAGTGAACTCCCTCAAAATCCACTATTAGGAATTGCTTTCCTCATCTAAAGAGAATTAAAGGATATTCTATTTACAGAGTGCAAGCAAACATATAGAATATAAACAAGCATACAGAATATAAATACATATAATTTGAATTTTTAAAAAAGATACTAAAAAATTGAAAATGCAGGCTGAGGCTTAAGGACAGTGACATGTCAAGTAAAAATCTCCCCTGTATGCCATATCCCTGCAGCTTTACCCACGCAGCAGTTGAGCTCACCTCTCTGACATGCAATAACTTCTGAGCAGGTAGGAGAGGGGACTTGTAGCAACCGCCTTAAAATTTTATGTGTCTCTGACTGTTTAGTGCTTTGGAGTTTCTCCAGTAGGGTGTGATGGAAATTCATATTCACCTCAACTTTAAACTGCACTGACTTCTCTGACTTTAAACTGCTGAGTTCTGTTTGGGAGTCCACAGTAGTTTTTTATTAAAGCAGACTTAATTGGTGACTGAATCCATTTTTGGAGTCCACATGAAAGCATATGGACAACCAGATGTGGCAAAGTACAAATTAAGCACATGTTGGGCTCCTATTTTTCATGCTAAAGGTTATTGAATATTTCATTTCACTGTTCTCCACACTGTGCTGAACTGATCATTAATGTTCATCACACAAAACTCCTTCGACACAATGTACACTCGCAAGTTACTGCCTTCACAAACGACATAGTGAACGTTTATTCAATTAGACTTTACAGGAAATTCTCATCTATCTTGATTCCTTGGCTGCCTCTTTAGTGCAGTGGGCTAGGAAACACTAATTTAGAGAGAGAAATAAAGTTTGTTGTTATAGTCCATAGAAAATGGAAGAAACAATGTACTACAACAGCAAAGGTATATGTGTATGTGTATAAACCACAGTTGTCAGTTCTTAACAAGTCCAAGGCTTAAAAAAGCACTTTGCTTTCCTTAAGTTTTGGGTTTGTGGTAGCTAAACTTCAGTAATACACTCAGCTAGCCAGCCCTTATCAGATATATAACCTGTTCATTCAAAAGTCATTAAATATGCATGGACCATAATTGTTGCTGCCCTTGGGTCCCGAGACAACCTGGTCAGAGCCCTCTCTGGTTGCAAGCATCCAATGACATTTCCAGAGATACTGCTATATTTCTAATGACCGCTTTTTCATCCTCTGTACCTCCTTGTGAATGCATTTTGAGAACCTTGTTTGGCAGTTGTAAAGGTTTGATGTGCTCTAGTGAAATTATTCTGCCCCTAGCCCTAGAAGTGAGAGGTCTGCTCTTTGTCCATGACAGTGATAGTGCTGAGTGACTCCTCCTGTGTGCTGACTCGCTTTGTGCTGCACAGTCACATGCCAAGGAGACCTGAGAGTAGGACCTCTACTATTTACTTTTCCTATGGGAAATGGGTGTAATTTCAGTGGAACTGGGAAACAGCTGAATCTGTGTTTGTGAGACGTGCAGTCTGAAACAGTTCTCTGTTGAAACTTTGCATTTTTCAGTCCAGTATAATTGTTTTAACAATAAAATTTCCTGTTATCCAGCCTTTGAGTTAGTTCTGTGGGTTGAATCTGAAAAAAACCAACCTTTTGCTGCTTATGAAAAAGACCCTGTGCTCCCTCCAGGGAAATAGGCTCAGACTCAAACTGTGGTCAGAGAGAGGCAGACTGGTGGTGTGATCAGTCCGCAGCCATGGAATGAAGCAGCAAGAGAACACTCTGTGGTAGGTAGGTCTTGTTTGCGTGTCAATTACAAAAAGAGAACCTGCAAGTGTTGTCACAGGAGTCTGAGTCCGGGGTTCTGGTGAGTGTTTTGCAGACCAGATGTTGGAGGGTGCAAAGACAATCCTTGGGACCACTGTCAGAACAGCCATTGAAATCTGGATGGGAGTATTGAAAACAATAACAAAAAAAACCCCACTGCTTTGCATCTTTGCATCTTAGCTATGAAAGGAATTTCCAGTCTCTATTAGACTTTCAAGCTGTTAGTAATTATTCACCATTTTGTGTTTTTTTTCCTTAAAATCACTGTGATGATGATGTGACAGGCACAGGATGATCCTAAAACACTGCTGAAACTCAACTAGAAAGGACAGCACTTCGCATTTCACAAAAATGTCAAGAGTTTTTTCTTTGACTTGGTTTTGGGGAGGGATTTGCATTTTATTTTGCTAAGGATTCATTTTCTCTGCCTGAATACTATTTATGTGGCTAAAGAGACAATGTGAAGAAACCCAAAATAAAAAGTATATGGTACTCCGTGGCATTTGTGGTCACCATAAAAGCAAGCTGTGACCCAAACCAGAATTCCCTGCATCTTCCGTTCATCCCTCTAAAATCAGTCTTTGCTTCCTGTGCTTCTGTCTGCTGCTTCCCAGCAAGGCAGCCTGTTTCAGATAGCTTCATAATGGGCATGAAAATGGTACTTTTTTCTACAGTGAATGGTGCCAGTATGGAATTACTTCCCTTGGTTGGGCATACCCAGCAGTGTAACCAATACTGCAAGCCTATCTCCTGCAGTTCGTTTTGTGTCCAGGGGTCATGATACATAATTTAGACCTGTTGCATACCCTGGATCTTTAGTAAATCTGTATTTAAGTGACACTGTTAGTTCCACAGTGCCATAATATTTATCTTACAAAATTACTCACTTCCCACAAACTGCAGCTTAGTCTGGAGTGATAAAGGAAGGAAGGGCTGGAATGTCCGGTCTGATTGTGGCACTCAAGCACATATCCACTGCAAAAAAGTTTAAATAGGCTTTTGGGACAAGGCTGTGGGTTGGAGAGAAAGAGGAAGAAAGACTCAAATCTGTTTTGGGTTATGACTGCAGCCATCACTAATATTGGAGAGGGTTGTGGAAGGAGGAGTTGGTTGGGCATGCACACTGAAGGACTTTTTAGATAAGCTGAAATTTGTCAAAGCAAAGTTTTGGGTTGAGAATTAATTGTAGCAGTACATCTGTGTTAACCTGGAAAAAAGGAAGCTTAGGGGAAACCTTATGGCTCTCTACAACCACCTGAAATGAAATTATAGTGAGGTGGATGTCAGTCTCTTCTCCCAGGTAATGAGTGACAGGACAAGAGGAAATGACCTCAAGTTTTGCCAGGGGAGTCTTAGATTGGATATTAGGGGAAAAATTCTTCACAGGAAGGGTGGTCAAGCGCTGGACAGGCTGCCCAGGGTAGTGCTGGAGTCACCATCCCTGGAAGTGTTTAAAAAATGTGTAGATATGGCACACGTGGTTTATTGGTGAAAATAGTGGTGGTGCTGGATTGATGGTTGGACTTGATAATCCTAAAGGTCTTTTTCAACTTCTTCTGTGATTCAGTGATCTGCTGTGGGCATGCAATCAGAGAAGCAGGTCATTGGGATATTTTTAGGTGCTGTAACAAGTGTCTGGGGAGGAGAGGGTTACATTTGTGGGTGTATAATATCAATATGGCAAGCAGCTTTCTGTACTGCAGGCAGGTATCCAATTCTCTGCTACTTCAGAACTCATTTTGTGAGTGATTACATTGCATAACACGGGGTAGGGAGGGTTTTTGAATCCCCTGTATAATAGCCTTCCTGCATTGCTGGAACTGTGCCAGAATAACGTGAACTGTAGGGCTGCCTGGCAGCCCCAGGAATCAATGGTTATGTCAATATCAAAGTTCTGAAAGTGACCCGAATGTTTTGATTTACTATGAGCTTTCATGAAAAGCCAATGATCAAGGTGAGGGATAGTGCCCTTCCCTCCTAATCGGTAGGATCTGGAAAGACATTTTGGACCATTTCCCAACGTTCTGGAAAGACATTAGTGGAAAGTTCCCCGTCCGTGGCAGGGGGGTTGCGATAAGATGATCTTTGTGGTTCCTTACAACCCAGAACATTCCATGATTCTGTGATTCTGATTTTGCCTGCTCACAAGCAACTGGTTATGGGCTTAATGCACGAAGCACATACGAATATTTCCAGCCTCTGGTACTGGGAAGATCAGTTTCAGCAATCACGTTTGTCCATTTTGGATTTAAAATCTTGAAGCCAGTGATTAAATATGTTTTTTTTCCTTAAGATGTGCTGCCTTGCTTGGCACACACATGTTTGGAACAGACTTTTTGAGAAAGAGAATGTTTCAAGCAGCGCTGGACTTGTGCCAGAAGGAAATGAGTAAGCTCCTACCTAGAAATGAGCAGAAACATCTACTCAAGTGGTTTAGCATTAAAATGGGGACGTCTGGAGTTTCGGAAAATGATCTGACCCAGGGTATACAATTTACCAGTACTCTTTTGGATTGATTTTTGATGCATTTAGAAGTGTAAGGCAGTTAATTTTCTCTGTAAAGAGCAAGCACTACCCATTACATAAAGGACTTCTCTGTGCTGTAGCACTCACTTCCCCGGGCTCGCTGCCCTCCACGCACTCCCACATCGCTGTACAGTGTGCTGTGCTCACAGCACATCAGCTGTGCACTCAGATCAGCCTCTCAGCTGCTCTATTGTGCCTCGTACAAACAGCTGTTCCCGCAGTCTGGAGTGCTCCGTGCTGGTTGGTGAGCAGCCGAGTGCCTGTAGTGCAGATGTTAGCAAGGCTGTGCCTGGCAGGGCTGATTTTAGGGAGAAGAGGGGCCCGATGGCCCTGGGCTCCTCTGGGAGGGAGGTGGCTGGGAGTGCTCGTGGCTGTCTCATCTGAATGTGAAGTACAGATCTGCAGCACGGCCACACGTCATGTGGAAAGCAGAGAACTCTGCCTGGGCCTGAGTGGCACGGCAGCGTGTTGTCTGGCCACAGGCCACGTGCTCACAGACAGCTGTGTGGTCCCCCAGCCTGGCCCTTCACACAAATTATTGGCATTCCTCCCTGGAGAGTCTGATGATCCATTTTTTACATATTTTTCTAGACGATGATGACAGGCTGCCAGGTTGTCAGGTGGTTCTAGTGTTCTCTAATTCTGGAGCACCCTTCCTGAGGAGATCTGGCACTCTTGGCTTAAGCTTTCCATTAATTCCCTCCTGGAATGGGGTGTGCTTTGGGGTGTGCTTGCACTGCTGCACCTTTCCTGCAAGGGAACAGGATTCACGCTTCAGGGACTGTTACCACACAATGCTCTCTGAGACACTAGGTACAGCCTTGCACTTAAAATAGGAAAGAAATGTCAAGAGTTTGGATAGAAGAGACTCAATAGGAGGAAATAAAGCTCCTATTTTTATCCTCTGTCTTAAAGACTTCATAGCTTTTACACTTTCTGGCTGAAATTGCTTAGCTTAGTCTATTTCTATGTATTAATTTCTCCTTTTAAAAGTCCTAGTAGGATCACTGCATGTTTTTTAACCACAGCATATATATGTATGTATATTTACAGACTTGTACAATTAGAGAATGTGATTTTTATGCAAAATTTGTTGTGGAAACTGTAGAGCTGAAATGAAATGGCATATAAAGTTGCAAATTTGGCATGGTGAGGCTGGTCTAAAATTTCTGCTGAGCTTGAGCATTGTCTTTTATAAAACTGTGACGTGTGTTAATGATTTCTTTTAGCTTTTCATTTGCTTGTGCCTGAAGCTGCGTAACTTAGCTGTGTGTCACAGAATACACAGATAACACGGGGGTCTAGGAGCTGGTGGTGTGTATTTAGAAGATGTACTGGTAATTCACTTCAGAGGTGCTGAATCTTCATCTAGGTAATGAATGTGATCAGGAATCAGTTGCATTTCCATTCCCAAACTGTGTTGTCACTATTTCATTCTAGCCAACAGAACTTCCTTACTATCATTAAATTATTTTAATAGATTTTATTATATCAAATAGATGGAGAATGATTTAAATACCTCTATGTGCAAACTCTGGAATTTAATGTTTACTTTTGAAAGGTGAATTTAAAACTTTTTCATCAAATGTGTAGGCAGTGATAGGTCAGAGACGACCTGTTCGCAGTAATATATTCCAAAACAAGGAATTCAAAGAAAAATCAAACCTAACATACTTTTATGTGCAGAGGTGGAGCAGTGCTCCAGAAGAGGGAGTGGAAGGAGGTTATCTGTAAACCAGAGTAAAGAATGCACCTGTTGAAAATGGCAGGTCTCAGTACAGGTGTGAATCTGGAATGTATGTCCCTACATAGCTTGTCAGCAACCAGGTAAATAAAAGAATCAGGCCCTAGAGCTACTGTTGGCAAAGGCTGATCCAATGAAAGGACTAATCCAGTTAAATGAAAAGGCCTTTGTGTATGGAATTACTCCCAAATGTAATTCATAGAACAATGCATGCTATTGAAATGCATTAAAAAAAAAAAAAAAGTAGGAAAGGAAGAAAGGAAATAAAGGAGCTGTTCAAAGGGTTCTTTTGTATCAGACTCATGCTTTTAGGAGTAGTTTCCAGCTTCCAAGATGTACGGGGAGAGGAGGGAGAGAGGAAGGAAGGAAAGGAGACAATTTCCCCACAAGGGAGAGCAGCAGCTCCACAGGTGACAGCAGTGCTGAGGATGCTGAGAGCCCGGGCACCTGCCCTGCAGTGGGCCAGAGGGAAGGCATGAGGAGGGCAGCCCTCACTGCCAAGGTGCAGCCCCTCCCTATTCACTGTCTCTTTTATTAATATTACTGTCCTTAAAAAAAAAAGAATAAAAGAAAAAACAGGTGATCTTTGCCAGCTCTCCCAGTTTTGCAGCATCAGTCAAGGCTTTAGAGCTGCTGTGCAGCAGGAGGATTGTGTCTGTGTGCAGGGCTGTAGGGCCTGATCCCTCCTGGGTTTTTTGTGCTCTCTAAGGACTGAGTTCAGGTTCCACTGGGTGCATTGCATGTGCCCATAAATACTGCAAAATAGGCTTATGAGTGTGACTGATGTGTGCAACATGGGAGTCCACAGGTCCTGAGTGTGCAAGCAGTGGGGCTGGTTTTGTTCTCTAGAAAGAATTCCTAGTTAAGGTTGTTTTTTCCAGAATTTCTGAAGTTGTTCTTAGATTCTCTGGATAATCCAGGTTGAAAGAAACATCAGGAGGTCAGCTAGCCTAACATTTTGCTCAAGTAGGATCAGCTGTGAGGTCAGACCAGGTGACTTAGGGCTGGCTCATGCTCATTGGCCTTTAAGCATTTTTTGGTAGTTTCTTTGTCATGATAATGTTCCAATATATGAATTTACAAATATAAATTTACATCCCTTTCATGCTTTCTTTTGCCAAGTTCATAGACAGGAGCTTTTTTAAAAGCCAGAAATTTGACAGTATAACTTTTCATTTGTTTGTTTGATTTTTTAAGGAAACCACATGAAATGTTTAGGTCTGGATCATTTAAAATGATATCTGCTTCAAATCCCATTGTGATAGACCAGCTAGGTACCAAACAGAGATGCTGTTTATTACTGACACACAGTTTAAAACAGCAAGAGGAAACTCAATCCCAGATGGAATTTCAAGGCCAGAGATCACTATTGTGATAGTTTTGCTTGAATTTCCCACAGCACCGCTCACAGTTTGCCCAGCAGCGTGGTTGAACCAGAGGACAGTCGGCTTTGTTGGAGTCCTTGGCATTGCTTTTAAAGCTGACATTAAAACAACTTGACAGCTTTGGGATGTGGTGAACAGTCAGTCTATAGACTAGACTGGACTGAAACCATTAAATATGATACATAAGGAAATTTAAAAATCTGTTTCACCTGGAAGTGCTGAGTGGCCTCAGCAGAACCTATAGACACTAATTCTGCCTGTGGTCTGCATTCCCCTCTGCAGTTATGCTGAGGGCTGTCTGTAAAAATACAAATTTTCTGGTGTTTTACTGGCAGACTATCAGAAACACATTGCAAATGTTTCTCTTTTCTGATTCCTGTCTCCAAAAACATGTATATACATAAGGGCTTTTTCTTGCAAGACCTGTTGCCTAACGAAAGCAGCGCCATCTGGCTTTGTCTTCCTTTTTTTCACCAAATATTTGATGCAGTGTGTAAAAATAATTCCAACATAACCCATTTATTAGCACTGTTGCCGTGTTTTCACTTCACTAGATGCTTATACTTGCAATTATTTCCCGTTGCTGGCTTTTGTACTTTTATTTGCTGAGTGACTCTTGTGTTTTTGTTAAATCTTGATGGTTGCACTAGTTGTGAGTAGTTTTCTTTGACTTAGAGTATAGTGATCATGGAATTAATAGGACATAAAATAAATACAAAAGGTATCAAGAATATCATAATGTCAGTTATATAGTCCATGGATATAAAAAATCTTTGCATTTACAGGGTATTTGTTACAATTAATTCCCATCTGTTTTCATAGAAGCTTTGTAGAAACTTATATGGAATGTAAGTTTAAGATAACTGCCCCATTAAGATGCGTATTTTACTTTTTAAACTTTGTTATGACAGTTTCTGCCATTGCCAAACTGTGCTGCCAGCATCTCTGTTTAATGCTCCCATTACTCATGTGAAGGAATTGAACATCAGTCCAGTGTTACTGAAATATGAGGTGTGGAGGAAATTACCCATAGATAAATGGGGTTGAGATCTGCAAATGTGATTTTTAAAACCCCTGTCTAGTTGGAGATTAAAATCAATACTTGTGCCTCTACCTAAAGAAATGCTTTCATTGAGCATTCTGCTGCTGAATCTGCCTGAAACCCTGGTTAATTCACCTCCCTGAGGGTCTGAGGATGGAGCTGTTCCCCATCTACCCCAGGAATGTCCAGACTGTACTGACAAGGCTGAGGTCCCTCTGGTCTCCAGGGTGAAGATGCAACTTTACTTTAAAACATAAGCCTTAGAGGAGGTAAATTGGTAGTTAGAGGTAAGAATTTGGGGTTATGTCCAGAAGTGCAAGAAGTTTAAGGTCTCAGCCCAGCATGGAGCTGCTCAGTGAGCGCTTTGGGGAGCACAGGGAAAGCCAGTCCAAAATCACTCTTTGGCTGATCCAGCCGATATTTTCAGGGGTAGCGACGTGACTGCGGTGTGAGAGGCTGAGCTGAGCACCCCGACTGAGCTGAGCACCCCTGAGCTGAGCACCCCTGAGAGGCTGAGCACCCCTGAGCTGAGCACCCCTGAGCTGACAGGGACAGAGCCATGGTCACAGTGTCTGGGGCACAGGTCTGAGCCGTCCTCTTGGGGAAGAAGGCAGCTGAGGTCTCTGACAGCTACACTGCTCATTAGGCAAAACAGAGCTCCTCCTTCCTCTCAGGAAAGAGCTTCACCCGTCTCTGTTCTGTCCTGGATCTGGTTCCTAAGAGAGCTTGCAGTGACTAAACACCAGCCACATCCCGTGCTTGGAGCAGGCTCCAGGTGTCCACATCTGCACTCCTGTACTTGTATTCTGCCAGC
>VWZT01002301.1:293877-318369 GCA_013397055.1 Pachycephala philippinensis
CCTGTACTTGTATTCTGCCAGCCTCCACAGGCTCCAGTTGTCCACACCTGCACACCTGTACTTGTATCCACTGCCGGCCCCCACAGGCTCCAGGTGTCCACATCTGCACACCTGTACTTGTATTCTGCCAGCCTCCACAGGCTCCAGGTGTCCATATCTGCCCTCCTGTACTTGTATTCTGCCAGCCTCCACAGGCTCCAGGTGTCCATATCTGCCCTCCTGTACTTGTATTCTGCCAGCCTCCACAGGCTCCAGGTGTCCACATCTGCACACCTGTGCTTGTATCCACTGCCAGCCTCCACAGGCCCAGGGAAGGCTGGGCTCAGGGCACGGATGCAGGCAGAATTTAATCTTTTGGGCTAGAGCTGTGTCTGCTGTAGGACTGTAGTGATTCACTACAGGAGGGTGAACCGTGAGGCCCTAAATCAGTGTGATGGATTGTAAAAGGGTTATAATTCAAGGGGAAGTCATTAGTCCCTTCTGAGGATTTCCTTCTTGAGCACCACCAAACCATTTTTCTGACTTCCTAAGTAGGCAGGAGGATTGAGATATGAATTTTATCTTTCTCTCTGCCATTGCTTTTCTGCAGGATTAATATACAAACCAGAGGTAATCAATGACAGAGACAGGAAATGTCCTAATGCTGGGGCCAGGGCAGCTGTGGTTTGGATGCTGTTGTGTGCTGTATCTCTAGGCACTTTATTTTTATTTCAGAAGAGAAACTCTAATTGTAGTGTTTAAGAGTCATGGATACTTACACCACAACACCGGGCAGTCTCAGGACCTTTATAAAAGCACTGCAGCTATAGACTCAAAATAGAGAACAGCAATTATGTATGTTCCAAATAATTGTCTTAATGTGTTAAAAAAATCAGAATTCAGACTCCAGAAAGCTTCAGCTTTGAGACCTTTATGTCAGATCCATCAGTTCAAAGACCACACAATTTAGACACCAAGATGGTGATAACATCCTGGTTCCAAAAAACACTGATTTTTTTAAGTGTTCTTAACTGTTTTTCAGATTAGACATAGTCAAGTGCATCTTTATTAATTTTGGTGGAGTCTTAAAAGCATCTATATAATCCGATAAAACAGGAGGTGTGTGTATGAGCTAGCATGTAAAGAGATCCATCATGTTCTGTTCTTGCGGAACAGCAAGGCTGTTAGGAAAAGAAATTAGATATTCATTCCATTTTCACTGAGACATGGGATCAGTGTGGCTTTCCAGGAATTTAAAATTTTTTTCATAACCTTAGGGCAAAGTCTGAAGGTGAGTGCACAGTGTAAATCCTCCCAACACCCTGCTGCCAGATGGTGTCCGTCCAAGTCATAAAGAAAACAATGCAAAATGGAATTGCACTACTATATGGGAGGAATTGTTGGAACCCAACATCTAGGATTCTATTATTATTATTGAAACAGCTCCAGTTTATTAAAGGAAATTTAATCCAGTAAGTATATACAAAGCTTGCCTGTCAGTTTATCTGACTATCTATCCTACAATATATTTTCTCCTGGTTTTTTTCTTTCTTTCTTTTTTTTTCCCCCATAAATCTGTCAAAAGCAGTAAGAAAGGGCATCTTTGGTCAGTGGTCTGAGTCAGTTTGTTCTGATGCTGCTCAGGGCACAAAATACATGCTTATGTTATCATGTTGTAGCAATGATCCCAAGAAATTATTTGCTTTGCTTTTAAGCGGTGTGCCTCGCTGTAGACAGCACTACTGTCCATTCAGGAAATTAATTGAAAGTATAATTAAGGACAGTTACACAAGACCTGAAAAAAACACAGCCCATGGAGCCAAACCAGCACAAATTAACCAACTGCACGTTGCAGTTCTTTAACCTGCTTTGATTCTTAGAGGATTTGAAAATGGCTGATGCGTTTAACTTACATTTTTCACAAAGGTTTTAACAAAACTCTTAAAATTCTAGAGTAATCAAAGTGAGGGGCCCTGTTAAATCATGAGCTAAACCCTGGTTAAGCAGCTGCAAACAAAGAAAGTCATAAGACTGTGTCTATAGGTAATACTGAGTGGGAGCTGAGGTGCAGGATTTCTGCCCTTCTGGGAAGGCTGTGGGGGAAGCTGCTGCCTCTGTGGCAGATCTGGGAGCAGATCTGGGGTGGAGCTGTGCCATGGTGTTTAAACTTGGTAAAAACCCTAATGCTCCTGTGGGCACTTTTCAGCTCTAAGTGTGAGCCAGGTCCAGGCAACAACACCCTGCAAGTCCTTGGGAGAGATGAGGAAATAACTCTTGGGCGGATTCAGGTTGTCAATTAAAATTTAATTATAGCCGTTGGCAATATGAGAGCAAAGGTTAGGTCTGAAGCCTTTGTGCAGTCCTATAAATAAGTTAAAGCCATTAGGTGCATTGGTCATCATTTACGAGACAGCTTTTGCCAGTAAACACAATGAGCATTGTGTGTGAGGCTGCAGTTGTGAGTGCAGCTGGGCAGTGACAGAACACAGCCCACCCCTCTCTGTTTGCTGTGAGAGCTCTGCAGCCCACCCACCTCACCCATCGCTTCAGACAGAACAGGGTGGAGAAAACCCGAAATACCACTGACTTCCCCCAAAAACCCAGCAGAAGGTGTAAAGAGATGGCAGGTCTGGGTAACAGGAATGTCCCTCCCAAGAGCATCCAGCCCCAGGCAGCTCGTTGCTAGGCAGAGGCACAAAGGATACGTTACACACTCCGAAGAGGAGTCTGTACATTTGATTTTAAGAAAAAAGCTGAATTTCTGCCGAGACATTTACATATTTAGTTTTTCGTGCTGGTGTTTGATATTAATTTAAAAGCAGTCTCTAATTTGCCTTGCTGACAGTTGTGTTTTAACCGTGGCACAATTCTAACGCCTCCCATTAAATTTTTTCCCCTCTGCAATTGACTTACGTAAAATCAGGTTTCCAGGGTTTTTTCAAATTTTATGAAGAAAATTGCCCCGAGTACGATTACTGTGCCATGGCTTTTTGCAGTGCACTTGTTCATTCTCTGACACAGGTAAACATGTGTTATTAAAATGCAATAGTGGTAACATCATGCAGCTGCAATTACATTATGGAAACATTATCTTCATGGGCTGATGGGACTTCAGGGACACAGCATAGAACAGGTTTCCACAAAAGCATCTTGAGGTTATTTTACCAGCATGATTATGTCTCTCTAGGCATGCCTTGAGACTTCTGCAATGCTCTTAGACTGAATGCATAATAATAATCAAACCTGAAAAGCAGCTTTTCCTTAAACTTTTAAGCAATTTGACTGCCTTTTTGGAGTTTTTAATAGCTGGAAGGTTTAAACTGCTGCAGGAGCTTTATCAATACACATATCTATGCGTCTACCCTGTATTTACACACATCAGACAACATCTCTGGGTGCCCGTGTAAATCCTGTTGGAGTACACCTGTTCAGTGATGGGATATCAGCAGATTTCTTTTTCTTTCACTTTTCTCAGCAAAAGAGAGGCATGATAGAACCTTAAACTTGGCCTTACCTGTTGGCCTTGCCAAAAGGTAAAACTTTTGCACCCTTTATGAAAAATTTTTGTTCTCTTTGTAGGAGATCTGAATGCAGCTGATGATGTAGAACATTCAACCCATGCTAAATGCTCTACAGACACCAAATGCCTTGTTTCCTAGATAACACCTGGTTTGTTACTTGCTGTAGTACACCTGGATATCCCATGTAGATGGGCAGAAAGAAAGACATTTCATTTGGGTAGAAAATTAACAGCAATAATTATGAAATCAATGTACAAACTTGTTTACATTTAAAATAAATAATTGAAGACAAAATTAATGACACATAACAGCGTGAGTCATATGAATTCAGCTTCTCAACACATAATCATAGAATTATTAAGGTTGTAAAAGACCTCCAGGATCATCATGTCCAACCACTGAACACCACCATGCCCATTAAACCATATCATGAAGTGCCACATCTGCACATCTTTTGAACACCTCCAGGGATGGTAACTCCACTACTACCCTGAGCAGCCTGTTCCAATGCTTTACCACTTTTTCAGTGAAGAAAAGTCAAGTTTTGCTCTTCTTTTCCATTATTGGGAAGCTGGGTGAAAACATAATCAAAAACATAATAAAAACATAATATCAAAAACATATTAAGAAAAAACATAATCAAAAACATAAAAACAAAACCAATCAAAAACATAATCAAAACCATAACCTAGACCATGCTGCTGTTGTGTCCTTGTGCACATCTGGAATAGCCCTGCTCCTCGCAATCGTTCTGATCCATTGCTGATAACTCAGGCTAAACCCTTTCTGCGACTGAGCATACGATGTGCTGTGACAGACTGAGCTTCCAGTGATCTTGTGCAGGTGCAGACAAGTGTACTGGGGGTAAAAGCAGCCTTTTCAAATCTATTTGAGTTGGAAGTAGCTCCCCTGGCTGCTGTCTAAGATTACTGGCACGCCCAACGCTGCTGGGACGCGTGGCTGCTCACAGCCAGCCCAGCCTGATGGGTCTGGTGCCCCACTCAAACATCAGCCATGTGTCCAACGTGGTGTTCCCCACCATCCCCTGGGTCTGCACCTGTGTTTGTCCAAGGCCCAGACTCCCTGCAGCTGCAGCAGCCATCTGGCAGCTGGGGGGAATTGGCACACTCCATGCAACACCTGAGGATGTGCTCTGATTTGTATTTCTGGATGTAAGAATCTGAGGGATTTGAGGAGTCCCGAAGTGTCTGGGGTTCTTGTTTTTAATTATCACTTTTATTATCAGCCAAACAGTTAATATATATATGTTTAAAGCATTTTTTTTAGTCTTCTCTAATGAGTCATGCTCTCAGTGAAACATGGTCTGTAATTATGTTCTCCGTGGTTTTCACAGTGTCTAAGCATTCCTTTTACATTTGTCTAAAGCTTATACTGTTTCTTCTGCCTCTTTTTAATTTTTATTTTAAGCCTATGACTAAGAGAAACAATTTAAAAACCATTAGAGTGTTGTCCTTGATGATGTGCTCATCAGAGAACAGCTCGTAACACTCTCCCAGGACTAGAATTATTGGGCATCTTCAAAGCTCAGCTGACAGAAACAAACCAAGCAAGGGAATTAGCCTGATCTATGGGATAGAAGAAATCCCTTTCTGCGTTTGCCAAAACAGAACAAAAAGGACCATTATTGGTGTGAGGGAAGGATCCTCCACTGGGGCCCTGGCCACCAGCCTGCATTGTGAGAGGTGGATTATCCACCAGTGGAGGTCTGCTGAGAACAGGCTGGAACAACGTGTCACTTGGCAGGAGTGGTGCATGCCTAGAGGAGCCCGCCTCGGAGCGTCGGGCTGGGCTGGGTGACCTCTCTGCAGCGCTGTTTTATCCCTGCCACTCCAACAGAGTTGTCTTTTTTCCTCCTGACAGGCGATACAAATGTAAATGCCTGTGTGTAGCTAAGCAACATCTCCGTCTAGTTCTGAAGTTTTGCCCCCAAAAGTCATTTTTTCTATCTTTGTCTGTGAGAAAATAGAGAAGTGGAGGTTGGCTCAGACCCCAGGGGAAGGCTGCAGAGATGGAGAGGAGGATGCAGCTCTGGTGGGAACGTGGAGAGGGAAAGCCCGTGTGCTGTTCCCGTGGCACTGCGCTCCCGAGGCCCCACAGCCCACACTCAGAACCTGGAGAGCAGAGGGACAGCTCTGTCAAGGGGTCTTGGAATGCAGGACACACACAGCTGGTTGTGTGGATGGTGGGACCTGGGCAAAGGGAATCTGTGTCTGGTGGGGAGCACTTGTCCCCAGGTGAGGGTAAGGTGGCAGCTGTGCCTGCTGCTGCTGAGAGCAGTCTGTGCTGCTGCCCAGTCCGTGCAACACGTGGAGGGACAGAGTCACAGAATCATTACAGCTGGAAAAGCCACCTCAGATCGAGTCCAGCTGTTAATCCAGTTCTGTTCACCACCAACCCAAGTCTCTAACTCATTCTTACACCATTCTCAGCTGCTGTGTCTGTGTCACCTGTCTCTTGCCCAGGCTCACTCACAAGGGCCATTGGTGCTGGGAGCTCTGCCCCACAAGCCTGTCCTGCTGCTTTGCTGGGTGGCTGCACTGGGCAGGGGTTGGTCAGTCCCTGGGTCTGAAACTGGCTGTGGACCTCAAAGTCACAGTAATTAACTAAGCCAGAGATGATGTGCTGAACTGTTCTCCTAGCTAACATCTGAAATGGGTTTAATGAAAATTCCAGAGTCTAATGGGTCTAGTCTAAAGGCACCTACTTCCAGTGACTTATTCCAGCAAGTCCATGTTATGAGAGTGCTCAGTTAATTTCCATCACAGCGCTCATTTGGCTTTTGGGGGTTATAGTACCTTCACTGTAGATTAATTTCAGGCTGCTGTATTTGTTCTAACCAATTTTCATAATGAAAGTGCAATCTCATCCGTTTTTATTTACGTTGTAATTAATGACAGCTACATATTAGCTACTTGGAAAAATGCTGATCAAAGGCCTGGGGTGATAAATTGAGCAGAAGTCTCCCCAAAACAAACTGCCAGCACAATCTGGAGCATGTCCTTGAGACTTCAGTGGTTTGAAGAAGGTTGATGATTATTAAATATTTCTGTTTCCATTGTGGGGGTCAAAACCAGCTTCCAGAAAAAAAATGGGAAATAATGAATTAACTCATCAGAGTACATCTTGGTCTGTTCTGTAGGGAAGTCTAGTTGTTAATTTATTCAGATCAAGTCACCTACCTCCAGCTGTCTTAAAAACACATTCAGAAGGGGAATATTCATTCTAGCAAAAATAGTACACTCCAAAACTATAAAATTAAGAGTGGGTACTAATTATTCTCATCTCTGGAACAGAAGAAACTGCAGAAGGCGTTAAAGCAAAGAGGGCAAGGCAGTAAATGTGAATGACTCATATCACAGTTTTCAAGGAGAAATTTAGTTTAAAAGATAAAACCTAAATACTTCAGATGAACCTAACCAACCAAGCCACAAAATAGATAAAATTTAGGGTTGATAAAAAGCAACCCACAATAGAAAAGAAACTTGAAGCATCTCTAGACATTGCAGGGATGAAATTAAAGAAGCTGATCAGAGTGTGGCTGTGGCCATGTCATAAAATGTGAGAAGATGGATAATAATCTAGATAAATGCCACAGCAAATGTAACCACATCCTATTTGAGATCCACATCGCAGCCTGACCTGCAGTGCAACTTCCAATTCTGTTTGCAAAAGGATTGTTTAAATAAGAAGTACTGAGCAAAGCAGGTAGCAGATAAGCCAGCCAAATGGCAGGCAGGGAGTGCACGGGTAAGGGGATGTGCTTAGAGCCCTGCAGAGAAATCTTGCACTTCTGTGTACCTTTGTTGCAGGAGCAAGTGTTTTAAATCAAGACGCATCAAACCTGGTGCATTGAAAAGGCAATACACAGTTTCACTGAGGCACTGGCTCTTTGCTGGACAAACATTAAGCACTAGAAAAGATGTAAAGAGCCACGTCTAAAAATTGCTTGAGCTGCCACAAATGATTGCCATCCTCAGAAATCTACTTCTTAAATCTAGAGCAGGCCCCAGGGAACTGCAAATGTACCAAAGGTTTTCTAGGCACCATATGGTGGTTATGAAAAAAACTAACACAGGCCTATTTTTGAGTCAGAAGAATGGCAAAGAGGAGGGCTAAGTCTTGGAAAGCAGCGTGTTCATAGTTATGAAACCCAAAGTGGTAGACAGGCTCAAGCCCTTGACACTTCAGCAACACTCGCTCTATATCTATTTATAAATCATTTTGCTAGGGGGACATTAATCAAGTGAGAAAATACTCTTGCTCCAGCCTGCGAGTGAAGAAAGTGTCATGACAAAAGAAAAGCAAATAGAGCTATTTTAAGGTATTGGAAGAGGCATTAACTGTAGCCATGTAGTTGCAGAAGGTTTTGCCTTGGCTGCTGCCTCTCGTCCTGGGCTGTGAGAGCCATCGCAGCCCAGCCTTGCCCTGGGCAGGCAGCTTTGCAGAGCTTGCGTCGTCCTTTGATAAAACAAAGGCTGATGGTGCACAACTACCTACAGAAATGCTGGCAAAGCATTTCAGAGAATGTTGATAAAAGCAGGCTGAGTGCCTTTAGGACATCTGCCTTGCATGAGGAGATTTCTGTTGCTGTGATCTCTTATCCCGTGTCAGAGAGACACCGTGTGATGATTTTCAATAACACCATTAGAAGGGGTCTAAAGGAGGGCTATGAAGATGGTGGGAGGCCTGGAGCGAATGGGCAAGGAGCAGCTCAGGGCACCTGGTCTGTTCAGCCTGAGAACAGGAGCCTGAGGTCAGAGCTCCCCGGGGGCTGCAGCTCCTCCCGAGGGGCAGCGCAGGGAAAGCTCCGATCTCTGCTCCCTGTGGCAGGGACAGGACACGAGGGAACGGCTGGAGCTGGGCCAGGGGAGGGTCAGGGTGGAGAGCAGGAAAAGATTCCTCCCCAGAGGGTGCTGGGCACTGCCCAGGCTCCGCAGGGAATGGGCACGGCCCCGAGGCTGCCAGAGCTCCAGGAGCGTTTGGGCAGCGCTGCCAGGGATGCCCAGGGTGGGATTTGGGGGTGTCTGTGCAGGGCCAGGGGTGGGACTCTATGGCCCTTCCAGCTCAGGAGATTCTGTGATTCTATGGTTTTGCTGGTGCTGTCACTGTCCATCTCCACGGCACTCCCAGACCCTCTGCTCCCTTCGTTGCTCTTGCAGCTCTGGAAGTCCCCACAGCTGCTGTGTTTGGGAAAGAGGGGGTTATATGTGTGCATATATATATATATCACACTGGGAAAATGCATTCCCAAGCAGTGGTGGTTTCCTTGCTGTGATACAGCCCCTGATGTCTACTACACTAATTCTATTATATCTATTAATGTTGATATAAACAGTCTTGGGGATAAGCAGATGCAGATAGATAGGACACACTTGAAACTGATCTTTTATTGTTCCAATGTTTCTATTATTTAGTAATTAGACCAAGTGGATCTGAACCCAGAGCAGAATTTGGCACTGAATAGTTAATTCTGCTATAAAATCTGCAAGATCACTGGAAAGAGCCTAATTCAGGCATCAGGATTTCAGTGCAGAGGATAAAGGTTTATTTTTGCTCCCCTGTGGTTCAGATCAGGGATGTTTGATCTACTGAACACAGATAAGAGTTTCAATTACTTATAGAAGTTGGAGTCTATTGGTAAAAATAGAATAACACTTTAGAAAATATAAATGCTTAAAAGAATGAGCTTGAAGAATTCCCTGCTGAGGTATTACCTTACTGCCTTATGGAGTGCAATTCTGCCCCACAAAATGAAATAGAAAAAGATCCAGCTGTAACAGGATATTGCAGAAAGAGGAGAACTGAGAACTTTGCTTTAAAATAGTAATGAAAATATTTTATTAACTGGTTTTATTTAATTTTTAGCAAATATTTTCTGTAAAGCTCTGAAAAAGCTTTGTAAGTCCATCTCTACAACAGATACAAATTTGTACAAAAGATTTTGTTACTCAAATTTGTCCAAACTTGTAATGAAATGCAGTAAAGAATGCTCTGTGCCCTGTTGGCAAAAGTTGCCAAAAAATAATGAGTGCCTCTCTGATGCATGACCTGATGCATGGCCAAGAAGTGACTTCCCTGGCAGGAAAGAGTAGGATCAGCATGTTGGAAGCCAGATTTAGGTGATGCTGTGCCCAGGTGAAGTGCTGAGCCACCCTCAGCTCCTGATCTGTCACAGGACAGCACATTCACTCTCTAGAAACTGCCACCCTATTTGTAGTTTATTGCATGTCATAGAATCCCAGAATGGTTTGGGTTGGAGGGACCCTAAAGCTCACCCAGTGCCACCTCTGCCATGGCAGGGACACCTCCCACTGTCCCAGGCTGCTCCCAGCCCCATCCAGCCTGGCCTTGGGCACTGCCAGGGATCCAGGGGCAGCCACAGCTTCTCTGGGCACCCTGTGCCAGGGCCTCCCCACCCTCACACCCTTTCATTACCAATGAAATGGAAATTGCAGATTTAAGTTTCCAGTGTGCTCTGAAGCACACCAGCCCCTCTTTTGTTCCCAGTGGCATGCTCACAGTTCCCTGAACCTGTTGCTCAGGCATTTAATTGTGAAAGCCACACACTTCTTTCACCTGTCTAATCCCAGCTTCCCTGTGTGACACCGATATGCTTTGCCCAGCTGAAAGGTGACATCCAGGTGATGCCTGCTGTTCCAGCTGAGGACTGTGCTCGCTGTGTGCTGTCAGCTGCTGCTGCCAGAAACCATTATCCCTTCCTCTCTCTGGTCTCCAGTAGCAACACGGATTTCTCCCCATCCTTGGTGTTCTGACAGAAGCCCTGAAAGGTTATATATAGTTTTTAGATTAAAATCCTAGAAACAAACCAATTCTTGCAGTTAGGGAAATAGCAGAGATTTTGAAGTCTTTGAAAACTGGCTTCCTTTCCATGATGGAAGGAATCAGTGAGTTTGTGCTGTGTGCCTGAAGCACAGGCGCTCAGGAGCAGCAGACACTGTGCACAGCATCTGCAATAATCGATGACTCAGCAGCTTGGCCCCATCTCCCGGGGTGATGGGCTCACAAGCCATCGATCTCTCATCCAATATGCAATTATGTATCTCCCTCTTCACTCTTTCCCCAGGGTTGCACCCATGATTAGTATGGATGCGTGTGCTCTCGTGTTCGTGGGGGATGCACAGGATTTACTGAGCTCCACGGGGCCTGGGCATCAGCCACCGAGGGAAGCACACGGCATGGGAAATGGAAGTGGAGGCTCAAAGACAACAGCTGAGGCTTTCCTTCATTCTGCTGCATTCTCATAGAATGGAGCATCATTAAAACCTCCGGTGAAAGGATGAAAAAGCCCACAGAATTTAGATGACATTCAGAAAAGGAATTTGAGTATTGAAGAAAACCCTGTCTTTCAAACAGTTCTTGTTTCCAAATTCACATTCTGTGCTAGTTTTCCTTGCTAATATTATCTTAGAATTGGGAGGCTATTATCAGAATTCCACCCTCTAATACAGCCATTCCATTATTTTGGTGTTGTGCACTTCATATGACCTTTTTAATATTCTGTTGCTTGAGTGCTGCCTATTCTTATTCTTTGTGCTATTTACAGTTTTCCAGCCCCATGGGGAAGGAATAACTGCACTGACTAATAATGACAGTATGGTCTGCTGGAATGAGTGAAATGGTTCCTCAAACAGCTACAGCCCAGTGTGTTTGTGAAGTTCAGGATTTACAGCAGTCTCATCACAGTGGTATCCCCTCTATTCCCACTGAAGTTTCGGAGTGTTTTGCCATTATCTCATTTATTTGCAGAGAGCAGGAACAGCACTAAAGAGCTGTTCAAAAACATTTTACAAGCCTGTGTAAAACTGTAAAGAAAATGGGTATTATGAATACAGGTGTTACTGGGTTTTTCCTCCTCTAGTTCATCACAGGGTTATTTTTAGAACAACACAGTTTACAAGCAAAAAGAAATGAAGCCTTAAAAATGTGAAGCTAAGAAAGAACAAGAATGTGCAAAACAATGAGGCTCAGGAAATTACGTTTATATGCCTGGACAGCAAAACTGAGATCCGAAATTGGACTTGAGGCACAATTTTTTTATGAGGTAAGAGTGGTACCAAGCAGGAAGGAAAATTGGCAGATACCTTTTGGTCTCTCTGGCCCTCAGTGCTGGGCCCATGGTTGGTGCCCAAGCAGGACTGGTCCCCTGTGAGCAGCTTCCACAGCTCCGTAGGACTGAAAGCTTGGAAGTGCCAGGAGACACCTCGCTCTGCCCTGGGAGGCTGGCTTGGGAGCTGGGACATCGGTCCTGCTTTCAAGAGTTCATTTTAAAAGAACTGAGTATTAGCAGAATTTTGAAGATATGTTGTTGGTAGTGTTGGGTGCATGGCTGAGATGCAGAGGATGGATTTACAGCAGGGAATTAACAGTATGTATGATAACAGCTTATTGTGAATTTATGCAGTTTCTGTTTATGGAGGAATTCTTTTACACCTGCATGAATGAAACAGCAGATACATCCTTCAAGTACCTTAAAGGGGCTTATAAAAAAATGGAGAGTGACTTTTTACATGGGCAGATAGTGATAGGACAAGGGGGAACATCTCTACACTAAAAGAGGGTAGATTTGGATTAGATTTTGGGAAGAAATCCTTCCCTGGGAGGATGGGGAGGCCCTGGCACAGGGTGCCCAGAGCAGCTGGGGCTGCCCCTGGATCCCTGGCAGTGCCCAAGGCCAGGCTGGACAGGGCTGGGAGCAGCCTGGGACAGTGGAAGGTGTCCCTGCCATGGCAGGGGTGGCACTGGATGGGCTTTGAGGTCCCTCCAACCCAAACCATTCTGGGGTCCTGTGCTACTTGCATACTTAAAGAAGCAGAAGAGGAATATGAGCTTAGGGTACGATAGGATTCCATTTTTTCTGGCTGTTGTGACTTTGGTAAGATGGGAAGGGCAGCACTCCTGGGCTGTGGAGCATTTTTCCTTTGCTTGTTTAGCATTTGGTGCACAATAGAAGCTGTAACACTCATAGTTTTGAAGAATCATAGAATAATTAAGGTTGGAAAAGACCTCCAAGATTATCAAGTCTTCAGCCAAATACCACCATGGTCACTAAACCACATTGCAAAGTGCCACGTCTGCTCTTAATTTTGAAGAGCCCTGAACTCCACCATGTCCCAGGGCTGTTCCAATGCTTTGCCACTCTTTCAGTGAATTTTGTTATCCTGATATCCAGCCTGAACCTCCCCTGGTGGAACCTGAGGGTGTTTCCTCTTGTCCTATCACTTTTTATGTGGGAGAAGAGGTTGAGAGACCCCCTGGCTCCAGCCTTCTGTCAGGGAGCTGTGGAGAGCGAGAGGGGCCAGAGCTACTGCCTGAGAAAGGCAGAGGCCTATAAATAAAGTGCATCAGATGTAGAACCTGATAAGGAGAGAGGAGAGGGTGCAAAGTGTGCTCTGTGAGCCAAATGAAAACATATGGCTTAAGCTTGGGTTGTGCGTGCTGCAATTAACACTGTAAAGGTTATCTGAATATTTTCCTCCCATAGCAAGAACCAAAATTATCCCTTTTATCCCAAAATTAGCAGAAACAAGAAAAATACAGACTCTCCAGGAGTCCGTTTGCAGCCTGGTCCCCTGGGAGAGGAAGGGAGAGGGTGAGACACCCCTGACATTCAGCAGAGGAATCCCAGTTATGCCTCCTCTTTGCCAAGTCCAAATCTGTCTCTTGTGAGAATGCTGCTGGATTGGTAACATTCAGCATCAAGGAATCTGTGCTCAGCAAGGTACTGGCTCCCAAATGGGGGTGTCTGGGGGCTGATTTCTGGGGTCAAAGGGAAATGAAGAGCCTTTCTCTCCTCCACTGGCCCCTGATGCACAAAGAGGACTTTTCCTCTAAAGCTATTTCTGCTTCACATTAGCCCTAATCAAAGGGACTCATGTCCTTATTGGCCTGTGGAAGAAATCTCTGATGCAGGTGCATGAATTCTCAAAGCAGCTGGAGTGGGGTCATGGCTCCCCTTGCAAGGAACTGTGTTAGAATTTTTCTGGGCAACTTTGGCTCCTCAGCCTAGAGATCCCATGACGTGCAAACATTAAGTGGCTGCTAACGAGAGCAGGTTAATGTGTAGAGTGCATTCCCTACAGCATCAGGACCACCTGTGTCATAGACAAACCCAAAGCAGGTTTCCTGCCTGTCCTAAGGCAACCCCGAAGCCTGTCCAGCGCCTGGCAGAGAGCTCTGAGTGCCAGTGATTGACTCCTGGCTTTGTGTCCTCTGTGGCACCTTGCAGGGTCCAGAGCTGCCACAGCTGGTGTGAGGCACCTTCTTTTAATGGGATGGGTCAATGTGGAGCTGCTGTGAAATGAAGGAGTTTAGATGTATTCTGTGACATTACAGGTGAATTTCTCCATGTAGGAACTGAGTAAATTGAAAGTAATGTTCTTTGAAGCATCTGCAACTCAGTCTTGTAACCTGCTGTTGAGGGATGCATTAAAGCAAGTGCTGTATCACAAAACCACTGACAGTGTGGTATCTCAGCTGCTTCTGCATATCCTTGTGTTTGCAAAACTTCATTAGTGTGTTTTTGCAGTAAATAACTGAGAAAGGGATCACAAAAGAGCTCAGATGTTGCTCCAAGATGCTGCTGTGTAGTGTTCACTAGCAGCCTGCCTCCTTGTAGTTAGGGCTGGAACAGCCTGACTTAGCAAGGAACTGTCCTAAATCCCACTGCCCTCCTATTCCTCTGAGACCAAAAAGAGCTCAGAGTGAAGCTCCTGATCCTTTGGGATCTGGATTATTTGGCCTTGGCACATTGTACAGTTCCCAATGCTGCACATCCTCAAGCGTCCCTGGGAGCTGTGAAAGCCAGCGAGGGCTGCACTTCCAGCCCAAGCTACAGACAGCTCAGCAGAGAGCCCCTGGCACAGGGTGCCCAGAGCAGCTGTGGCTGCCCCTGGATCCCTGGCAGTGTCCCAGGCCAGGCTGGATGGGGCATGGAGCAGCCTGGGACAGTGGGAGGTGTCCCTGCCATGGCAGGGGTGGCACTGGATGGGCTTTAAGGTGTCTTCCCACACAAACCATTCTGTGATTCCATGATTCTGTGATATCCACCCTTCAGTTGCTGAGGACCAGCTTCACCTCAGTGTGAGGAAGGCACTGTTCCCTCTGAGGCTGTGTAATTTCTCTGTTTGATCCCTAAATGTGCCTTTCTGCTGGCATTCCCTGCTCCCAGAGGAGGAGCAGTACACACTACTGTTATTTCTAGTATTTTTTCAGGTTGCCAGGGAGACTGTTGTCTGTCTGCACTTTACAATCCTGGCATTTGGGCCCAATTCCTCCAAGAAACAGTCAGGGGTGGGATTTTTTTTCCTCTCGACCTTCACTAATTCCCCAGCATCCCATCTCCCTACCTGTGCCCTCCCCTGTCGTTTCTCTCAGCACTTGGAGAGCCCTGGTCATGAGAGGGGAATGTGGGACAGAGAGGGCAGTGGTCTGGTCGGGGTCTGCTCCTGGGAAGAAGAACCTTTTGCCACAGACCTGAATCTCCAAAGGATTTTCCTCAAGACTCAGTGGCCTGGCATAACGCTTTAGATGATGATTCCCTTTCGAAGGAGCTACAGGATTACCCTTTCCCTCTTCCTTCTTCCCTTCTTTCTTCCCTTCCTTTCTCCTTTCCTTTCCCTTCTTTTCTCCTTTCCCTTCCTTTCTCATTTCCTTTCTCCTTTCCTTTCCTTCCCTTCCCTTTCCTTTCTCCTCCTTTCCTTTCCCCTTTCCTACCTTCTTCCTTCCCTTCTTCCTTCCCTTCTCCTTCCCCAATCATATACAAAATCAGGTTTGATAAGCTTTTTTCCATGTTTGTTTCTCCTGTGGGATGCAGTTCCTGATGTGGAAGGTGCTCCTGCTCCCTGCTCTTGCTCTGTGGTCGTGCCCAGTGCTGGAAAATGTGGTGCTGCGGGCGGGTAGGGGCTGGCGCTGGTCCAGGACCATCCTTCAGCTGTCCACAGCTCTCCAAACACAGATAAAAGAGCTGCCTAGTTTGGAGCATGTGCAGTCTAAGTAATGTGAGAGCCAGAAATACTCAGGAGACTGATATTCAGTGAGGGAAAAGGAGATGCTTCCTCAGAACGCTGAAGAAAAGCAACAGATACACATCACTAGACAAGGGTGGGTAGATATTTTCATGTGTAAGACCGAAGTGGGAGACAGTGAGAAGCTGAACCTAGGAAAAGGAGGCTGCTGCTCTGTAATACTGTGGGTTGTGAAGGCAGGAATGGCAGCAGAGCACAGCGGCTGCTTCAGACAGAGCGACAGAGACAACACTGAGAGCATCACTGCCTCTGGAATACATTCTGGGCTGAGAACACGTGTTGCTAGGAAACTTTTATATTAAAAGGCATTCATCTTTAAAGCCTGGGAACATAGTAATAGCTTCTCCTCTGTGCTAGGGAAGCTCTTTTAATGTCAGTCCTGACGTTACTGAGACAAGTAATATGTGAGAGGGAGAAAAATACCTTGAATTATCTTGGGCAAAGATTACAATCTAGCATTATTTTTAGATAGCTTGCAGGGTTTAACTGAGGTTTAGTCATTCTGCTCTGACTCTCAAGACACTGATGAAACATAGAATCATACAGCCGTAGAATCTCCTGAGCTGGAAAGGTCCCACAAGGATCATTGATCCAGCTCCTGGCCCTGCAGAGACACCCCAAAATCCTACCCTGGGATCCCTGGCAGCGCTGCCCAAACACTCCTGGAGCTCTGGCAGCCTCGGGGCCGTGCCCATTCCCTGGGGAGCCTGGGCAGTGCCCAGCACCCTCTGGGGAGGAATCTTTTCCTGATACCCAACCCAAACCTGCACAGCTCCAGCCATGAGAATCATGGTTTGTTTGCTAAGATGTTATATGGAATAAGAATTTAAATGTGTCTGCAAAAAGGTTTAGTTATCCCAACTCAGAAAATAACTTTGACTTCAAGAGTCAACAGGCATCTGGAGAGGAGAAAAGGGAATCCAATTCCTTCAGGTTATCACATTGTCACCCAGGGGCTTTCTGCCTCTCAGTGTTCCCGCTTCATACAAGTTCTATATACAAGTCTCAATAGCTCTTGGACTCTCCTTTAAAAAGCATCAAATCTCTTGAGGCTGTTTTCTAACATTTCCAACATCTTTTCTGATGGCAAAGACCGGCTTCCTGAGAAGAGAAATCGTGAGAGAACAGTGAGTTACTTAGGGGCTTTTCTGCTCAAATGGGACATCCAAATTTGGTTGTAGTAGTTCCTGACCCTAAGTTCCTAACCCTAACATCCATACTGTAAGATGGTACTGCCTATTTTTCTCATGTGCTTTACCCTGCATTTTTTTCAGGGGCTGTTTGTTGAGGGTTTTTTTCTCTCAATTTTTCATTCCTTCCCTCCCTGGCTGTTGGGTACCATCCCATCAGTTCCAGACTGATGTGGTTACCAGCCAGCACCCTGAGATGCCTCATGGCTGCAGTGGTGGCTCCACTCTTCCTGCGCCACACTCTCCATCACGCCAGTGCAGTCAGGGAATTGCACGGTAGCTGCTACTTTTATTCTCCCAGTGTGCTCTCTCCCTCTGTGCTCTGGGCACACCAAAGCATATCTGGCCTATTTCCCATGTCAAATTCAGAATTTAAAGCATGTTATGTGACATGTAATGGTCCCCTCAAAAATAAACAAAGGGCAAAACACTTGAGAACATAGTTAGCTGCACAGCTAATTATGGCAGCATAAAGGGAGCTCGGTTCCTCTGAAACCATTCTCATGCTCGGACGTTATGGCAACACCTTCTCTCTTATGCCACTTGGTGGAGCTTAGTGATTTTGGCTCTCACGTACATCATTTTGTAAACTTTCCTCAATTACACAACCCGTTGTCCCCCATGTCTTGAAAATGGGCCAAATCCCTGCCCAGAAAGTAAACCCAAAAGTGTGCCATAAATTCTAATGAGCAAGATGCTGGTACCTAGCTGCTAATGACTTTGGTAATCATCTCTTCACCTCTTAAAAGCAATAAAATATACAGTGCATTAATTTCAAATAAAGAAGTTAAAATACAGACTTAGGACCTTTGAATTTATGATATATAGGATGAGAGATGGGTACAATTATGTCACATTTTGTTTCTTTTTCAGATTTAAAATCACGTTTGAATTTCCCTTGCAGACTTTTGGGATGTATCTGGGTGGGGGACCTCACATCTGTTTGAATGCATGCTTTTACTCAACAAGCACGGGGACAGTGAGCAGATCCACAATTAAACAGGGAAATTATTATGTCACATGCTGATCCTGCCTTCATTTAAATCAATGGCCAGTCAGTGCAATTAAACCAGAAGTGGGACCTTGGCTCAGACATAGCACTTGTGTTTAGAGCCTACCTGGAAATTCAGGACGTTACACCAATTTCACTCACTTGTCATCTAAACTATCTTTTGTTAAGTATGAATTAGTTGCTCTTCACATCTTATGGAATTTTAGTTTCGTTTGTTTGTCCAACACTTTACTTATTCTAAATTACCAGACAAATACTACCATCCAATGAATGGTATCCGATGTTTTTAAAATACTGAATTTTAACATCTGAACCTGAACTCCAGACCTTGGGGTTTGGTGCCCAAAGTGAGATATGTTGCTTTTATTTTTGGAGGTATGTTGTAACTAGGAGGTCTCAAAGGCTCTTCCTAAACCCTTCCTGGTGCAGGATGCCGACTGTCTAGGCAGAGTCGAGTGATCAAGGGCTCGTGTGCAGCCTTTTGCTGTTGTCAGGGAAAAGAAGGAAAAAGAACAAAGGACTCAGTCCTGGAATCTATTGTCTGTGGTCTGAGGTGTCTTCAATGGATTTTCTGGTTTCCTCTTGGGAACTGGAAATGGTAATTGCAGCTTCTTTACACCGTGGTATTTCTCAATTTCTTTTTTGTTGTGTTGGACTGACAGATGAGAAGGAAAATTTTGACATAGCAATGTGCCATACATATTCATCAAATACTGAAAACTGGTAATATACCAATGTTCTTCGGGAGCATTATTCTACAAGGCATGAGAGTAAGAGCAAAATTCTATTAGGAGCTCTTAAAGCAATTCAGAGCTGGCTGTGACTCTGCAACACACGTGTACCAGTGGCTGGTGTCCAGTGTCTCTCCACTAATTCTTACTACAAGAAAAAAGCCACACATGTAACTCTGTCCAAAGGGATGATGCAGCTTAAATTGAGTTAGCCTAGAGAAAATGTGGATCATGAGGAGGCCTTTTCACTCTCAGCAACTCCCTGACAGGAGGGTGTAGCCAGGTGGGGGTTTCTTTTCTCCCAAGTAACAAGTGACAGGACAAGAGGAAACAGCCTCCAGTTGCCCCGGGGGAGGTTTAGATTGGGTAATGGGGAGAATTTCTCCACTGAAAGAGTTGTCCAGTTCTGGCAGAGGCTGCCCAGGGCAGTGGTAGAGTCACCATCCCTGAAGGGATTTAACAGATGTAGATGTGGCACTTGGGTTACTGCTGAACAAGGCGGTGCTGGGTTAATGGTTGGACTTGATGACCTCAGAGGGCTTTCCCAGCCTTACTGGTTCTCTGACTTTTTCAGATGTTTGCAGGGGATCCAGCAGAGAGAAGAGCAAGATTATACCGAGCATACGACTGCATGAAAGGACACAAGGCCCCCTCTCCTGTGCAGCCCACGCTCCATGTCCGAGCACTGAGGCCATGGATGGACCTCTTCACCCCGACTCTACTGCCTGCTCTCCAGTGATGCCCCAGCACGCCAGCAGAGCAGTCAGGACTGAAAGGCCTGGTCCTGTGTCTCAGGTGTCGTGTACCTCAGTCACCTCGGGACCGCAAAAAGTTCCTTGTCCTTGCTGTGACCCCTAAACAGGCTTGGAGCTCTGTGTCCACGTGGTGACTCCCCTCAGGAAGCCAATGGTGTTTGCTGCTCACTTGAAAGTACTTAAAGATGAAGTGTCAGTGTACTAAACAGGAGGCTCTCATGAGGAGGGTGGAGGATGAAGGTTAAAAATGAAGTGTCAGTGTACTAAACAGGAGGCTCTCATGAGGAGGGTGGAGGATGAAGGCTGTTTGGAGCACAGGCGTTGACTCCTCAAGTCTTTTGTTGCTATCCGTGTGTGACACAGTTTCTATATTACTTGAGTGGTTAACCTTTGTAAATATTGTTTTAACTTCAGGTTAATGCCATAGTAAAGGTGCTTGTGAGTTTTGACTGTCCCTCACAGCGGTGTGCTCAGAGTCACTGGACCAGTCGGGCAAACGGGTGTGATCCTCACGGCACAGCGCCAGTCCTCCCTCGTTTGAGACAGGAGCCCGTCCCTAAATGCACATTGCATGGAGGGAGGGGTTTGTGCTGAGGTTTTGTGCTCTCACCACTTCTTCAGTTCATGGAAAAGCCAGGATCAAAGAGCTCAGTATAACGAGCAGCGTTGCATGGAGACGAGATCAGCAGATGTTCTTATTAAAGTTAGAAGAACTTATGTCCCATCTTTTATGTTAGGAAGAATAATGGCACTGTCATTACCTCTTAAATCTGCCTATTTTGCAACACAATGTGTTAGATGGGCTCTTTGATAAAATACAGCTTCATGCTAAAAATAAAAAGTAAAGGCTATTCACTTGCTCAACTTAAACATTAACATTTTGGAAAGTCCTAACCCTGCTATTACATGTCACATTCAACTCCTTTATTTGGTCTATTCTGCCCTGTTCCTTGTTTTGATCTAATTCTTACATTGCTCTTTCCATCTATTTTGTTTTCATTATAAAGGTACCTGAGGGATCATAGCAGGAAACAGCACAAGAAGTGGAAGAGGTTTTTGAACAACCCAATCTGCTCTTTGAACTCTTGCAATCCCTGTGGCCATGCAGGAGCATTGGGAAATTAATTGGGTCATTCATTTGGGTTTATGGCAGGCTGAAAGCCATTGTTTTCTGGCAAAGAAATGCAGATAAATAATTAAATACAAACTTTGGAATTATGCAGTAATTTTAAAACAACTATTCCTCGTTGGTCAGATTTGAGGTGGGAAAGGTGACAGGCTGCCTGTCTGAAAAATAAACCTCACCTTCATGAAGTGGCATGGAGAGATGATGCTTGATGTAAATCATAGAATTGTAAAATAACTGTATTTTTGCTGACTAAGCTGCCCTTCAGGGAGGCCTGAACACAGTTCCCTGGGCACGGCTGGCTCCTGAGCTGGGGAGCAGCAATCACACCTCATAAATCCATACAGCAATGAAGATACTGCCCATTAACTTCTGAGCAGCACCATTAAGCTTGTTTATTTAAGGAACCTGAGAGGTAATGTGGTGGCATATTGTTATGCCTATTAAAATCTGTAGGAATTAAAAACATGGAGCATTTTTTCAGTCTAAGCTTGTCACACATGTTAGAACGATGTGTTGTACCGGTGTCATACTGCAGGGCAAACAAAGATAAATGCAGCTGAGCCCGTCCTGAGGAGGGTGACACACACCTTCCCACCCTCACTGCCTGGCTCCCTGACCTGCAAGGTGAGTTTGCCCACAGCATCCATCATTTTGACATACAGAGATGTTTTTTACGCCTTTGTGATTAGTTTGTGTTAACTCAATGACTTAGAATCATAGAATCAGAGTCATTAAGGTTGGAAAAGACCTTTAACATCAAGTCCAACCAATAACTTGAGATCAACTGATACTTGGGAAGAAGTTCTTTGCTATAAAGGTGGGGAGGCCCTGGCACAGGGTGCCCAGAGAAGCTGTGGCTGCCCCTGGATCCCTGGCAGTGTCCCAGGCCAGGCTGGATGGGGCTTGGAGCAGCCTGGGACAGTGGAGGGTGTCCCTACCATGGCAGAGGGTAGGAATGAGATGACCTGGAATCCTTCTAGGATTCTAGGATTCTATGCTACTTGAACTACTGTATCTATATAGTCTCTGTAAACAAATAGTTACAACATAACACAGGTGACCTAACAGAGAATATATTGGGAAACTGGGATTTTAAATGATCATTATTGTTCTTTCAAAGAAAACACAGTCACTACATAACACTACAGTAGGGCCCATAGCACGTGTGCAGGTGTAAGAGCATACCCTGGGTGCAACTGAAAGTACCTCTCAATAGGTATTTGACCTGATTTCAATCAGGTTATAAATTATATAAAAAAAACAAGTTAATAGAAAACTGGAGGCCAGTATAGAGGTTTCCATGGTCCCCTGCAGGCATTTATTTTAAGCAAATAAAAAAATTTCTCAGTATCTGAGAACCTGAAAGTCAAGCTGGTCGAACTGGACTGAACTTCCTCGTTCAAAACTAACAAACACAGAAAGAGAATAATGGCTGTTATTAAGAGAAAATGGTTATTTTTCTCCCTTTTAAAACTAACACTAGCTATTAACTGGGACAATCTGTCCTGCTCTGTGTCGGTGAGTGACTGACTGTTCCTGCCAGAAGTGAGGGGAGTCAAAGACAGACCTGTGTTAATCTGCTTGTCAAGTGGAAATGCCCATCTGTGCTCTGGGGGCACGTGTGTCTCACTCAGCGCCGTGCATGGAGAGAGCTTCACCCAGGGGATGAGCATCTTGGCTTTCACTCCTGCAAAGAGCAGTTCTCCAAGTCAAAGGCTTGATTAAGGTCACTGTCTGAGGTGGCACCTTCACTGCCTGTTAGTAGAAATGTGCTATAATTTCCAATGCCATCTGCATAGCAGTCAGCTCTCGAGGGGGAAGCTGCTTCCAGCTTGCTCTGATGATGGTTGATGATCTAACAATCAGGAAAACTGCAACGGTTCATCTTTCCCCATGCCCTTTGGTAATAAAGCACTCTGATGTAGTATGCTGTGCTGGTAACACAACATCCTTGTGTCTGTGTGTCTGCTGGCTTGCACAGGCTGAAACAGGACAGCAGGAGAATCAATAACATGCTTCTGTTCTGGGTAAACTGAGGAAAGTAGAGACAACCCAATCAAATAGCTTACCACAGGATGGTAAGGTTGGAGGGGAGCACCCTGGGTCATCTGGTGCAATCATTCCTGCTCAAGCAGAGTCATTCTAGAGTGCCTGGCACAGGATTGTGTCCACAGACAGTTCTGGAATATCCCCAGTGAGAGTGTGCAGATTCCCACTTCCCTCTGAGAAGACCTGGCAGACAGGGAAATCCACTCTCTTTTTTTTCCCCCCATACTTTTCTTGATTGTGGGTTTTGGGGCTGGTATTTGGTCAGCTCTAGAATATTCCCCATTTTCTCCTGTCCACCTGCAGAGTGAAATGCTGCCAGCTACATTTAGCCCTCTCATTAGCCTGAATCTTATCCTTTTTCTACATGGTGGTGGGAATTTCTGTTGCTGGGAAGAGAGTTCTAGGTCAATTTATGTAATAAGTAGGAGAAGGTGTCAGAGCTCTTCACCTTCCCTGCTTTTCTCCTGGTAACTGCAGGCTGCTCTCTGTGTACCAAATCTCCATCTGCAGAGAGGTGCAGAGCCCAGCATGCAGGACTAATGTTCAGGAATTCGGGTTTCTATACATCACACTAATCTGTGTTTCATGCCACAACTGCAAGTCCTAGAAATATCACTGATATTTGAACACTTCAAAAAGCAAACCACTGAAAGATCAAATACATCCATGAGGCTGAATTATTAGTGAGGTGTGATTTGTAAAAATAAAACACCAGTGATTCTATTGACAATAACTACCTGGTTTCTTATTTTAAAAGGTTTTTTTTTAATCATTATTAACTAAAAATTAATTAGTTAAAAGAAGAACTAATTATGGTTGCCTGACAGTCGGCTTCCTTTCCCTCAGAAATCTCAGGGAATAATTACTTGGTAAAGCTTCTCTTTTTATTTTTATTTACTTAAATTTTAATTATGAAAACATATGGTATTTTTTTATGAATCTAATACTTGAGAAAGCAGCTTGGCAGTAGTGGCAGCCAGAGTCCTTTTGTGAATTTACAGAGCAGAAATGTCACAGCTGTCACAGGGCAGAGCCTTTGGCAAAGCCAATGTCCCGCATCTCTGACCTCACCTAAGGGTGAATCACAGAACAGTTTGGGTTGGAAGGAATCTTAAAGCTCATCTCATTCCTACCCCCTGCCATGGCAGGGACACCTTCCACCATCCCAGGATGCTCCAAGCCCTGTCCAGCCTGGCCTTGGGCACTGCCAGGGATCCAGGGGCAGCCACAGTTTCTCTGGGCACCCTGTGCCAGGGCCTCCCCACCCTCACAGCCAAGAATTTCTTTCCCATATCTCATCTAACCCTGCCCTCTGGCAGTGGGAAGCCATTCCCCCGTGTACTGGCCCTCTAGACCGTCCCCCAAAGTCCCTCTCCAGCTCTCTTGGAGTCCCTTTAGGCAGTGGAAGGGGCTTTGAGGTCTCCCTGGAGCCTTCACTTCTCCAGGTGGACACCCCCAGCTCTCCCGGCCAGTCTACAGAGCAGAGGGGCTCCAGCCCTCCAATTATTTTTGTGGCCTCCTCTGGACCAGCTCCAACAGGTCAATATTCTTCTTGTGCTGAGGCCCCCAGAACTGGAGTGCTCCAGGTGGGTCCTTCAAAGCACAGGTGGGTGTTGAGATCCGAGTTTCCCTCTATCTAGTCTAATTCCAAGTGTTGGTCACAGTGAATGATGGGGTCAATATTCATAGAGTGATTAATGAACAGCCTGGAATAAAGAAAAAAAACCCAAAAAAGGTAACCGCAGGTCGTGACGCTTGTCATGTGTTCTGACCTGCTGCAGCATGGGTGGGCTGTGAGGTGTTTGCAGTGGCCACACGTGAGTCGGTCCCTGGTCATGTTTTCATTTGAGGAATGCTGAAATACACTGTGTGAAAAGAGTATCCAGTTCCCTTCAATTCACCTTCCCTTTGCTTGCAGCCGTGATAATCGGCTGGATCCAGAGATCGGATGGAGCTGAGGCCCGCGCCCCGCACCCACCCCACACCTGCGCGGGAGCGGAGCGCTCGCGGAGATGCTCTGGGGGAGATGTCTGGGGCTGATGCACTCGGGGGATGCTGTGG
>VWZT01002301.1:319524-342203 GCA_013397055.1 Pachycephala philippinensis
TGGTCCATCAGCGGTTCCTGCGAAGGAGCGTGGTGGACTCGGACCAGGAGGAGCCCGCCTTCGACCTGCCCGAGGCGGAGCACCAGCGGAGAATCATCCTGCTCCCCAAAACCAGGAGGATAATCGCGGAGCGGGCGAAGGCGGGGCAGGGGGCAGCGGAGGCGGCGGGCCGGGAGGCCGAGTGCTCCGGGGAGCCGCGGGCAACGCCGGCCGCGGGCAGCGCCGCGGGCGCCGAGGAGCAGAAGGAGCCAGGCAAGGATGCGGAGCGGAGGGAGGCGCAGGATGCTGCCAAGGACCAGGGCAAGGCTAAGAAAGAGGAGCCCGAGGAGGAAGCTGACATGAAAGCGGTTGCCACCTCGCCGGATGGCAGGTTCCTAAAGTTTGATATTGAACTCGGGCGGGGATCCTTCAAAACGGTCTACAAGGGTCTGGACACGGAGACGTGGGTGGAAGTCGCGTGGTGTGAACTGCAGGTAAGCCCAGCTGATCCTCCTGTGCTTTTTTTTTCCTGCCTTATAAGCCGGGAACTAAGGGCACCGTGCCGGTGTCATCCAGAGCAGCTCAGCCCTGAGCAGCCTTTATGGTCACCATCGCTTAGGATCCAGTGTCTAACTATAGCGCAATATCCCCATTGGCTCCGGATCCACCACCTTATGTACACTCCTCCCACGCTTAACCCCCTCGGCCCGGCGCCGCGCAGGACGCGCCTGGCGCAGCGAAGGTCACGCGTGGCTCCCGCGGCCGTGGGAAAGGGCGGAGCGGGGCTGCTCGGGGCAGCAGCTCTGCGTTAAAATGACACCGACCGTCAGTGATTCGGAGTGCGTTTGCAGGAGCAAAATTCCCTTTTGTGGTATGGCCTCATAAAGGCTGAGGAGCTGCTCCCCCCGACCTTCCCTCTCCCCTGCCATGAAATTGTCCCCGTCCTGGTGAATCAAACCTCCCAATATGCCCCAGTGCTTGCCTTTTTTTAGGCGTCATGTGTGCAGTGCTTTGGTTAGGTTTAAGACCTATCTGTCTAAATATCTTTAAAAAGGCAGATTTTTACATTAAAGTTCTAGATCTTCAGAATGAAGTAATATCATCCAGTAATAGTTGAAGCCATCCGGTAATATCTAAAGAGAATGAAGGTTTAGATGCTGTCTCTTGCTGTTACCCTGTTCTTGGTGGGTTTTGTAGCCTTCGGTAAAAATCACAGTAGTACTGTGATGCTGGTGGTTTTTTGTTGGTTTTTTTTTTTTTGCTTATAGTGAAGCTTATAGTGCCTGTTACCTCACTTTTGTTGGCATCCATTGGAATGAGACCTATTTTAAGAGAAAAACCTAGCACAGACTTAATATTTTTTTTTATTTTCAGCCTGAGTTACTCTGTAACTTAGATGAAAAGAGGTTTAACTCTTCATTATAATTTGGGGTCTTAACTCCCAGTGGGTGGCTGAGCTTTATGGCCTGCAAGAGTATTTGAAACTGACGTGGAAATACCATGTTATTGTAAGTCTGAGCTCCTGGTTGTTTGTTTATATTTTAATGTTGCCCCAATCTGTTTGTAAATTACTCCAGGCTGCCTGGGATAGCTGGGGATGGATGTGCAGCCACATCTTTATTCTCTGATGATTTCATTACACAACATAATCATAATTCACTGCAGCGCTGCTCCCTTAATAAGAATTATGGGGAACACTTCTCAGTCTTCATAGTCGTGCATTCCCCGGCTTTTATTAGACAGGGATGCAGAATGGGAGACACAGCAGCCAGGCAAGGTATGGTGGGCTGGTGGTGAGGGGCTGAACCCCTCTCTGCTCCAGCCCGGGGGGTCCTGGAGGGTTTGTGGGGCAGGGGGGAGCCTGGGGGATTGCCAGGGGGATTTAAAAGAGAGCTGCTGGAGGGAAGCCTGGGGGCAGGCCTGGGCTTTGTCTGGCTTTGCTGGGAACTGAATTCTGAGTAGGTAAGGCTTCTACTTCAGCAGCCTGAAATCCATGAGGGATGGTGACTGGGGTGCTGTGGGAGGGCAGGTTGTCCGTAGGAAAAGGCTGATGCTGCTCCTGTCAGTCCATCCAGCCCAGGCCAGCTCCATCACTGCAGAGCCATCACACAGACCCAGAATTCAGCATGATGCCGGGTTTTCCCAGTGCTCTAGCAGGGGGATTGACACAGATGTGTTTTCTGTAATAAAGCAGCTTTAACGACCAAAGCCTGCCAAACGTATTGGAGACATGGCATGGAAATGGTAGAGTCTGGGTCGTGTACACCTAAGGGAGAGACTGGGAAGGGAAAACTGCAGTGTGAAAGCTTTCTTACCTGGTGAATGGCCTTCTTACTCTTAGTTACACTTGTTTAGGAATTCCTGAACTGACTGCACGTGAAGAAATCTGTATAATTCTCAAATTCCCATTCGTTTTCTCTATATGTGCATCAGCCCCAATCAGATCTTACTGCTAGATATTTTCAGTTTATTACAGGGTTTGTTTTAGGCTTCTAATTGTAGAAAGAAAACTCTATTGTTTGGCTGCTTTAGAGAAATTGGTATGAATCCCTAGGAGGCAGGGGCTGCTGGCTCTCCTTAAACTCCGCTGTGTGCAGGCTTGAGTGATGCCAGAGGTAATGTGAGATGGTATGTGACTCTGGAAGCCAGTCCTTTGGTCTGGACTGGGAAAGCCTCATTGAATGACAAAAGCCTTTAACGACTGCAGGATTAAAGCCTGTGCCTGTGGGCTGGATTTGCATGGAGGAGGCGATGGGAGAAGGTGTCAATGGCTGTGTTGTCTCCAGCTTTTTGACTTGTAGAATACTCTCTCGGTTCAGCTGGGGAATTTTGGGGAAAACATTCAGAGGGTGCTTTCAAGTAAATCACTTTATTCATGGCTTTTTTTTTTTTGGTGAGCTGTGCCAGTTAGATGTGCCCCGATTTGTCTTTCTCTGCACAAATATGAAGTTCCCTGTAGGTAGCAGAAGACTGAGTGGAAGCCATCACATCGCTATGCTGTTGGAGACAAAATGCCTTCCTCTGCAGCCTCACACCATCAGAACCCAGCCCAGAGCCTTTTTGTGGAAAAATTGCTACAACCTGTGTTTTTTTTCTTCTGGAGATGCACTTGTGCTTGTTACAGTTGGAGCGGGGAAGTGAAAGCGAGCGGCGTGGAGGTTCCATGCGGGCATTAATCCTGTGCCCTGGCTCAGCGGTTTTTCAGCCCGGCTGTGCTGTTGCCTGTGTGTCTGTCTTTGTCCGTCTGTACAAAGGCCTCGCGAGCCATTCTTGTTCAGTGGCTTTATTTAGTTGAAAAGACGGCTTTAGGGTTCAGAACTGAAATCATGGCTCTGATTAGGGCAGGATCCAAGCACTAACCAAATGATCTGGGCTTTAGACCTGTCTGAAGAGGTGAAAGCTGTAGTTGAATTCTAGCTAGAAAATAAGGCTATTGTTCCTTCGTGAAGCTGAAGTGCCAGAACAGGATTAGTGTGCCCTTGCAGTTTTGGAAGGGTTTGCATTCCAAGGTTTTCAGTAGCTATAATTAATATTAATTGATGGTGTACAATCGCTGTGTGGTGAGGCTTTGGCATAACAGTATTGCAGTGTTGCACTCCTAAGTAAAATGTTGGATCATGAATAAGGAATACAGGCTTTGCCACTCCCCTGCTTGCAAGCCAAATATTCCTTTTAGTTAGATGAATGGTTTCAAAATGCCCATCATGTTTCCCTTTGGGAATATACAGGGACTCTGCAAAGAGTCAGACCTGGTACTATGAAATGCAGGGGCCTCATTGTACTGTATGGTTCTTGCTTGGACTGTGAATACTGACATTGCATTTAATTTTAATTTTTTTGTTGAGAAACGGGGAGAGGTTAGGCTGTCTTATCCTGCTGCTGCAGGAAGGTGGGAAATGCCTGGTGATCACCACAGGGAAGCCAGGCTTTTTCCAGTGTGTATGGGTGCTTAGATGGATGCAGGACACTTGGTGTCCAGGTGCTTCGTGCTCTGAGAATGTGTGGGGGTCCTGAACTGAGCTCAGTCCCAGGAAGCATCAAGATGCTGGAGGTATTTGGGCAGCTGTGTAAGAGCAAAGGATGAGCAGAGGTCAGTTCTCCTTCCACATGCAGACAGCTGAAGTTAGAAATCCGGGGTATTAGAATTAGTTCTGATGGCATTTTCCAATGGCCACCGAAGCATTGCAAGGTAAAACAGCCAGGAATAGCCATGCTGCTCTGGTGGCAGTGTTCTGCTCCCCACACCCACAGATCTGCTGTGGGCTTCTGGTAGTTCTGCTATAGTTATGTAGGGAAAAACTTCATTATCTTTAAAAGTTAAGTGTTTTAATTCATTATTTCACAGCACTTTTCTGCTTTAATGTCACTGCCAGTCTCTTCAAACTGCTTGAACCAAAGGAAAAAATGTGGAATTACACTGTATATGTGAAGTCACTCAGTTATTCGGGAGCTTCAGGTTTTTGGAGGGCATGGATCTTAATTTTCAGTGAAGTTCAAGTGTGGATGTGTTTCTGGACATGTCTTAAATTATCTCTTCCCATATTAGTACTACATATAAATCAAATGAATTTTCTTGATCTCAGTTTTTATCCCTCTATGTGAGACGCTCACCCAGATTGGCTGCCTGATTTTGGTATGGCATGAATGGTCTAAAACTATGAGATGAAATTAGACTCGGTTTTAATGCAAGGTGAATAAATGGGACATTTTAAAATCATTAATGCTGGATCTAAGTGAACATGCCTATGTATGTTTCTAAGGCCAATACCCTTTCCTTGAAGCAAGAGTTAAAGTTTGAGTGGGGAAGGGAGGAAAAGCTATTTATTTCTAAGTGTGCTATGAGAGCGTGCTATGATACCTATATAACTATTTTCTTAACATTTTAAGTGGTGTTTTCATTCTTATGTTCATTTAGAAGATGAGCAATGGTTGAAGAGACATCGAGGACTGTAGGTCAGATGTTTTGATGTAAGCAGCTATGTTTGCATGGTTAAAAGTGGGAGCCAATAAAATGGACAGTGTTAAAGCAAGTTCTCTTTGCTTTAGCTGGCAAATCACTGCTGGCAAAATTAATGATGTGGAAGAGGGAGGATGTCTTATGCCCCTATTGAAATTCCAGGGGGGTTCTTCCTGAAAAGGGTAGTAGCTCCAGGATTTCCATGGGTGTGGTAGTTTGGCTTTTGTTAGTGTCCTTGCTGGCTGGCGTCGTTCATCTGATGTTGAAATAGTAGCAGGTTACTATCTGTGCTGGTAATTTATTGGCCAGGTAAACTTTGTAGTGTAAATGAACAGAATAATTTAGAAAATCTGGGAGAAGAAAGGAGAGAGAGACTGTACCCGAAAGCTTGAATCTGGTATTGCTGTCTGCTCACAGTAAGTGAACTCCAAGACCAATTTTGTCTGTTTCCAGTTAATTCTTGCGAAGGTGTCTTCTGTTTAAATTGAAACAATTGGTTTAGCTGTGCTTTACAGTGTCAGTATGCAAGTGTGTGCCTGTATCACTGGTGTTTGTTAGCAGAGCTGTTGCCCTGGCATGGAGAAGCAGGGCAGGGATATGGTAGTGAACTATTAATAGACGGCTTCTCAAATTCAGTAAATGAAATAGAGCTGGGTCAGGCTTCACATTCTGCTTGTGAATCACACAAGACTCCTTTCTTTTGCTTTTGAGCACATTGTGCCTAAAGGTTGGTTGTGTGCTCTTTTGATTCTGATGAAACTTTTCATGCTAAACGTGTGGGTCCAGTTGCCATAAGAAATGACTTCAAATCAGAACTCGGTGTAAAGGGTATTTCTGTCCCTTTGGTCATCTCATATCCACAGCTGATGGGGGGTGGAAAAAGTTGATGTTGCAAGCTGTCACCGTTGTGATCCTTGCAACTGATACTCAGCCTGACACGAGTAACATTTGCACTGGGGGTATTGTTTTGTGGTTAGAGTGTAACAGAGGTTTAAAAGTTCAGAGGCAATGGTAATGATGTGCTCAAAGATATTGGCTACTGGAGCTAATGCGTTTTGATAGTCTGAATTATTAGAGATGCTGCAGAGGTTTGAAGAAGTCTCCTGGACGGGTAGGTGCAAGGTAGAAGCCCTACTGTAAGGGTTGGGTGTGAAGGCATTGTTGAGGAGGGAGGTAGGGATAAACTTCTCCTGCCTCAGGAGCCTGCTGCAGTGGCTCCTGTGGGTTTGAGTGCTGAGAAGTTTGGCTTTTAGATTTGCCATGATGTGGCTGTCGATGGCCAGCAGCAGGACACTTACCTGTGTGTGCTTTCAGCTCTGGGCCAGGTCTGCTGGCCAGAAGACATAAATACAGGCTGAGTGCTGCAGTGTGACCCTGGGCAGGCTGTAGGCGTGAGGAAAGGGCAGCCAAAGGTGTGTCACGGGAGATGTGTGACACTTGGCACTCCTGCTGGAAGGGACGTCCTCACTGCGCTGCCACAGGAAGGGCTCGCAGCTGGAGAAAATCCAGAAGGGTCATGTGCAAGCAGAACTGGTTTTCTTTGTGTTTATGTATATGATATTGAAGTTATGTTTGGAAATGTATCTTTTCCCTGACGTGACACTGGTGGACAGCGTGGGTGCTATCCCAGTGTTGATTTTGGTGTGCCTGAAACCCAGGCTGGCCAAGAAGGGCAGCCTAGGATTTTCCTTGTGAGGTTGAGAAGTCAAGTGGAAACAGCCTTCAGTCCAGTACCTTGCTATTCCTGTGTAGCTCTGAAAGGAGGAAACCAGCTGATTCTGAAAGTCCTAATGTGGTCCATCTCTCTCTATTTTAAAGGCCTTTTGTTTCATCATAATTCAGAGAATTTAAATGTAAATCTGTATGGATGATGGCTGCCGTATTGTTTGGGAATTTTTTTGTTTTTGTTTATGTATTTATGTGGTTTTGGAGAACTGTCAGGTATTTTCCATTAACTTTTTAGCAAAGCGTGAGCCTTGATAAGCCATGGTTCTGAACTGAGCATGGTAACGGGATGTTCTGTATTCCTGAATTAACAGGGCTTGTCCGAAGGTAGTGTCAGTGTATCTCAAATGCTTAAAACTGCCTAACACCCAGTCAGACTAAACAGATGGAGGAAGAGTTTTTTTCTTTAGCTGAATAATAAAATTTTGTCTATATTCTATAAAACAAGGCTTTATTAAAAAGAACAGATGACAGTTGGTCACCTCATGTATTGAGAACTGAGTATTGATTTTACAGAAGCAGCATAAGCCAGGCACTGCCTCTGTCTGCTTCTGAAATGGATGTTCCTTTCTCTCACGAGCACGTGCTTGAAGGATTAAAATTATGGTGTTTATTCCAGATTTTTATACAATAAGCAGCTTTTTCACGTTGCCTGTCCTGATGCTGGATTGTTTCAGTTAGAGGAGCATTTCAGGTGCCCCATCGTGCTGGCTGGAGCTGGTACAGCTGTGGTGCTTGACTGAGCAGAATCAATCCTGCTGTTCAAATAGAACCCTGGGGAAAGTGGGGGGGATCACAAAATTTCCAGTGGATGTAGCTCATTGCTGCAGGCCTGTGCAGCACTCTGCTGAAACACTGGAATCAGTTTTACAAGAGCCAGATATTATCAAAATAGATTTGTTTTGTTCCAGGCTTTGCTGATTAATTAAGGAAAACAGGCATGGTTGTATGCATCCGAACTTGTTTTGTTTCTGTTTCATATCAGTGTGTGTTTGGAGAGTTGTTGTAGATAATAAAGCAAGTGTTACACTAATGAAATGGACTTGCTTTTATCTTAATTATGATAACACTTGTATTGCCTTTGATTGCTAGTGCAGGATGAGGATACAGAATCCCAGCATGGTTTGACTGGAAGGGGCCTTAAAGCTCATCTTGTTCCAGCCTCCTGCCATGGTCGTGGCCCCTTCCACTGACCAGGGTGCTCCAAGCCCCATCTCGTGTCTCCTGGCAAACAGCACAATTGTGGATGGGTCTGTGCGTACTTAATGCTGTTTGTGCACATAAAAAATTAATAGAAAAATAGAAAAAATATGTAACCACTTGTTTTAAGCCACAGGATACAGGGCAAAATGAATTGGGAAGAGTGACCTAGAATGACTGTTCACATCCCATCTGTGAGGCTGCCTCTTGGGTTGTGTTCCTCTGGGGATGCAGCACCAGTCCCACTGCCCTCCAGGCTGCTTACTTTTTTTTCCCTTGCATGAGTTGTGATAGCTTGTGTAACATCTTTCACTGACCTCAATGAGTGTAAAAAGTCATTGTGGCAGTTCAGCCTAACTGAAGCCTGTGATCTCCAGGAACATCCAACACAGGCAGAGGGGATGAGTGAGAGAGGGAACATAAAGCAATATTTGGGAGTTGTTTGTATTAAAAGGGCCCTGTTGAAGCTCATGTAGTGCCATTCCAGGAAACAAAGGAGAATTTTTGTGGAACTTTCCTTTAAAAACAATGAGGGGGAAGCTTCTGCTGATAATCTGCTCATCCCTGGATGTGTGGCAGACTCCTGAACTGGACAAAAGTCACGGAAAGCAAGTTTGAACTATGAATTCTTTTAGTCTGCTGGGATCTCAGAGCCCCATGGGTGTCAAGTAGCAGTGATCACTTGGTCTTTAAATAGAAAACTCACTTTGGAGTCTCCATTTAAGACTTGGACCCACATCAGGCAGTGGGGGATAAATGTGGGCATCTAGGGCAGGATCCTGTGGAGGTGGGCAGTGCCCCCTGTGCCCTGCTGTGGGCAGGGTAAGCCAGAACTTGCCTGCATTAGCTCTGAGCAGGGGCCCAAGGGAGCAGATGCTGGGGCACCCAACAGCTGTTTGCCTCATCTTCAGACACGTGAGCTGCCTGCAAGGGAGCTCAGACCTGTGGAGAAACACTGCTGCCTGTCCAACAGCTCCAGCGTTCCCTCCTGGATGCACTTTCTAAGAACCTTCTGTCTTGAAAGCGTGGAGCTGCAGGAGGTGTGCTCCTCACTCTGTCCTTGGCTCAGGGTGGTGCTTTAGGGGGCTTGGTGAAGGCTCCAATGAGCCTTGCTCGTGTGAGGAGTTGGGAGTGAATCTCCCCTCTTGGTGTCAGCTCTTTAGCCGAAGTTTGGCTGTCGTGGGAGGGGAGATGGGCAGTACCTCTTCCAGGTGTTATGTAAGAGGAGAGTAGATGCCATCACTCAGCGTTCTCTGTGTTAGAGGTGTGCAGTTTGAGGGATGGCTGCAGAGTTAATTTCTGGGTGCCAGCTGTGTTCTCACTTGGGGGCACATCCCGAGGCTGAGGCTGTCTGAGGTGTGTGCTGGGGGCTGGAGCTCGGGCAGGCACCTCACCTTGAGGGAAGGCACAGAGCCCTCAGCGTGCTGGCAGCTGCAGGACTGGCTGCCAGAGCCCCAGGTGCCTTCAGGGGAGTGCATTTGGACCCAGGGCAATTTTATGCCGTATTTTTATGGTCTCATGTTAAATTAAGCCAACTGGATGGATTCCCATGTGATACAAGATACTGCTGTGGAGGCACGCTGCGGCTTCCTCTGGGCTGCAGACAGCTCTCTGAACCCTCTCTGTGCAAGAGGATTAAGCCTTCTTTTCAAAGTACAGAAAGAAGAAACTGGTAACAAATAACTGTGGTTAGGAGAGGGAAGTGAAATGTCTTTTTAACTCAATAGAATAAGTGCTGGTTTTTATTTTTAGGGCTTGACTGCTTGAATTTCTGTCCCCACTCGTGACCACTCTGCCAGAGCCCATTCTCCTGCCATGCAATAAGTGCACTACATCACCACAGGGGCTGCTGACATGGAGGGGCTTTGAGAGGCTGACATCCCCTACCACCAGAAACAGTTAATGCCTAAAAAGTGTGTGATTGAGATATGTGTGTCTCTGTTCACTTAGAGGAATCCAATATGACAAGTTTTTAACCACTAAAGCTATAAAACCATTAGAAAGAGCAATTCTTCCTCTAACACTGAAGCATTAAATACAGCTTTATTTACTGAAGTGTGGATGTACTTGTTTTAGTTATCTCCCAGGAGTTTGAGGAAATTAGAATAACAAGCTCTGTCTTATTCACCTGTGGGCTTCAAAGGAAGTTTTGCTCCATAGCTTTGTTTTGAGGCTTTTCTGTGTGAAACGAGACACTTGGTATGATGAAGCCTGGGTATTCAAAAGCAACTGCCACAAAGAGAGGACTGGGTATTTGATTTTAGCCTCACAAATACTATCTGGGCTTCTCCCTTTTATTTGTGATGTTGCTGGATAACAGCCCCGTTTATAACAAACACTGTGAGGGGCTGTAGTCCATGCTGGGAGGGAATCTCTCAGTGTGGAGCTGTTGATGGAGAGTGACTGAAAGGGGAAGGTCTGTGCCTGGGGCAGTTGGCTTTGTCCAAGCAGGACACCACCAAAAATACACACTTTACTAACTTGGGACCTGAAAATGAAATCCAGCGTTGCTGCTGAACCCCACATTCTCTGTGTGTGATGGGTGCTGGTGTGGCTTTGTTACAGGCTGGGGAAGGGTTACAGGGTGCTCCATCAGCCCCCTCCTGCCTTCCCCTGACACTTCTAGAATCACAGAAGGGTTTGGCTTATAAGGGAGCTTACAGACCATCTCATTTCAATCCCCTGGCATGGGATCAGACAATTTCAATCCAACCTACACCAGGGTGCCCCAAGCTCCATCCAGCCTGGCCTTGAACATGTCCAAGGATGGGGCACCCACAGCTTCTCTGAGCAACCTGTGTCAGTGCCTCTTCAGCCTCACTGCCTTTTCAGGAAGGCTTTAGTAATAAAATGGATGCTACTTCACAAAAACTTCCCAGTAGGCTTTTAAAAAGTGGTTTAAATGACTTTTTTCCTTCTCATTCCTTCTCTTTCCTGTCTTCTGGCACCCCTCTAAAAGTTACAAGGATGTGGTTCTGCTCTTAACACCTTCTGCAATGTCACAGGGTATATGCACTTATCCTTTTTTTCACATCCCTTGTTTTTCTTTAGAGGGTCATCTTCACGACTGCATGAAATGATCTCCTGTGATTAATCCAGTGAGATGCCATTTCACCTGGCAGCCCCCCAGCTGTGCAGGGTGTTTCCTTGGACACTGCTTTGTGCAGCCTTGGGACCATCAGTCAGTGACAGCTGGGACAGCATCTGGTGTCTCTGAACATCCTGATGAACCTGAGATGGAAATCAGAATTTGCAGAGAAACAAAGGAAAATGGGGTGGCACCTAGTGAGACAAGATGCAAAAAGGCAGTTTATAACCTCGTGTGCAATAATTTTGATTCTTAGCAGTGACTGATAGTTGTGATCTTTCTGCCTGCCTTGTTGATGCTTTGGTGCTGCAGTTCTGCTCCTGCAATTACAATCCACATGCTGGAAATGCTTTTTTAAAAACAAGCTTTGATAAAGCTTATATGTTGTGCATTTTTTGTATGCTTTATCCTGTTTCCAGTATCTCTGATTTTTAGAGTTGAAATTGTAATTTATGATTTCTGCTAGAGAAAGAAAAAGGTCATTAGAACATTTCCACAAAGCTAATTTTTGTGTGCAAAAAGAGAGAACAATGTAATGTTTTATGAACTGTGACCTTTGTGCCTTGAAAGATGTATAGGGCATATTTCCAAATGGCTTTCTGTCAGCAGGGTAACTAATGAAATCCTCTGGCAGTGGCAGTCCTTGGTGCCTAATAGGATGTGAACTCCCTGTGTGGCTGCTTCAACTGTTTGGTTATTCCTGAAAGGGCTCCTCTATGGATTTTGCATCTACCAGGGTTGGGCTTTTGCTGCAGCTTTGTGTTCAGTGGGGGCAGCTGGAGAATTTCTCTTTCCCTTTTCTATCAAGTTTACTGAAAATTGGAAAGTGCTTTGTTTCCATGTGTCGCTACCCTGATTTACTCACTAAATGTATTGTGGAACATATTTTCCTCAAGAAACAAAGGCTGGAAATCAACCTTTGAATGTGTTTTTGACAACCACTGGAAATAACAAGAAAGGGTGAGTTTTCCTACTCTTACAATCACAGTGGTTGGTGTTAGAAGGGACCTTGAAGCTCATCCAGTGCCACCCCTGCCATGGCAGGGACACCTCCCACTGTCCCAGGCTGCTCCCAGCCCCAGTGTCCAGCCTGGCCTTGGGCACTGCCAGGGATCCAGGGGCAGCCCCAGCTGCTCTGGGCACCCTGTGCCAGGGCCTCCCACCCTCACAGGGAACCATTTGTTTTCTTGGAATTTCTTGCCCTTTGTTTTCTTGAGCTTTGCTTAAGGCTTCTCCATAGGATGGATGTGAGCATGCCTTTGAAAGAGCACACACGTGTGCAGTGGTTACTGTAATAAAGATAAAGTGCTTGGACAGGTGACACAAATACAAGAATCTAAATTGGTCAGTGTCCTTCTAAATTTAAGAACTAGTAAATGAGATTATGGCAGTGATTGTTATTCTTTGTTAGAAGTTGTTTTGAAGTACGCGGGGTTTGAAAATTAATTGCAGCATGTGGCACTCTTAGTGGAATAGGTAATGTGCTTCTGGTAGGTTGAGTAATTAAAAAAATGTTTTAAATCATCTTTAGCTTGTGAGTTCTCAAGTGCTCTCTTTAAAAAGTACCTGGAGTCACTGAGGTGGACTGTGAACTGGTCAGGCAGTTCTACCTGAGGCTTTTACAAACATGTGAAATTTACTCTGCAGCTGATGTCAGCTCTCCCTCGAGCACTGAGTGAGACGGTGCTGATCATTCCCTGTCATACTCTAAGGTGCTAGAAAGTTAAGAAATTTGGGGTTTAAAATGGAATTGTAGCTCCAATGAAGGCTGTGCTAAAACTTTTGTTTCATTGCAGTCAATAAATTTTTCATGACAGTTCTAATTTTGAAAGCTCCTGAAAACAAAGCTTTAAGATATATTAAGTGAATCACTTCATGACTCATAAGTTTTTTTTCCCATCTTGAAAATGTCTGGGGTTTTGTATGGGATGGTAATCCATGTCTAGATCTTGATGTTTTATTATTATTACTTTTGTGATATTGAAACCACTGACTTCCATGGAAATCAGCTCAATCTGCTGGCAAGACTAATCCAGCCTCCTGCTGCAAGAAGTCCTTTGCTGAATCCCTCTGAGCATCCTTTTCTGAGAGATCTAGAGTTTAACTACAGCTGCTTGGAACCTCTTACAGCTCCAACTTACACATTTTTAATCTTGTAGACTAAAATAATCTACAAGAGTTGGAGTATTCAGTGTATTTTTAATCTTGTAGACTAAAATAGGGATACCAAATACAAACCCCTATTGTAAAGGGATCCCAGTTTACTGATGTCACAGACAATATTTTAAAGTACTCTACCTGAACTTTAGGCTTGCAGACTAAAAATACATGTTTCAGGAAAAGAATGCTGTTTGCAGTAAATCATTCTGTTTGTTTCAAGGGTGCTAACACAAACTGAGTGGTCTCTGAGAACTTTCTCATCTAGCGCTTGATGCAAACCAAGCTTTTGTCCAGATGAAAGGCTCAGCGTGGTGTGCTGCTGATACTGAATCCCCAGGGAGGCTGCCCACTGCTCTAGTTCTTTGCCCTGCAGCAGAGAAATGCCACAGATTATTTCTATAATCAGGTTAATTGAAAGAGTGGAAGAAGGAGAAATTTTCTGGATTTATAGTTGAGGGAGAGTGGGGAGGACTGATGTGGCCCATGCTGTGTCTCGGTAGCCAGCAGCTGGGAGTGCATGCTGGGGGCCAGTGCCTGGAATGCTCTTCTAATAACTTTTTTTTTTACTTGTATATTATTGCAGTGGGAATAAAGGTGTTTTTGTCCCATGGAAATGTCTTGGGAGAAAGGGGTGTGATAAGAAAAATCTCTTTAGCCAGCCTTGTCTCAGTTTTCAGGGAGAAAACTCCCAGAATCTCTCACTTGAATTTCTCCCACTCTAGATAAGGTGATGGGCATCAAACACTAAAAAGAACCTACCCTAGCATTGTTCAGTTTTTTCCTTTTAAAGTTCAGTAGGTAAGGGCATTTATTTTTTCACCCTGTATTTCCTGGTTTCTTTCAGAAGCTGAGGATCAGGACTGGTCTTTTACCTTTATCACTTGCACAGATGAAAGTTGGAAATACTGAATCCTATCCCAGGCTGAGCTCACGAGATTTTTAGAAGAAATTGATTGTGTGTGTTTATTAAGTTGCAAAATCTTATTTTCATGTGAAATGTCTTAATATTGTGGTGCGTGGTTTTGGTGTTTGGTTCTTGTAGGGCTCCAGGTCTATCACAGCAAGGCCAAGGGCTCCCCTTGGTTACCCACAGGTGCACATCTGGGAGGTTTGTCAGTTGAATCATAGCCCAAACCTCTGCTGACGTATTTGTTTCCTATCCTATTTTTTTTCTGTTTCATTTGAAACCATTTTTATTCGGGGTAATGTTCTGGAGGACCTAATGTGTAGTTAATAGATTTTTTTTAAAAAGAAAAACCAACTAAAATGCCCCATTGGGAGTGAGGGGTCATCACAGAGCTTTTAATTTGATATCCAACCAAGCAGCTGTGGTATTTAATCCATCCTTGGAACAGCAGCCAACCTATAAAAGCCACAATAAGAAAATTATTAGTTATATCCTCTTCTCAGTTTAGTGGGATGTCCTCTAAACTAAGCTGTATGGGCCTGTGGTGGCTTCCTTTAAATATGGTTTGGTTTTTTCTTTCTAAGTTTTTAGTAAATAATGAGAAGCTGTTTGGGCTTTACAGGATAACTCATTGTGCTTCCTCTGTTTGTTTCCAGATAATTGTTCTTCACAATGGGTATCCCTATTCTAAGGCATTCCAATTACTAATGCCACTGAAAATATTTAGTTATTCTGAACAGACCTATTCCTCTAATTTCTTCAAAGTCCTGTTTTAAGTTAGTTAAGCTCTGCTGAGTTACTTGAATTAAGAGGTGTTTTTTGTTCTGAATTTAAGTGCACCTATTTTTGTAAGAGATTGTTTATTTTCTTTCCATCTGTTTTGCATAATTTTTTAGGTTGAAGTATTCCTGAATTTCTTTTTCAAGAGTCTGCAAATTAAATTGAGTGAGGAAGTCTTTTCCTCACTTTACATAACAATTTAAATAAACTGTTACGTCTCAAATCAAACTTTTATTATAATGAGTGCAAGGTGCCTCGTAAGATGTGGCTGTGCTGTATAATACTCTGCAGTTAAAGAAAAATCTTCTGTCTGAAGTTAAAAATATGAAAAAAAATCAAGCAGGTTCTTCTATGACAGACAGTAGTTCTCAGCTGTTGCAGAGAAATTGAAACTGTCTTCAGAGAAATGTGTTCAGATATCTTTTTTAATCGTCAGAAATGAAGCACTGGCAGAGGTGGCTGCAGATGTGTGTCCCTGAGTGTCCTGTGCCTCTCCCCGTTCTGCCTGGGTTCTGGGCTGGGGCCTGGGGGCATCTCCCTGGGACCAGCTCTGGGAAAGGGCAGCAGGCTCGGGGAGAGGGCTCTGGCAGAGCTCGGATGGAGCAGGGCAGGAAAGCAAGGATTAGCTGGGTTACCTGCTGGGAGATCTCTTGGTTTAGCAGCACGTGTGTAGGTACTTTGGGGATGGGAGATAACCCGTGATGGGGTCAGGGGGGGCTGGGAGCGTGGTGATGGCCGTGAGGCTCCCTGTGGGCACTGCCCTCCTTCTCTGTTCAGCTGGCACCACCAAACAGAATCAGAGACATGTGAAGGTTGGAAAAGATCTCTTAAGATCATCAAGTCAAATCATCCCCAGTACCACCACCGTGTTCATCACTAGACCGTGTCCCCAGGTGCCAAATCCACACATTTTTTGGACACTTCTAGGCATGGTGACTCCACCACTGCCCTGGGCAGCCTGTGCCAGGGCTGAACAACCATTTCTGTGAAGAATTTTTTCCTAATATCCAACCTAAACCTCCCTTAATGCAACCTTAGGCCGTTTCCTCTTGTCCTGTGTCACTTGTTGCCTGGTGTGTTACCTGCATAACTTGTTGCATGAATAACTTGAGCTGTTTGGAAACAGAATTGTAACAGAGCCTCTTTTAAAGCACAGCTGCAGGTCAGGCTGCCATTAGGGCCCTTTCTTCCCATGCACAAGTTGTTCCTGCACAGGCTGTTTCTCAGTTGCCTGTGCTATTGAGGAAGAGGATGATTCATAGGAGAGCGTTCCTAATGTTCCTTCCTCTCAAAACTGCTGTGAGTGTACATGGGGAACTGCAGTTCAAGCTGATCGTGGAGAGCTCTGTCCACATGCAAAGGCACAGTTACATAACGTGGGCATGAAGAACAACAAGAGCTGTTGTCTGCAGTGAATTGTAGGACAGCGAAACTGTGAGTGGTTGGGAACAGCGAGCTTGGCATTCCACACCAACACACAGAGCAGAGGAATGGGATTATCCCAGACACCGACTGGTTTGCCTGATCCCAAGTGTTTGCATAATATTCAGTGCTCTTTGGACGCAGCAGCGGGAAAATGCAGTTCAGGAAAGAGTTAATCAAGGTCTTGAGATGAGTGAGCTGTGCACTGCCTCTGCCTTGTCAGGCAGGCCAGGGCTTTCTGCCCGGCTGGTTTGCCATGGGCGGGTTGTCCCTAGGGCTCTGCTGTAACCTGGGACGTGACACACACCCAGCTGGTGTCAGGTTGAATTTTGCTACTGCAGGAAACCATGTTGCACTGATTGGCTGTTTCATTTTGGGGTTTTTTTTTTCTGGGAGGTAAGGAATAAAGTAACGTCAGTGCAGCGGAAAGTTGAGATGGCACTCCAAGTGCTTTTCCAGGGAAGATAAGGTAAATGAATGGATGCTTGCAAGAAGGGTGACTCAGGGACTCAGGATGACTGAGGGAGGAGAGGAAGGAGGAGTTGGGATGTATTGGGATGGATGGTTGTGGAAAGGGACAAGCTTGCAGGTCAGGAGCTGCCAGCAACACACAGTCAGAGCGGGGATGCCTTCTTATCCCCCTCTCTCCTGGGATGTCTGAATCCTCTCCTGGTTCCTTCACTGAAGTGGAGCTGTCTTCAGTGTGAGATGGGGATTGGAGGATTTTTTCCCTCTGGGCAGGATTTTTCCTGAATTACTTTTTCTCCTTTTGCATTACATTTGCAGTGAATCGTGGAGAAAATCCTTGCCCTTTCTCTGCCTTGCAGGTGGGAAGCAGGATTGGTGCTGCCCTTCAGCTGCTTGCTCTGAGCAGCACCTTCTGTGTCTGCCTGGCCACCTGCCTTGCTGTGGTGGGCAGGGACAGCAGGCACCACATGCACAGAGCAGTGGGGCTGGGGGAGATGCACACCAGTGGGCTCCACGTGGCTTGGATGTGAACACAGTTGCTGGGAGAGGAGGATGCAGAACCTCCTCTGAGGTGTTGCTTTAGGAAGGATGTATCTAATTGGGATATATGAGCCTCTTCAGGCCTTTCTGAAAAGCTGTTTCTGTTGAAAGATTAATATCCCAAATGCTGCAGTGCCTGTAGCCTTTCCTGGATTTTCCTTCCAACTGGAGTGCCTTGTCCTGTGGTTCTAAGGCAGAACCAGAAAACGAGTTCCAGCTGTGTTGTGTACCTGGTCCCACAGGTGATCTAAATCTATGGCTCAAAGTCTGAGCACTCACATTAACCTCAGCTGGTGCTGAGTGCTGCAATGCAATGTCTGCTTTTCAGATTAGTTTTAATTAAGAATCTGTTGAACACCTGCTGGGGCTCTGCTCCTCCCAAAAGCAGGGATATGTATCAGTAGGGGAGTTGTGAGCCATGAACTCTGCTCTCAAATGATGTTCCCCAACCTTACTGTACAAAATGTTGGGACTTCCCTTGGATAGCTGGCCACGTGCTATCTGGTGCACACCACTGCATGTGTCTCACTGCAAGAGAGATGTGGGCTGGTCCTTCAGAATGCAGCACAGGGTTGTGACAGCACAGAGATCTCAGGTACGTGGCTGGTAGTGAGAGGTGGTTTGTCCATTTGAAGAATAGTATCTGAAAAAAAACCCCGAACACTTTCTTAAAGGAGGAGGTGAGTGAATGGCCACCATGTACAGGCAAATAATTAATGGGCTCAAAATGAAGCTAAGGACATGTAGGCTAGAGAACAGGGAGAGCTTTCTAACTAAGAGCAGTTAGGCATTGACAAATATTCCTTAGGCAGGCTCACTGTGTGCAGGTCTGTCTGGAATAGTTTAAAAATCATTGCTCCTATCTTGGAGCAAGGGAGCAGACTGCTGATATTTCCTGGTGACTTCCAGATGCACTTGCTGCAGTTCTCTTACTCTATCCCGTGGCACTGGTCACACACTCGGTGTCACAAGGTTTGCATTGACATTGATACGGCCAGTCCTGTGAGCACTGTTATTTCAACCAGCACATGGATGATATAAGTTTGGTTTAGTTTGGCAAGGAGCCAGCCTAAACTGAATAGTCAGCTCATCTTGAAACTGAGATGTTGGCAAGTTCTGTTTGCATTTATTTCGTAAACAGTGGGTTGAACTGGTTTGAGATCGTGGAAGGCTTTTGCTGCATACCTGCAAACAACAGCCAGTCAACAAAAACCTTCCCTGTTCTGCTGCAGAGGAATCGAGCACCTGAGAGCAGCAGGGACTTGGCTGGGTGCAGGGACTGCCCTGACAGTTGTCTTCAAAAAGGAAGAACATATTATGAATATGTGAGTGAGTAACAGAGTGAGTAAAAAAGGAGAACCTTGGTTCTAAAGCAAGGCTGGACCTCAGCTCAGTTAGCCTGGCAAGCCCAGACGTCTGTAATAACTCTGGGGAAAGGCCAAGGGAGGGAAAAGTCACTCTAAGGAAGAGAGCTGTGAAGGCTAGAGGGTGAAGTTGGCTCCAGAAGGACTGTATCTCAGCTGGCTTCCAGCAAACTAAACAAGGAGGAGAAGTAAAGGTTTAGCACAGCTTTGCTTTAGGAGTGACACGGCAAGAATTCTAATTGTGTTAATATGAAGGTTGCTAAGTTTATGAACAAGATTGATTGTCTGGCATGTCCTGCACTTGACCTTGGTTGTTCTCACGTAGGAGGCTTCCACAAGAAGAATCCCCTTCTTCTAAGACCTTGAGCTACTGCTTGTCTCTTTTTTTCAAATGTCAGGAGCATATTGTCAAAACTTTTAGGTTTCATCCAACACCTTGTACTAGTGCAAGGTGGAAACTTCAGAAAGAGAAAGATTAACCCCCCACACCTTTAATTTGTAAATATCTTTTTTAAGTGCTCATATTGCTTCTGAATTGTGAGTTTTTGCCTTTTCTTTTTTAAAGATCTGTAGTATCCTGACGTTATGCCAAGTTTGCAACTGCACAAACCCTTGACTTTTGAATGTACCTGTAAAAATAAAGATTTCTGTTTTCCAGATAGTGCTTCCTATTTAAAAAGAAACAGGAGAAAAGGCTCTTTTTCTGCTCATGAGCCTTGGTGCCTCTCAGGCTGTGCATTTACACTCTCGTTTATAGGTTTGATTTTTGTTGGAGTAGTTGGTGATGGCTGGAGGCTCAGAATCAGAAAACTCACCCAAGTGCCTGATGCCAGTGGAGCCTGAGAGCAGAGATAAACTGGTGTGGCCTGATAGTGGTTTATCCAGCATTGGAGGTCTGGACAGTTTTTAAGCAAAATGCTGCTCTGCACAGGTGGAGTGTGTGACACTGAAGCCTCAGAGCAAGGGGCAGCATCGGTGCCTGGCCGTGGCTCCTGGGGTCTTGCCATTCCTCTGGGATTTGCCTTCCAGCCCAAAGTGATGGGGTCGTATGTGAACTAATTTGTCATCCTTACTTCAGCAAGCTTCATTGTTACAGCTGTGGAAGTGGTGTTAGGGTGTTCCCAGTGGATGTTGATGTTTCCTGCTGTCTTTCTGATCTTGTTTTGAATAGCCTACTAGTGGTGGTTCTTTTTCCTTTTTTTTTTTTTTTAATGACAGGGTTGGAAAAAGGTTTTCACCCAGTGTTTCTATGACTTAATTTGCAAGGGTAACTGCACATCATACAGAGTCCTGCAGAGTGAAGGAGCCTTATTGATACCTTCTCGAATGCTGTGTCTGGGAGCATTTGCCAAGGTCACTGTTCGTAAGAACACCATTTTCCCAAGGATGCTGTATCGAGTGTCTTGCTCCTCTCTGCTCAGCACAATGTGAAAGTGTCGAGCTGGTGCCGATCCTGTCAGAACATACATGGTGGGGTTTGGTCATAGCACAGGAAAAATGCAACGCTTAAATCTCAAAAGCAGCGAAGCGTTAATGTGTCATTTTTGGCTGAGGCTAAAACGCTGAGGTTAATGCTTGTTTTCTCATCTCTTGAGAGCAGGTCTGTTCCTGGCTCAGTGCGTATTTAGTGGAGCAACCAAGTAAATAGACTAGAAGAAATCGTTGGTTATTAACTTAAGGCTGGTAAAGAGAGACGTAGTAATAACAGAAGAGGAACTAATCTGATTTGTTGTAGTGGTAAATCAGCTCTAAATTTGTTACTGTAGTATCATTATGTTGAAGGGGGGTTTTTGTGAAATAATAACACTTTATTGGAAAGATTATTAAATTATTACTGTTTTTACTAGGCATTATTTTAACACACAGTATGGTTTCTGTAAGGACACAGAATGAGTGTGTGTTTGCCCTCCTCCCTTCCTGACTTTGTTACAGTAATATAATTGCTTTTCTCTCTTCTTGCTATAGCCTGAAATGAAATGGAAATGGTGTTGCTGTTGTGGCCAAGGTTTACAGTTGTGAACCATCTCATCAATCACACCTGCTTTCCTTCCAAATGTTTCCTTTGGCAAGAACATCTGTTGAGGAGAATACCATAATTCCCTAGGGCACCATTTTCCATATGCTCCCATTTCAGGATAAAATTAAACCAGTGGACCTTGACAGTGTTTTCTTAACCAAAAATGGGTCCTTGTGCTTCTGTTAGCAGAACATGAACAGTATTATTTAATAATGGCATGAATCACTTCCACTGGTGCTCTTCTGGAGAGTAGTGCTGGCTGGCTGAGTGCAGTCGTTCTTTGGCACACGAAGGCGGATGGTGTTTAGTCACACAAGTGTGGTGTGGCCAATCTGGTGCTGCCTGGCTCACTGACAGGGTAGTGATTTGTGGAATGAAGAGCTTGGAGGTATGGGCACCACCAGGAGGAAGAAAACAGGGCTCCTGTATGTTTCCTGCAAGGCTGGTAGAGCTGTCAAATGCCCAGATTTCCATGGGCATCTCCTCCTGATGAGTCTGTACATTTTGTCCAGGAAACAGAGGGCTCCCTGCGTGATGGGCTGGGGTGTGAGGCGAGTGGGCAGGCTGTGCTCAGCCCAGCTCTCGGCTGTGGGTGTGTGAGTTTGCTGTACATGCACAGAGAGTCCAGCCTGTTCTGGGTGATGACGCTCGCAGGGTGGGCTCAGGCTGGCATCTGCCTGTGTGGGACAGCCCAGGTGGGCTCAGCTGGCATCTGCCTGTGTGGGACAGAGCTGTGTGGACAGGGGCAGCCCAGGTGGGCTCAGGCTGGCATCTCTGCCTGTGTGGGACAGAGCTGTGTGGAAAGGGACAGCCCAGGTGGGCTCAGGCTGGCATCTCTGCCTGTGTGGGACAGACCCGTGTGGAAAGGGACAGCCCAGGGTGGAAAGGGACAGCCCAGGTGGGCTCAGGCTGATATCTGCCTGTGTGGGACAGAGCTGTGTGGACAGGGACAGCCCAGCTGGGCTCAGGCTGACATCTCTGCCTGTGTGGGACAGCCCAGGGTGGAAAGGGACAGCCCAGGTGGGCTCAGGCTGCTGGTCACTTCGCGCTGCATCTCTCTCCTCCTGCAGAATTGTGACCCGGCAAAATGAGCATCTGTGAAAGCCTTTGTGGTCCTGGTGTGGATGTGAAGTGAACACTGAGGCAGTGCACAGGATCTGTAATAAAGCTTTTGTTTGGAATGGAGTGTGATGGGCCAGAAACCCCTGGCAGCTTTCAGGGGCTGAAGCCCATTGATAGAGCGTGTGCACATGAGGATAAACAGCTGCCACATGGCACAGTGATTTTTTTTTTTTTTTAAACAAACAGAAAATCCCCCTTTCATTTAAACTCTGCTTTCTGAACTTTTTCAGTACCTCACCCACAACTACACATCAGCGTGAGCTGTAAAGGAAAGCACAAACTACTATTCCTGACTTCAGCTGGACTTTAAGGTGGACTGAAACCCTGTGTGTGCTTCATACTTGGGTTCAGTCCATGGCAAGTGAGCGGATGGCCTTGGGTTTTAATGTGCCAGTGAGTTTTAAAGACAGCCCTGCCCTCTTATGTAAGCTTTTAAGGCATTTTCATGCCTTATTTGTGCTATTTATCACGGTGTCTTACCTGCATTTCCTCTGCAATATACAAAAAGGGATGTGTTGGGAGAGTTTGGAAGGCATTGGGCGGACTATTGGGCAAGAATTGATGACAAGACACTTCTGATTACTCTAATGATGAGTTGAATTAGACTCTAAAATTAAATTAATTCATCCTCTCTCTCTGCTGTATCTTCTATTAATACAGGTCTTGTTGAAATTTCTATAGGAAGTGTGTAAAGAAATAAACTATAAAAGAATTAATACAAAGGTAAAGTGGGATTTTTAATACATAATTTAAAGGGCTGAAAATATTGAAGGCTGTGAATGCTCATGCAGTGATGGTAGACAGTGTGCCTTCAGAGATTCTGAACAAAAGCATTTAATGCAAAACACACACTTCACCAGCGGGAGCTTATCCCTGTGAGAAGGATCCTGTGAGAGACAGCATCGAAAGCATTCCTGAAATCCAAAAAGATTTTGTCTCCTGGCTTCCCC
>VWZT01002301.1:343116-387481 GCA_013397055.1 Pachycephala philippinensis
GCGTGAGGGGCAGCTGGGGCTGGGGGAAGGCAAAGCTGGGGCTGGGTTACAGCAGTGCTAGACAGAAACTGTGACTGTTGGGAGCGAGGGAAAGAGAATCATTTGAGGCTATCTATTCTGCTTTTAATTTCAGTAACTCTCTTGAGCGTTTTCCTGCAAGGTTCTGTCCCACAATGTTTCTTTTTCCCAGGGTAGTGCAGTTCCTGGTGATATGTGGTTGATGCACTGCTTGCTTTTTCAGCCACGCTGCAGACATCTGTGCTTTTGTTTTTCTGTACAAGTACCATTTTCCCCAAGACTGCACAATAGCTTGTTGACTGATGAAGCCCTTTCATGTACTCACCTGTCACTTATCCCAGGGCTGTGGGAAACACACTCCCAGGATTTACATTCCGTACAGTGGGCGTCCATTACTGCTGGTGATTAAAAAAGTCCTACTCCAATTGCTGGTTCTATTTCACTAGTAATTAAGCTGTTGTTTCACAGTGGGAAAAAGCTTTTATTCTGTGCAATCACAGGGACCTCAGAGAGACCAGCCTTTGCAATCTTAAATGGGCATATTGATTGGTCTTTATTAATAGAAAAGCCTCTAAGGAGAGATGAAGTACCTGAATTTTGTAAAGTTAAAAAAATAATTACAAGGCCTTTTAAAACTATGTGAAAACTAGGCATAGTTCCCAGGTCATTTCTCCAGACTTCTAGTCATGTTTTTCATGATGCGTTTTGTTTTTTAAAAATTTTACCGAGCAAAGAGATCCATCATCAGAGAAAAAATAGTTATTTTTTAAAACTCCTTAGCAAAATTGTGTACCAGTAATGTTATTTACGGATTGAATATGGAACCATTTTAAGGTGCATTGAACCCAATAGTTTTTCAGTCCTACATTTTGCTGGCAATGCAATTTTCTTAAAAAAAACCAAAAAACCAAATCCAAGCAATCAAATGAAGTGCTGTTCACTTCAATTAGTATGATATGTGTATGCACTACTGGTTTTTTTCTTCAGATGTTTCATTTGAAGAGATTTTAGTACTTTTATGTACTGAAATTGATAGAGGAGGGCAAATCCTTCTGTTGGGCTGTTTCTCTGGGGGGTGGGTTCTTCAGTTCCATAGCACCTTGTTAGGGTGCCTGAAGTCAAACACCAGCCAGATGGAAAGGATTTTTTGTTTGCTTTGCATAGGTACACGCCAAGGTAGCCAAGAGCAGCGTCGTCTTTATAGATCGCCCTCTTTGGGGACTTGGTAAAGTCAGCTTTTGCATTTTTTTCCTCTCAGCAGAGTGTTTTGTGGGAGAGAGAGACAACAGCGAGTGGAAGGTTTCTGTGTGTTTTTCTAACTAGTATTGGATTTTATGAGCGTAGGAAACAATAAGTGATTAAACATACAGCTAACCCTTTTTGGTAAATAGTCTCTGTAAATATTATCTTCATGCAGATTTTAAATTACTAAACAGCTGTGATCAAGGAGTTTGAACACACCAACTCATAAGGAATGTGTTTGTGCCCACCAGTTGGGAATCTGCGAGTACAAGACGAGGGTTGTTTTGCTTGGGTTTTTTTTGCTTATCCAGTTTTCAAATTCTAGTCATGATGGGCTGCAGGCACTCCTATCACTGAGCATCACTCACATTTGTTTAGATTTGGGGCTACTGACTTTATGTTTTCATAGGTCCTGTCTAGCCAAGATTTGAACTTTCTTGTTTGCATTTGATAATGGCCATTTGAATCAGTATTTTGGGCTTATAGCCAAGGTCACGTGTCTTGTAACATAACTGGGGCTGTGACAGAATGGTTTCACAGACTTAAGTCACAAAGTACCACTGTGGCTGTCCAATTGAGCCTCCTCTATGTGCCTTGCTTTGTAAGAGTTTCTTCAGTGAATCTGGTAATCCCTGGCATTCTCAGATAAGCTGTGCAGCCTGAGCTCCTGAGGCACAGAGAGCGTGGCCCAGTGCTTCACTGGTTCTCACAGCCCATCCTTAAAGCTGGGCCACAATGCTCTCTGTGCCGGGAGATGCTCCTCTCAGCAGGAGGGGACCTCAGCTCTGCTGGGATCAGTCCCTGGCCAGGCTGGCTCTCCAGCCCCTATGCTTCTCTCCCCAGCTCTGCTGGGATCAGTCCCTGGCCGGGCTGGCTCTCCAGCCCCTGTGCTGCATCCCCAGCTCTGTTGGGATCAGTCCATGGCCAGGCTGGCTCTCCAGCCCCTGTGCTGCATCCCCAGCTCTGTTGGGATCAGTCCATGGCCAGGCTGGCTCTCCAGTCCCAGCTTTGTTGGGCTGCTCACACGCAGTTTACTCAAGAAGCTCAGTCCCTGTTTGTGACCTGTCACCTCTATGCTGCAACGTTCTCCTAATTCTTTCTAAAGTGTAGCATTTGTTACTAATGATGGGCTTTTTTCCACAGTTCTTTGTGAAAATGCAAATCACTTTGTTAGCATAAAACCTGAGCCCTGCAAAACGTCATGAAAGTCCTCAAGGACATGTATTTTTATTGCTTACCCAGTTTTTAATTAATTTATGTAAACAGATATTTTCTGTTTCATTATAATTCTTAATGTGAAGCAAATGCATTGCAGAAATCTGAGCTTATTATGTCAATGTTATTATCTTTATCAACCCAAACATATAATCTCCTTGGAAAATGGCCCAGATCTGTTTCTCTCACACCCATGTTGATGTTACCCTTTCATGCCTTGCTGTCCAAGGGATGGGGAATTCAATTTTTAACTATTAGTGTGTTTTAGTTGACAAGCTCCTGTTACTCTTTTGAGCAGGGCTGTAGAGTGTCAAGCTTTGCAGGAGGGAAAAGTAAGAAAAAGGAACTATTTTGTTACAATGGGATGCTTTCAGCTTAATTCCCAGCCATTATGGGAGACTGCAGTGAATGTATCCTGTCCGGGAGTGCAGCATTTGCCTTGGAGTGTTTTCTAACAGGTTGTCAAGTGGTGTTAGGAATGCACCAGAAGTGACAGCTCCTTTCAGCACTTAGAAAGGTTCCCAAGGAAGACATTTCCAAACTCCAGACACATGGCTCTGTTAAATATTTAGGAGCTGGGATACCCCAATCTGAAGAGTGGCTTTGTGACAGTGAAAAGTCCCTCTCCTCACTTTCCCAGGGCTTTGCAGGCATTGCTGCAAGGGATGCTTGTCCAGTCTCTTGAGTTGTTATAGCAGAAAGAATGGGCTGCTGGCTTTTTCCTTCGTCTCCATGCTGTATTCTTCCCACACATCTTTTCTTTTGAGTTTTACCTCCAGCAGCAGCAGTGAGCAGTTGGTCCTTTCTTGGGTGCTGTGTGCTGTGGAGCAGGGCTGGAACAAGAGCAGAGTGTTCCTGGAGCAGCTTCAGGGCCTCTGAGGCTCAGGACTTTCTGGGTGCAGGAGTTTATAGAATTGTGGAATCATGGGGTGGTTTGGGTTAGAAAAAACCTTAAAGCTCATCCTGTTCCACCCCCTGCCATAGGCAGGGACACCTTCCATTAGACCAGGTCCCTCCAAGACCTGTCCAGCCTGGCCTTGGACATTTCCTGGGAAGTTGGGTATTTGCAATTTTATGGCCCTCTGCAAGGATGTTTTTTTTTGAAACAGAAAGAGCAAATTATGTTAAAGGAATATTTCCTGGTATTTTCCCCTAGCTAAAACTAGAAGCAGGTTGGGATGAGAAGAGCTCTCGATACTGCTGGTTAGGGTGCTGCTCTTCCACACATCTCCAGGGTGCACCGAGGAGCTCCTTATCCTTTTTCTGTGTGTGTCAGAAATGCAAACCGTGGGCACAGAAGCAGTAAATGACTTGGTGTAGGAGGCTCAGCAGGCCGCAGTGTGAGGGAAGAACTGAGAAAGTTTCTCTCCAGGATCCATTAAGCCACTGGTAGAGTTTAAATTAAGACCTGTGCAAGGACCCATCACTTTTCTGTTTTCTAGCTATTTTACATTCCTATCCCTCAGTATAATTAAGTCCAGCATGTCTGTATAAAGGCACGTAGGAACTTGGTCAGTCTTACACGTTTTGTAGAAACAAGGACGTGAAAAGTTCTGAGATGCTGCACTGAAGGCTGTGTGGGCAAGTTTTCCGTGCTTGCCTGGCATCAGGACAGCTCTTCACTGGGAGCAAGATAAAATATGTCCAGCTGAATAAGGCTGCAGTCATTGGGGTGATAAAAGACATGGATGGTACAGGATGTTCTCCTGCTCTGAGAGCTGGAGGCGGCTGCTGCAGCTCTGCCCAGGGAGACTGGTGATGGTGATGATGATGGTGATGATGATAGTGATGATGATGGTGATGATGATAGTGATGATGATGGTGATGATGATAGTGATGATGATGGTGATGATGATAGTGATGATGATGGTGATGATGAGAGACCTCACTGTGGTCTGCTGCTTCCTGCCGAGGGACAGGGGATGGGGCAGGCACTGATCTCTTCCCTCTGGTGACCAGAGCAAGGGGTGGCATCTCTCTTCTTCAGGAAAAATACCATGTCTGTGTAGCAAACACACAGAAAAGAGAATCATGGGATCCTTGAATGGTTTGAGTCGGAAGAGACCTCAGAGATCATCTTCCAAGCCCCATGACCTTCTAGACCTGAAAATTTAAGGGGATTTCATAGCTATAAAATAGGTTAATTTGAAAAGTGCCCTGGAGTAAGGAGGTGAGATGGAAGAAGCACAGAGGGGATGGCTGCTCTCAGCATGCAAGCTGCTGCTGCTGGGGCAGGTTTTAATGGTCACAGCACTCTGGGAAGCACAGCCCTTCAAGGGCCGTGGAATCTCTCTGCTCCTCCCCCCTTTTCCACCTCTCTGAAGGTGATTTTTTAGGCAGCAGCACTGAAATGTCTGTCTCCACTCCTGCTGTGGGCCAGCCCAGGACTGAGCCTCTGAGGGATGGCTGGAGCATCCCTCCTGTGCTGACAAGTCCAGCACTGGAATGAGGGTAATTTACGTGCTCAGTTACTGTGTTTATGGGTTACAGGAAGTAGGTGAAGCAAAAGGCTTTTTAAAAACACAATTAATTGTTGCTTAAACTTCAGTGAATGCTGGGCTCAGAAGGGATTCCAGAAAATACTGAAGCATGGTTCTCATGACATGCCTGAAGTGGTTTTTTTGTGGTTAGGGCTTTTTCCTTTCAGAGGGGATCTGGTGTCATGGAGTTTGTCCAGCTTTTTTCACACACTGATTTCAGAGTTTCCTTTGAAAAAGGTGTTTTGTGAGGCAAGTCAGAACTGTTTTGGTATTTCATCTGCAATCACAAGCTTATGTGAAGCCTGTGAAGCACTGGTAATTAAGGAAGTTTAGGAGGTGCTGCCCGAAATTAACTCAATTGCTTGTGACAAAGAACTTTTTTTGTTTAAGCATTGGTTGTCATGGCGTGGTTATGTTGGGAGGTTTTCACCTGTGAAACACACTCTGCCTGTGGTGTTGGGAGGTTTTCATCTACAAAACGCATGCTCTGTCTGTGGTGTTGGGTTTCTTGGGTGTTTTTGTGGCTCTTGAATTGGAATTGGAGATTTGGGGTATTGACTCCCGTTCCTCCTGCCCTTGCAGGACGAGCTGCTGAAGTCCTGAGGTTCAATAGAAGATGTGAATCCCAGCATTCCTCTGCTGTAAGGCTTTGACATGTGCCTTAATCAATGCAGAAAGCAGCAAGCTATGATTGCATCCAGCAAAAAAGCACGCTCAGCCTTTTCTGCCGTGCCAAATTTAGCCATAAAGGTCTGAATTCAACTCCTAATTTTCCATAGATTTCTAGCAATGACTCAGGCAAATAAGTAAATCTTCCTCAGCCTGTTCCATAGCTCCTGTTCACTGAATTGTGAGTATCCATGGGGACAAGGACTGCCTTTATGGCTTTGGAAAATGAGTTCCCCCTGGGAAACCTCCCTGCGCTTCGGCAGCGCCGCTGACAAATAGCAGGCTGTGACTTCACCGAGGGTGACTTGGTGAAGAAGAATGTTGGCTGGATTCTGATAGGGAATGAAGCTGTAAAATTTTTTTTTCTTAATTTGCAAGTTGTCTGATGGCATCTGCTGTTTGTTCACAGAGAGGGGATTTTATCCTTTAGGATTGCTCTAAGTGAGAAGTGCTTATAACTGAGTGTGCAGGGTGTGGGAACGAAAGGTCCTGGGTGCTATTAGACATTTGTCGCAGAGGCAGGATAATACTGAAGACATGGAGCTGGTACATGAGAGCAGAGCTGTGCTCCTGTCCATGAATCCATGGAAACTGATGGGCAGTTCCAGAGCAGACAGCTGGCAGTGGGTCCTGTGGCTGATTCCGTACTCGAGGCCATCTCTGATTAGAAGAGTAGTTGTGGTACATGAGCAAAAATACGTTCTTGGAATGCAGATGTGCAAATGTAAAGATCTGAACAGATGTTCATTCTGCTGATGGAGGTATTTGACTTCTGTCCCTGGGTCAGAAGTGCCTCTGGTTTTTCTTTCTTCGTCACGGGTGTGGGTCAGGGATGTTGCAGCTTCTGCGTGAGGGAGGTGAGCCCTGCCCTCGTTTGCTGACCTCATGCTCCTGCTTGCCCCACAGACAGCCCTTCCTCTGTTCAGAATGAGACAAAATTAAGTAACCATCAGTAAATGCAGCTATGTCAGTTTAAGAACTCAAAAACATAACAAAACACAAAACTCTCAAGAAAACAGTATTTGTTTAGGCTAGCTAGACACAGAAGTCCTTAGGCCAGGAAGTAGGTACGGTACCCAAGTGTTTAAAGTGGTTTAAAATTTTCTAACATTAGTGAAAATTCAAGATTTTAAAAGGAGAAAATTTTAAAATTTCTGAGAAACTGCAAAGCAGCACAACTTTTTAGTTGGCAACAGCTGTGCTCCAGACCCTGCTCCTACATGGTTCTATGCACTGAATGTGAAAAATTTGTGTAGTCTTCTTTGCAAGAACCCCTTTCGTCATGGTGGGGGGATGAAGTTGATTCCCAAATCTGTTCCTCCCTCATAAGGAATTAGGCAAGAAACTTGACCTCGTTTGTTAATCTTGGAAATCTTCTGAGGGCTCAGGTGAAAGCCAGTCTCCTGCTTGTACAATTTTCAGATCCTTAGTCAGAGCCCATATGTTACAACCTGGAGGAAATGATGCTTGAGGATGACTAACTGAACATGTTCCTGCTGTTAATTTGGGTGCCATTCCAGAAATTTAATTTGTAAGTTTTCCCTTTCCTTTTGTTAACACATTTACTTACTAATTCCTGTCTTTGCTGTTGTTCCCCACTAAGGAACTTAATGAAGGGATACATTTTGTATTAACAGAGGCATTTTTTTGCCCTGCCTGTGATGAGTAGGGAGAAGCAGAGACCATGCATGGGTTGGATTAGCAGAACTTTGATTATAGATAGGATATTCACTGCTTTGTACCTTCCTGCTGCAAACATTGTGTTAATCCAGTTTGAATGGTTGTGGGATTCACTGAGATTGAGACTGTAAAGTGCTAATTGGAAATTCATGGAATCATAGAATGGTTTGGGTTGGAAGAGACCTTAACTCCCATCCAGTGCCACCCCTGCCATGGCAGGGACACCTCCCACTGTCCCAGGCTGCTCCCAGCCCTGTCCAGCCTGGCCTTGGGCACTGCCAGGGATCCAGGGGCAGCCCCAGCTGCTCTGGGCACCCTGTGCCAGGGCCTCACCGTCCTCACAGAAGAAAAATGTTACTGTGAGGTTGGTGAGACCCTGACACAGGCTGCCCAGCTGTGGCTGCATTGTATTTTACCTTGGTGCTGAGCAGTGGCCTCGAGCAGCTTTCAGTTCTTTGAAATGGAATTACAATGTCACTGCTGGAGCCTGGGCTCTGCCTCCCAGCAAGGAGGGAAAAAGCCAAGAGGTGAATGTCTTAAAATGAGGGAAAGTGTGTCAGTACCTGCAGACTGATGTCACCTGAATCACACTGAGAGGAATGTTTTCTGAGTTTCAGGGCTCGTGCCTGGAGGAAGGCCAGGGTAGCAGTGGTGCCCTGAATGCAGTGTAGCAGACGGAGCAGTGAGCTGGTTTGTCACTCTGTGTGGTGCCACTGTTGTACCTGCGAAACCGTGGAGGACCAGGGCTGCTGTGTGTAACTTGGCATCCCCAAGCTGCCTGTCCAGCAGTTGAAAACATCTGCTCCATCAGAGAGCACAGAGATTGTGACTCCTTGGATGAATCTGGAAACTCGATTTATTCCTCCAGATTTTGACAAATTTGAGTTATGCAAAGGATGCCTTAAATCCGGTTGAGTGGATTTAAGCCAGGATGTGTGGGGCTTGAAGCAACCTGGTCTAGTGGAAGGCATCCCTGTCTGTGGCAGGGAGTTGGAGCCAGATGACCTTCAGGGTCCCTTCCAACCCAAACTATTCAGTGAGTCTGTGGTTACCTTTCTTTGTCATGACCTTTCCAAAGAATCCTGTTCTCTATCTTAAAATGTAATGCCTGGAGGTTGTTTCAGGCTTACACCCTTAGCTTCAGGGTGAGGACATTTCTCCTTGTGTGGATTATATGATGGGGAATATTTGTCTGTGACCCCAGTGAAGGTTTCTCGGGTTTGGATTAAACCCTGAGTGAGTCATGCAGTTAAAACAGGTGTTTCTGCTGCTTCAGAGTAGAAAACTCTTCAACCCTTAAGCCCTTTTAGAATCAGCTTATGTTTTTGCCAGCGACTCATGTGTCAGGTTCAGCCTAGAGGAATTTAGAGGAGGTTGATTGAGCCCTGGTGGCACCAGAGACCCCTCCTGTGGTGGAGGCTGCAGCCGCAGGAGTGCCACTGCCCAGGCCCTCCCCTTGCCTCTCCAGCTGGAAAACAATGCTCAGATATCAATCTGATGGAAAAAATCCAGATTTTTTTCTACTGTGATTACAAATAAAACACACATTTGTCTTCCAGAATGACTTTGTTGCAGTTGCCAAAATGACCCTTGCTCGTAATATGTAGAATATACAGAATATGGTTGTCTGAAGGATAGTTTTGAAAGTTACCAATAAAGCAGCAGTGGAAAAGTTCTCACAGTGCTCAGAAACCTGGAAATGAGAATCAAGGAATATGGTAATTCTTTTTTTTTACTTGGGAAGTTCTTGCAAATCTGCTGGGTCTGTGTGGCCACCTTTCCTTTTCTCTGCCAGCTCCCACTCTGCTCTTCCTGCCTTGCACAGGGACTTGCTCCCTCTCCCTAACAGCAGTGTGTCTGATTTATTCTACAGGCTTTAAATTAGAAGGAAACTCAGCAGTAGGGAAGAAGTGATGGATTTGAGAGCAATTCTGTGGCACTTCTTGCCTGACTCGTTAGACAGCCTGCTTTTTTTTTCCTTTGGGAAAAAAGGCAGCTGGTGCAGAGCAGCAGAGGTGCTGCCTGGCTCGGCCGTGGGCGTTCTGTGTGCCGCTGTCCCTGCGGGGCAAGGGGGGCTCCTGGCTGCCCTGGGCACCCAGACCTGGTCACCACTGGTCACCACAGGGCACCCTGCACTGCCCAGCCCCAGGGCTGCTGCTGCTCGGACAGCGTTTGCTCTGATGCTGCTCCACAGATCACAGAGGGAATGGAGAACCCCCTCAGCAGCCCCAGGACCGGGGAAACACTCCCCCCGTGCACACACAGCTCTGGGCAGGGTTTTGTCATCCACCAAGAGCCGAATCACGGTTCCAACCCTGTGTTTCCTCTGATGAAGTCTCCGTGTGAGGCTGACTCGTTTGTAGCCATGGGAATTCTCATTCCCATCTTGAGCTGTCTAGGGCTGTGGGCGAGGGCAGGCTGTGGCTGATCCTTTTGCATCTTGGCTACAAGGAAGCTGTGTTCCCATTTAATTCACTCTGTGTACACAGGAGTACAGCTCCTGTAGATGTGCCTAAGTGACTCGAGAAAAGGAAGATGTCTGAGGTTAAAATATGAACTAATTTATCTTGGTAATTGGTGAGGCTTTGGCTCTCTGAGTAAGAGCACCTTCTGAAGATCCCCAAAGCTCCATTTCTAGGGCAGGGGTGAGCAGTGCTTTGGCCAAGGGGGGCAAACCAGGCGGGCACGATGGTGGGGTCTGGGGTGGAACTCCCCTGCTGCTCTGGTTCATCAGCCTAAGAGGTCAGCACGAGGGTCCGAGCTGCCTGTGGGAGGTCTCCATGTGCTGGTGGGGTCCAGGCAGCCCCGGAGCTCCTGCGGAGCCGTGCGAGGGGCAGAGAGGCTCTGCCTGCTCTGGGCAGGGTCACGGCACAGCCCGGAGCTTGTGGGAAACGCCCTGGAATTCCTCTGGGACAACCAGAGCAGCAGAACATGACATTTTCACATTTCTAATCTATGTATTCTGTGCATATGCAGCCTATGGAAGAAGCTGAAGGACAGCTGGAAACACTTCCTTTGCCAAAAAGAAGGGAAAAGTCTGTAAAATGAAGCAGAACAGCAAACACGTAGAAAAATGAATGTGTTTGGGTTTTTTGGAAGGTGATACGGTTTTAATTTATCCTGAGGTGAATGGGATGGGCTGTGGAGCCCAGTGTGGTGAGCAGGGACCTCAGCTGGTGGTCTGTGCCAGAGCATCCCTGGAGCAGCTGTGGGCAGTGGGAGCCGTCCTGGCTGTGACAACATTTGTACCTGGAAATGGCATTCTGTGGGTATTAATCCCTTGGATAATGAGCCTCACAACACCCAAACATGAAGAAATAGCTGAGGGTTGATCCATCGTGCCACGGGTGTGTTCATGGTGCCTGAAATATTAGTGCTGTCATGAGCATGGCGTAGCACAGGCATCTCTTTGTCTTCCTGATGCTGGATTTAGGCCGAGTGCCCTAGTTCATACACGCTGCTGCTCTCTTACATAAAAGATTTTATAATTGCTCTTGACACAAGCATAAAACAAATCTAAAATTCTGAATACCCTGGCAATGCAGAGCCTTTATTTTTGTCTGTCACTAATAATAATGTCTCATTTTGGCTTATAGGACAGAAAACTCACAAAAGTAGAGAGGCAGAGATTTAAAGAGGAAGCAGAAATGTTGAAAGGTCTACAGCACCCAAACATCGTGAGGTTTTATGACTTCTGGGAATCCTGTGCAAAAGGCAAGAGATGCATCGTGCTGGTTACCGAGCTGATGACCTCTGGAACGCTGAAGACGTAAGTACTGCGCTCCCGGCGAGGGGCTAAGAATAGCAGCAGAAATTTATAGCAAAATCCTACTTTCATATGCTGAAAAAAGCCATCTCCAGATAAAAGCAAAAAATGGAGCTGTTCTCTGGTGTCTGTCATTTGTCCCCGCATTTGAACCGCAGGGGTTTGACAGGCAGAGTTTTGGCCTCCATCTCTTTCTGCCTGCTTCCCTGTTTGGGTTATGCAACCCGAAGCTGTTCTCTGGCGTGTTTTCATCTTCCGCCTGTGACGCTCGGATTTGTCAGGGTGTGTTTTGTGCTTGCTTTGGTGCTTGTATTTGCTTGTTTTGGTAGGGACTTCAAATGGAATAGCACTCGAATGGTAGAATCTCTTAGAAGCTGAAGGTGCTCTAGGTTATCTCCTAAACAATATTAATTAATAGCTTCTGTTACTGACAGCCTTGTTAAGGTTGATATAAAGCAGTTGGCATGAGTTCTGGAACAGATTTTCAGCCCCAATGGGAGCAGTACTCAGCCAGTGTGTTTCTCTGCCAGTGCATTAGCAGGCCCTACATCTTCCCCAAATGTCCCCTTCCAACCAGCACTTCAGGTGAATGGAAAGAAATGCAGGTGCATGGTACAAAAGTCAAAGTCTTGTCATTAAAATTAAACTTCAGCATTCTTCTGATTTGAATATATGAACATATTCTAAAGCTGTTCTCTGCCTGAAATGAATTGCTGAACTATTAGGCTTCAAAATATTTGGCTGTATTTGCACCAAAAATGCTTATTATCATCCTCCCTAAAACTGAATGCTCTAATTCCTGCTTTGAAAAGATCTATTTCTTTCAATTTTGTGATATTTCTGTGCTGCTTTTCTGGCATCTAATAAGGGGCTTTTATCCATAATGGAGTTTCAGCTGTTAAACCCCTCAAATCTCTAACAGAATGTTTTCACTTCCTTTTATACCCACTTGTGTGTATGTTGTGCTCTAGGTATCTGAAGAGATTTAAAGTGATGAAACCTAAAGTCCTGCGGAGTTGGTGTCGGCAAATCCTGAAGGGTCTTCTTTTCTTGCACACAAGAACTCCACCAATAATTCACAGAGACTTGAAATGTGACAATATTTTTATTACTGGACCAACTGGATCTGTGAAAATAGGAGACTTGGGTCTGGCAACACTCAAGAGGGCTTCGTTTGCCAAAAGTGTAATAGGTAATGCTCCTGTTCTCCTTGGCTTCCCTCGGTCAGTATCGTGGCTGTCTGTTTAACATCTTCCTTTCCCATTTTGCATTAGTGGTTTTTAAGTTGCAGATTGGTAGTGGAGGTTGAAGTGGTTTTGGGGCTGTTGCCTTTATTCCCCTGTAAAAATGGGAGTCGGTAGGTAATGGTATTGCAACTTCCTCTTCTCCTTCCTCCTGTACCACAATGGTGAAACAATTTTTTCTTGCCTCTGTAAATGGAGCATTACTCAATATCCACAAATCCCTCTCTCTCCTTCACTAGGAGCAGCGAGGATTCAGCAGCTTGTGTGTCCTTTGAGAACAGGCTCAGTGCCTGATTGGAGGGAGGATGGAAAGCACAGGGAAGAGGAAGGATGCCCTGTGCTCTCCCAGCGAGGCAGTGCTGCAGAAATCTGGGAAAGCCCTGGGATACATCCTGCCTCCAGTGATGCTGGGATGGGGCTGGTCCCTGATGCTGGAGGTTGAGACTGTGGTGCTGATCTGCTCTCCGGGGGAGTTGTTCCCTGTGAGGGTGGGGAGGCCCTGGCACAGGGTGCCCAGAGCAGCTGTGGCTGCCCCTGGATCCCTGGCAGTGCCCAAGGGAGGTTGGACAGGGCTTGGAGCAGCCTGGGACAGTGGGAGGTGTCCCTGCCACGGCAGGGGGTGGCACTGGATGGGCTTTAATGTCCCTCCAACCCAAACCATCCTATGATTCCATGATTCTCAGATGCACCATATCCGATGCCCTGAGGTGGTGCCCACATGAGAAGTGTTAGAACTGGGGTTTGCTTGAACTGGGAGAACATTTTCCAAGTGACTGTTGAAGGACATTGTTCCCTTGTAAAAATTACACTTAAGTGTTTTGGGTCCAAATTTAATGTTTTCCTGAATTCTCAAACAGTTTATCTTTTTCACCCAAGCTTCTGTAGCCAGCCTCTTTTGTTCAGACCTGTAGGGGATGGTTCTGGGAAGCTGCTGCAAATTCCTGAGGAATGTGTCTGGAAGGGCAGGGGGAGTTACCATGCATGCAGGCACATTTCAGCTTACAGTATAAATGGAAATTAGATTCTAGGCAATAACAGTTGGCAAACTGATAGTGGCAACCACTGGTCCCTGACTAAATATGAAAATAGTACCTGATCTTTCAGGCAGTACTTGCTTAAACAATTATTTTAACATCTCAAATTTTCAGATGATTCTTGTTTAATTCTTTGCACGTAGTTGCACAGAAGTATCATCCTCAATGCACAGGGAGCCCAGTATCAGTGAAGTCAAAATGACAGAAATTTCAGATATGTGCTTGGCTGCTATGGGTCTGCTTAAACTCATTGATTTTAGTGAACTCATGTTTGTTTATAGTTGCTAAGTTTCTCTGGTTTTTGACTTCTAATTGGTGACCTTTTTCTCTGTTGAGGGTCAGTATTTCTTCAGATAATTTTTTTGCAGGGTAACAATTGTTCGTGGGACATAATGGAATAATATCAATCAATACTGGGAATAATATAAGTAATACCAATATTGGGAATAATTCCAGAAGTACCAATCCTGGGAATAATATCAGCAATACCAGTACCATACTGGGAGTAGCATCAGTAGTACCAACATACCAGTAATACCAATATTGGTAAGAATATTAGTAATACTAGTACAGGTTTTTGTAGAATCAGTTGTGAACAGAACACCATCAAAATACACTCATGTCTAAAAGGAATTTGGTACTGGAAGGGCTGCAGGATGCTGGCAAAGTGGCTGCATTCATTTTGGCAACAAAACTGAGCTTATAATTTTCATGAGTAGTACTGCTCCAAGGAGAGAATTAAGAAGACTTGGAAGCACTGGTGATGAGTAATTCTGCCCCCTCTGCAGAGGTAGTGGCTCTGAAGGCAGATGAGTAGCTGCAATTTTACGTTGGCTCGGAGGGATGTGGCTGAGCTCCGGGTCCGGCCCCGCTGCGTCCGAGCGGCGCTGCGCCGAGCTTCAGCGTCTCCGCGGGAGCCGAGCCGGGGCAGAGCCTCCTGAGCCTCCCGGGGAACCGGGGCAGAGGCTCCTGAGCCTCCCGGGAACAAGGGCAGAGGCTCCCGGGGAGCCGGGGCAGAGGCTCCTGAGCCTCCCGGGAACAAGGGCAGAGGCTCCTGAGCCTCCCGGGGAACAAGGGCAGAGCCTCCAGCCAGGAGCTGCTGAGCGCACCCTGAACAGCCTCACGTGTAGGTGGGCTGTTATGGTGAAGGATGCTCGTAGGTATTCCTTTCCAGCTCAGGGAACAGGGGAAAATGTCGTTTTTGTCCTGTTTTGGAATGGTTCCAAGCGTTCCATTTGCTTCTTAGACTATTGCTATCACTTTTTCAGATTTGTTTTAAATGCTCTGTGATTCATGAGATTCACTCCTGCTGCTGAGTCGTGTTCCTTCTAAAGCAAGGCAGCAGCTCCAAAATCATTCCCTGTGGCAGCTGTTAACCCTTTCTGAGCAGCAGCCTCTGCCTTGGAGACAGGTGGGAGAGGGGGACTGTGCTGAGCCTCCGTGACACGGGTCTGGCTGATTTGCTGAGGCTGGAGGAGTGAGGTGGAAGGAACATAGACAAGGGAAGAGATCACTCCTGCATTTTACAAAATTAACTTTACAGAAATGCTTGTTCACAAGTTAGGCTGGGTCTACTTCAGAAATGTGTGCAAAAGCAGACCCTAATTTTGAGGGTTGTCCTTTATGTTGCCGTTAAAAAAGAGTTTAGGACAAGTCAGAGGATCCTAGAATGGTTTGGATTGAAGGAGACATTAAAGATCATCTTGTCTGCCAAGCAGACAAGGGCAGCTGGGGTGCTGAGGCTGGACAGGCAGAGTTTATGTGGGTCTGTCTCATGGTCCAAGACCTGCCACTCTCTTGCTGACATCCCAGCAGCTTGCTGCTCCTGTCCCTTGGCACACGATTTTGATCTCTCTTCCTTCATCTTTTCTACATGTAAAAAGGAAATAAACGAGTCCTTACTCCTGAGTATGAATTACAGTATGAGATGCAGTTCCTGGAGTGAATTACCCCAGTGTTAATAGTTGTCTGTTCTGCTTTATAAGCCCCCCTTTTCAGAGCAGTTTGCTGAGCAAATGTTGCAGGTGTTGGAAGTTGCTGCTTGTCCCCAAGCTGCAGCTCCCAGCGCCTCACTCCCCATTTACCCAGTTGCATCAGATTCCTGACACCCTGATCCCTGTTGAGTAGGACCTTATTCTGGGAGTAGCCTCATTGATTTGTTCCACTAAACCAGTGACAGAATTAGGTTTGATGCTTTGTGCATGACTCTGTAGGTGATTTGTGATACTACTGGCTTTCAAAGCGCTGTCTGCTGCTGGTTACTCTGTATCTCTGGAGGAAACAAAAAATGCAAATTTGCACTGACAAAAACAACAGTGAAGGTTCTTGGCTCTTCTCCCCTTTCCACCTCCCCAGACCTGTACACATCCTTCTCTCCAGCCAGACAGAAACCATTAAACCACTTCCACTGTGGGCAGGAAATGAGCCAAAGCTCATTTTCTTGTTAATTTTTGAAATTTTTCATACTTTTTCTTCCCCCTTTTCCCCTTTGGATTATTACCAGCAGGCCGTGAGCAGGGCAGTGCGTGCGCTGGTCTTGGATTTCCTCCCTAGGGAATGCTTGAGCTCTTTTGCAATGTTCTTGCATGCACCTGTACAAAGGTGTACTGGGCACACTTGCTACAGGTGAAAAAGCTTGTGGTTAAAGCTATCCAGACTCCTGTAAAAAACATTTTCTTTGTGCATCTGTGCAGGTACACCAGAATTCATGGCCCCAGAAATGTATGAGGAGCACTACGATGAGTCTGTGGATGTCTACGCGTTTGGAATGTGCATGCTGGAAATGGCTACCTCAGAATACCCTTACTCAGAATGCCAGAATGCTGCTCAAATCTACCGAAAAGTAACCTGTGTGAGTACACGTCCCTAATTGGTATTGGATATTGCCATTTGAAGGTTTAAAAGCATATTTTGATGAGGTGTCAGTACTGCTGAGTGTATACTGTGTTGTATAAGTTGAGGTATCTGAGCTCTGGCTCACACAAACCTGTTTCAGGCTTTTGTGTAAGCTTAAAATTCTGCGTTTGGAGTGTGTTTGACTGGATGCAGCTACATCAAGTATTTTCAGTAATCTTTGTCACTGATTTTGTCTCCATCGGCCACAAATACAGCCCGATGGGCTGATGCTTGGTACTTTCACTCTTCTTAGAGTGTTGCTTTCAGCCCAGAGCCACTCAGAGATAATTTTAAAGCCCACAAAAGGCCTCAGAAACTGCTCAGCACTGCAGTTATCTTCATCCTGAGGCTGGGGCAGCTCCCTTAGCTTTGCAGGGAGGTGAGTGTGTGCAGCCATGGATCTGCTGGCTGCTGACTCTGCTCTGCACCATGGGCTGGCTGAAACCGTGCTGCAGCTTCCCAGAGACATGGAATGGGTTTGATGGCTCGGGGGAGTTCCTTGGCTTTATCCTTGTTGTTCAAGGCTGGGTTGGGCAGGGCTTGGAGCAACCTGGTCTGGTGGAAGGTGTCCCTGGCAATCACAGGGAGGTTGGAATTAGATGATCCTTAAGGTGCCATCCAACCCAAACCATTCTGTGGTCCTAGAGCCACAAAGTTACTCGGTGTTGTTATTCCGTGGTTCTTTATGGCAGTGTTTATTACCTTTGGCACAGGGGGTGTTTGCCCTGGTTTGGTACGTAGTCCTTCAGATACGGCCTAAATGCTGCCAGTGTGGGCAGCTGAGGGGACACCTCCTTGGCCTCCAGAGCTTCACAGAGTGGCTACAAGAGGATCTTGTGAATTTAGGCTCTGTAGCTTCATCTCCTGCATGTGAGGTACCTGGTATCACCGTGGGAGTGGCCAGCGTGGTTAGCTGGTGTTACTGGGAGTGTGTGTGTGCACCTGGAGCCACGGAGAACATCCAGCTCTTCACTGCTCCACGTACCCAGAGAAGCTGTGTGTACACCCCTTAGCCATCTGGAATATTGGTAATTAAGACTTTGAAGGGCTCCTAAGCTTCATTTATCAAAGCAATATCCAAGATGGCAAAGAATAATGATTAATCAGAGGATTCCTAATTAGATGTTATATTTCAATTTGCAGACCTAAGTAGCCATTTTTTTAAACACTGGTGGAAGCCTGAGCCAACTCATTTTCTATGGCAGTAACCTTTACATGGCTCAGGATTAGGTGGTAAATCATTATAATTTTGTAAAACTGGCTTTATGCTGGCAGCTTCAGAGAGTGGGAGATGATGTTTATCACATAGAACAAGCAATGGCAGAGAGGCTGTTGACAGGTCACTGTAAGGGGTATTTTTTGTCTGACAGGGAAAGCTGAGGACAAAAACATCAGGTACCAGCATGGAGGGTGTGCGGTTTTCATCTGAATTTGGGGTAGTAGCAATGGGAGCAAAGGCACCAGGATTCCTTAGATGGCAAAACTGGCATTCCAGTTTTTCCAAGGAAAGGGTTAACCAGCTCCCTGTGGAGTGGAGAAAGCCCTGTCAAATGCCATGAGCTGCACAACTGTCAGGCAGGAAGGAGGAGCAGGGGGTGGACCTCTGGGGTGAGGGTGCAGGAGGAGCCTCATGTCCTGGGGGAGATCCTCTGTCCCAGGAGGAACCTTCTGGTGGGCTCAACAGCTTCTCCAGGGAGCTGCATCTGCAGGAGAGCTGCCGGCAGAAGGGACCCCGCTCCGAGCAGCGTGAGTCGCCGGCGGGGCGAGGATGCAGCGGCCGAGGAGGAGGTGTGCGAGTTCGGGGTGCGGGGTCCCGAGGCAGCCCGGGGCAGTGGGGTGAGCCGCAGTGGGGTCAGCCGCAGTGGGGTCAGCCCCACGCTGGGCACTCACTGCACACAGACAAAGTGACTCTAAAATCACTCGGATGTAGAGTTAAGGTTGGTGATGCGGCAGCTTGTGTGAGCCTTGGGGCTTATAGACTGAAATAGTCAAAAGTGGAGTGTAGACTAAACCCAAGAGGCTGAATTAGACTGTTTTCTTCCAGGATTAGATTAGGTTTGGGGCTCTCACTAGAGCAGAAGGTGGCTCCAACCTTCTTAGAGGGAGAGGATTCAGAGCCCCTGAACACTGCAGCTTCTCAGTGAGACATTTACTTACTTTTTTATGAAGCTGGGGCTTTTTTGCACCAGAAATATAAATACTATTCCTAGTGTTTTAAACTAAGGGTCAGTGCATTGTAAAAACGTGTTTGCTGTGTCTAGCTGCCTGATGCCTTTATTTAAAAAGTATACAATAAAATCACTTTCTTTTGGTGCCTTGGGCTCAGCATTGCAGTGGCAACGACCGCAGGTGGTGATAGCATCCACAGGGGTTGGAATTGCTGGCTACAGTTTGCATCAGGGAGCAACAACCAACAAAATCTTTAGACTACCTACCTTCAGTTGGGTCCCACTGAGCTGACATTCCCTCTGCTGCCCAGCACAGGCAGGGCGTGGTTTGGGTTTTGCCACTGTAATACCTTTTTCAGAAGTTTCTGCTCTGTGTCCTAACACTCTGCCAAGCCCTTGCCTCTGCTAGGACACAAGATACACCTCAAGTCCTGGCTGTCCCAAGTCACACACGCTGATAGTCCTTATTGGTGTAGAAAATATAAACATTACCTTTCTGAGACATTATTGTTTCAGCATATGTCACATTCTGCACGTCTGTAGTGTAAGATGATTAAACCTAATTTATTTCAGTGACCTTTTATTCTGCCCAACCATATTCTCATGGCTTAATTGCTGCTTTAATTTTTGCATTCCTGTTTTTCCACACGTGTGCCTGTGTTTCCAGTTGTCCGGGATAAGGTGGTGGTCATGTTTGGAAATGTGCAGAGGGGCTCATTTCTCTGCCAGATGAGATTTGCTTGTTCCAACTTGTCACCTCTCTCTGCCCTTTCAGCCTGAATGATGGAGTGTAAACATTAAAAAAAAGGATATGTACCGTAAATAGAAAATACATCTTTCCCAAGCAGCGGGGCCAAGCCACATTCACCACAGTTCACTTTGAAGTGATTTCCTGGTCAGCATATTTGCAGTGCCCTTCGTTCTGATGCCATAATCTCATTTTTCATGCATAACTTGATGGTTTTTCTTACTCAGATTTTTTTTGTGTTTAATCATTCTGCCAAGTGATTTTGATGTAGACAATAGTGATGAAGCATCGGAATCCGTGACCTTCCCAGGCAGCTCCAGCCCAGTGTTTTCTTAGGGATGCGCTGCAGAATGCACAGCAGAGCAGCTGCATCTCCAGGGAGTTCCTGGGCTTCTCCTTGGATTTAGTGGTACAAACCTGTGCTTCAGAACAGCCCACCCTGTCAGAGTGTTCTGGTTTGCATTTAAAGCTTTCATATTGTTTGTTTTCATCCGCTGTGGAAGGTTTTCTCAGCATTCGCAGGCCGTATGCCATATTGCACACAGAGTAACTGCTGTGGCACAGTGACAGCAGGCAAATAAATAATGCTGGGAATGTCATTGCATGGACTTCTTGTGGCTTTTGGAGATCTTCTTAGATCTGCAGGTAATCCTCTTAGCTTCGCATTAAGATGGAGCACCATTCTGGAGTGAAACAGAGATGAGTTTGTAATTGCACACAGTGATGTCATGGAACAAAATCCTGGGAAAACTGGGAGCTTTACCTACATTTCAGTGACTTCAGGGAGTGTGTGCCAGGGTGCAGTTTCAGTTGGAAACAGGGCTTCAGCTTCTTTGGTAGAAGGCTTTTTCCTTAGGAATGACATGAGCCTGGAGACTTACATTCAGGTGGCAGGTGGGGTGGTGGCCCAGAGCAGGCTGTCCTGGGCTGGAAGGGCACCTTCTGGGGGCCAGGAAAGCCTCCAGAAAATGAACTGACTGACGTGGGTCAGACGTGCCATTGACTTGTGTAGCATTTGCTGTGTCCCTTCAAAGCAACACGTGCTGCTCTTCCAAAGTGTGCTCTGCTCGTGGAAAATGGCAAGTGGCTGTTTTTAGACCCTGCAAAACAAGCAGCACGTTTCTTCCCTCGGCATGAAGGATACAACTTTAATGTCTGTGTGTGTCTGGCTGTAGACTCAGCTGCCTTATACTGGAGGGCAGTGGATCACAAATCTAATTGCTTCAGAAAGAAGGGGATGGGAATAAGTGGTGGTGAGGGAGTCAGAATAAATCATCCTGTTTGAGACAGAGGAATTCTCAAAAGGGAAATTATTTGATCTCTCATTTTGATCTTGGTTTATATATGTGTATACATTTTAACATTTAAGGACCTTGTATTATCCTTATGCCCCTTATGCCACCCAGCGAGCCCTGCCTTTCACATGTGGTGGCATTGAGTTTATTTTAGCATACAGGAGGCAGTACAGCTTTCGAGCCGCCATGGATAATTTCTTAGCTAATACAGTTTGAATTCTGGTGCCATGTTTCCTTGGGAATGCTCAGGGAAGACAGATGGCTTTTGTTTAAGTGAATGAGATGAGTCCTTTGATGGCAAATAGAAGCCCCTTCAGTGTCGGGGGCACCGTGCTGCAGGGAGGGTTTGCAGCATCCCAGTGAGATGGCCTTGGAGAGTTTAATGAAGAGTAAGGAACAAAAGCAGCCTATAGCACAGGGACAGGGAGAAAACACTGTGGCTAAGCAGCTCTGTTCAGTACTTCACTCTCCATGTTTTGTCCTTGTTTGTTTTAGTCATCTATTCATAGCTGAGCTGTTCAGCAGATGAGCACAATGGATGTTTGGAGAGGAGTCGGTGTTCCATCAAAAGATGGTGAAAATAGTGTTGGTGGCAGATTTGCTTTTTTTATTTGTGGAAGCAATTTGTAAGTTCAATATTGGGAATCAGTCATTGGGGTTCTGCTGAACGGACTGTTCCAGGGATCCAGGGGCAGCCACAGCTCCTCTGGCTCTGCCAGAGCCTCCCCACCCTCACAGGGAGGAATTTCTTCCTTATGTCTAATCTAAACCTGCCTCTCTTCAGGTTAAAGCCTTTATTAGGTCTTATTACACTTTCTTCCTTGAGAGTGTCATAGTGATATGGAAATCAGTTTTCTCATAGCAAACAGCAGTGTATTGAAATGTATGGATTTATCCTTCTTTCTGTTTTGAATTGCCAAAGTTTTCCTCCAACTCCTCCTCGTTGGAGAACACACTAGGCTCCTGTAGCTTAAAGGTGAGTTAGGGTACAGAGGAGTCCTGCTGAAAATGCATTTTGGGGGTGCTTTGTTTCCTTTCATTTCTAGTTCAGGTCCCAGAGCTCTCCTAAGAGCTCGCCTTGGCACAGTGGAGCCAGCTGGGGCTTTGCAGGCTGGGCACTCCAGTGCCTTTTGACACATTTTTCTAAAACACAAAATTTGAACCCTCATCTCATCAGTTAGATTTAGGTTTGCTTAAGCAAATAATTCTTTTTAGTGGGTCACAGCCAGCCAGCCACGTGTACGGATTATTTTGGTTTGTTCTCACTAAAGTGGGTTTCTTTGGATCTCTGCAGCTTTCTGCTGAGGCAAAACTGGGGAGCTGAGTATTTGTGTGACTATCCTGTATTTTTATTACTATTTTTTCAAACTTTATGGTTTACATATTTCACTCTAGAATTTTAAAACAAATAGGGGGTTGTTGACCTAAAACTATTAATTAATGAAGTTTGAAGTAGAATCTGAGGCTTGTATAGGAACAGAATGTTCATAAAAGGATAAAACTATAATCTGATGCTGGAATATTCAGAAATTCTCAGAGAAGCTCCAGCCCTCACTGAAATCCATCCATAAAATTTATTCAAGACTTAATTCAGTGTATTACTTATAGACACTCTCTGAAAATACTTGTTTTCTTTTTTTAATCCACTGGGTGAGCCAAAAGTCCACTCTGCAGGGCTCCTTATCTGTGACTGCATGAGCCACTGTTTACTGCTGTTCCAGGGTGAAACTTTAAAAGGATTTGAATGGAGCTAAATGTCCAATTCCGGTTCAGTTATGTGCTTAATCACATTCTGGTTTTTTAGATAAAGGAAATTGTGTTTCCTTTTCGTTCTGCTTATTGACTTCATTGGAAGTACTTGGGTCCTTAAGTGATAGGGTCTAGCTGCATCATCTCTTCTCAAATTAATTTTGTCAGATTTTCATCCACGTACATCTTGGTTTAGTAGGTAGAGGTAATGACATGTTCTTAAAAGGGAATCAATTAATTCTGTGATTTAAGCTGGACATCACAAATAAGCAGAAGAACTTCTTGTGTTGCCCCTTGTGTCTGTAGCTGAACGTGTGCACAGGAGGCATTCACAGGAAGCTCCTGCTGGCCAGGGTGGGAGGAGAGGTGCCTGTCACAGGCGTTGGGGGCTGGTGAGGATGAGCATCCTCTGACAAGAGGGCTCTGAGGGGCCCTCACTGTTCCTGCTGGAACATCCCTTCCTCCTTGTCCACAGCCTGGAATCAAAGGAAATTATCACCCTGGGCTTTGCAAACACACAGCCCCACACCTGTAGCTGCACAGGTGCTCCCCATCAGTATTTTTTGGTATATTTGGGTGATTTGTACAGAGTGATGACATAATACAAGAATGGCTCTTTGGCCTGAGGCTGGCATACCTCTTCTCCTGCAGTCTCTCCTTGTGTTGGGAAGGTACACGTTGTTTTAATGTTGTATGTTATTTTGTCCAGCTGTATTCCCTGAGGGGGATCACGCTGAGTTACGATCTTGGTCCTGAAATACGAGAAAGTAGGGAGAGCTGAGCTGTGACTGTCCTAGGAGTGTGCACGTGTCTGTGTCCCCTTTAACTCCTCTCCATCTTCCTAACACAGTCCCACCTAACCTTAAAGGAAAGCAAACTCTCCCTGCTGTGCCTGGAGCTGAGCTCCTGATGTGGGGACACTGATCCTGCTTCTCTGGGTTTTGTTCTGTGGTGGGTAGTTGGGTTTTCTCCTTGAAAGGCCACGCTCATAGGTTGCTGTTCCAAATCTGTTCCCAGCAAAAATGCTAACATTTGACAGAGATTTAACTAGATTTATAGGTTACACCTGCTCTATCACGTATTCCCAAGGGGTTTCTAACAATATCCTGGGAAATTCAGGAGCAATGCTGAGCTGTTGAGCATATTCTCCTGCTTCCCTGCTTGGTTTTGGGGTTGATCTTTAATTTTTTATGTAGAGGGGAATGTGTTGGAGAGTGTTTGGGTCATGGAAGAGCAAGAGGTTTGTGGGAAACAGGAATATGGAATATTCCAAGGTGGTTTTGACTCATTTTCAGTACTAGCTATCTGAAGAAAACCGTGACTATTTGTCTTTAATCATTTAGTGCTTTGAGAGTTAAGGCAAAAACCTAAAAGGAATAATTTCACAAAAATGGTTATTTTTGAAATTTAAAATTAGCTGTTTCTTGAATATTCACTTCAGAGTCCAGGGGATATAAAGGTAAAATTCACAAAGGTTGGTAAAGAAAAAGGGGTACTTGCCCTGTGTATGGCTGAGCTCGTGCAAAGTAGTGTATTAATTTTGAAGTGCAATGGTATTTAGAAATACAGTACCCCTAAATCCTCAACTCAGTTTTGCATTAAGACTAACAACCTAAAAGCATTCCGTACTCCCTGGGTAGAATTAACCTTAAAATTCAGAGAAAATGTGCTTAATTAAGAGTTATAATGTAATTCTTTTTCACACTAAATTGTTTTTCCCTTTGCTTTTAGGGTATAAAGCCAGCAAGCTTTGAGAAAGTTACTGATCCTGAAATTAAGGAAATAATTGGGGAGTGCATCTGCAAAAACAAAGAAGAAAGGTTTGTTTCAAGGGATTGAGTTTTGTGTTAAATAATGTGTATGCAGGGATTTCAGAGCTGTCTGTGGATGTCTGCTCTGGTCTGTCAGTATTTTGGGACTTGCACAGGTAGAGTTTTTAGGGACTGCAGCTGACTACCTAAAGAGGATCTCTTCTCTGGTACTCTTTAAGCTCAGATACTTAAGGAAAGTTGAACAAGGCTATAATCTGCATTTCTAAGTGCCTGTGGTGTATAAATATTGCTAAAGCTTTGGGAAATGGGAAATGTCACATTTCACTATCATGGGAAATCCCACGTCTTTTCAAAAAGAACACAAATTCATTATGAGTGAACACCAAACTTACTGTAAATGTTTCCACTTTTAACAGCAGTTTCTTGTTACAAACCTTCCTGAAATTGTTGACTTGCAGTATTTGAATCTTCTTTATATCCTTTGCAGATATGAAATTAAAGATTTACTAAGCCATGCCTTTTTTGCTGAAGATACTGGGGTAAGAGTGGAACTTGCAGAAGAAGACCATGGTAGGAAATCCTCTATTGCCTTAAGACTCTGGGTAGAAGATCCTAAGAAACTGAAAGGAAAACCCAAAGATAATGGAGCCATTGAGTTTACTTTTGATCTGGAGAAGGAAACTCCTGATGATGTTGCACAAGAAATGGTAAAATACACTTCTGACAAAACTGTGTATATATAGAAAGTAGTGCATAAATCCCAAGGGACAACAGGAATGAGTTGGGTAAAGTAACTTCTGCTTGAACCATTCCAGGTGTCCAGTTTAGGCACTTTGCACTGATTTTGGAATGACTACTGCAAGAAAGGGGTAAACGGGGAAGAACTATCTGAAACATTGTTTGAAAACAGATGCCTGAAATCACAATTTAAATAGCTCAGGGACCATAGAGGTCTGGTCTACTTTTATATTTTGCAAGCTCTTCTGCCAGTTTCTATAGGCTGTTGAATATCTTTGAATTTGTTTGGAATCTATTTAGTTCCAGACAGCAGCTAGAAATACATTAGGAGAGTTCAGAAGTTCAGTCACGAAATATTCTGCATTGAATTCTCCCAAACACTTTTTCCCATCTTTTCTGTTGGTGTTCCTTAGAAGGAATGTAGATGAGAAAGGTCTGTGGTCAGCCACTCTACCCCCAAACTGTGATAGGAAACTGGATTCACTGCGTTAGGAGTAAGCTTTGTGTTTTTTAACAGCTAAGTTTCACATACTGAATTTCTGTATCTTTGTAATTGTGGGCTTCTGTTAGAGAATCTGTGTTCCAGTTTCACACATTGTCCTTGAGCTCACATTTTAATGGTGCCTTTGCTGCAGTTGTCTCGGTGTTGGGATGTCCCAGAGGCACAGGGTCAGTGAGCACTGAGCCAGGGGTCTGAATGTTCCTGTGCTTGCAGAAATGTTCCTCTTAGGCTCTAGATCCCGAGGGATCCCATTTAATGATGTCGTCACTACTCTTGTTCTGCTCAGGAGGCACTCATTTTGGTAATGCTGCCTTGCTCTGCTGGAACTTATCACCATCTCCTCCAAGCTTAGTGGGAGGAATTCAGGCTCCTTTGTCTTCTTGTCGTTAGTTTGCAGTAGGTCCAGTGTTTTTCCAGCAATATATCATTACAGAACTCATTTAGTTTAAATTACTTACTGTTACATTTTGCATGTAAATATTGATAGAAATATTTGGAATTTTGAAGTTCTCTAGGTTGCTTGGTCCATAGTTGTGATGTTCTATTTTGAAGAGGAAATAATTCTTGTGCAAAGTATATTTAAAAGGATCATGGCCAAACTGCAGTGACACTGTACCCTTTCCCAGATAATTCCCAAATAATTTTAAAATCTGTATTCTACATTAATGCTTAGCTAAGTGATTGCCCATGAAAAGCTTTCAAACCTGAGGCTGTTGCAGGGGCAGAAAAGGGGGACATGTATTCTTCAATGTCTTTTTTAGTCCTTATGAATTGTGGAATACTAAAGCCACGTGCTTTCGTCAATTTGCTGCTTTATCTGCTGTGGAAGAGAAGAATGCAGGAGACCTTCTGAGTACAGGGAATTAATTATCATTACTGGTGGGTTTTTGGCAGTCAGGCAATCCCACCTGCCCAAAGGATCTGGGCAAAGGGAACTCGAAACGTTCTAGTGGGTTTGGAAGGTGAAGTTGGCCAGTGGGTACTGCAAAGGGGCATGGCTTCATTAAAACGAAGCTGTGTTTTAAGCTGCTTTGCACCCATTAATTTTAGCAGTGAAAATGTGAGCTGTGAAACTGTCTTATGTTTGGACAAGAGCAAAGCAGGAAAGCCTCTAGATTTCCCCCATGGATGTAAGTGCTTTCAAATCTGTCGAATATGCATGTTAAGAATTTAGGGAGAGCAGACAAAGCTCTGGTAGGTCATTATTAAACGAAAATTCATACCCTGCACTGCAGGAGATTATGCAAACAAATAGCACAAAGATGAATTTCCATTTTATCTGTTGAGCAGTTGAGTTCTGAGAAGCTTCATCCCCTTTTCCATCAAGTAGGAACAGTCTGCTTTTTCTTTGTAAAAGTCAATCAATACTGACTGACTTCACTATTTAAGAGAAGTTAATTTGGGACATAATTCTGTTAACATCTTGTCCTTCATGACTTGCTGTGCTATCAAGCAGAGCAATTTGGAAAACTCTGTGTGCTGGAAAGGTTAAGGCAGTAAATTCAGATCTAGGGGCAGTTTGATTCACTCCAGGTGCATTGTTCAGAGATTCTTTTTCCTGTTTTGTCTATTCTTTTAGTGTTAAAAAGGAAAAAAAAAGAGGGGAACCCATCTGCCATTAAACTTGCTCTCCTCAATGGATGTTTAGTGGTGGGCAGTTAGAGCCAGTACACGTTCAGGTCTTGGAAATTACATCCTGGGGTTTTTTAATGCATTAGGAATAGAAGTTTTACTGAAAAAGAACCCCACCCCATCAAGCTCTTGAGTTCCTGTTCTTGTGAGAAATAAATCTATATAAATTAATGTTGTTAGGAAGAGGTTTGAGTACTGTGTGTGTGCTCGTGCACGGGGCCTTGCTGAGTGTGTGCCTCCTCCCCAGATTGACTCGGGGTTCTTCCACGAGAACGATCTCAAGATCGTGGCCAAGTCCATCCGCGACAGAGTGGCGCTGATCCTGTGGAGGAGGGAGCGCATCTGGCCCAGGATGCAGTCGGAGGAGCGCCGCGACTCGGAGTGCCTGGAGAAGCTGAAGGCGCCGCCGGCGCAGCAGGTGCAGGTCACCTACCTGTCCCACACGGGGCACCACGTCCTGTCGGAGCCCGAGGAGCCCGAGGCCGACCAGCACCCCTTCCAGCAGAACCTGCCCACCAGCGTCACCTCCGTCGCCTGTAAGTGCCGTGCTGGCTCTGGGCACACGGGGATCGGTGTCCGAGGGGGAAACCCGCGGTGATCTGGCCTCACCTGGACTGACGTGTGTGGCTTTGCACGGTAGCTCAAAACCCACAAACATCCAGGACAGGTGCATGACAATTTTGAAAGCAAGTTTCAAGAAAACAGTGTTATATAGATATTTCTATATAACTCTGCCTTGGTAGCAATAAATGCCAAAACCATAACGTGGTAAATGGAAAAGCAAGACCTGCTGCTCAACACAGGAACTGTATGTGCATATTTTGCTACTAAACAATTACCATAGAGTTTCTCTTTACTGTTCTGGGCTTGTATGGAAGCACATTTAAGTTAAAGGTGCATTACCTTTAGCAAGACACAGCTGCTGCTTCAATTCAGGTATTGTATAAAGGGCTACACCGAGGTCTGCTTTGAATACTGTAATATCCATGTGTGCCTGTACAGGAAAAACCTCTTTACATTATATGAGAAATAGCCACATTTGCATAACACTCACAATATTGCCATATTCACAAAGCTTTTTATCTGAAGCTAAAATGAGCTAATTTCATTTTTTGGACCATATACTTATTTAATGCTAATTCCTTTGAGGAACACTGCAATTATGACTCCTTTTGTTTCTAGTGCTGCAGTGAAGTGACTTGTGCTTCCCATGGCTCTGCTGGACATGAGTTGGCAAAATTTTATACTAAATATAACCCCCGCAATTTATTTCCTACTCCTCCTCAACTTTTAACCAGTACATGGTACTATTTGATGATTTGCTATCAGATTATTTGAACATTTTCTTAGCATAGGACCTCTATAAATTAGGGTGGCACCCGTTCATATAATTTGAGGTCAAATGTAAAAGTGGAAATTAATAACTTAATGTGTGCAATGTACATTCTATAAAAACCAGAGACTGACTCACAGCTTTTACTTTAGCACTCTACCATTAGGCTCTCTTTTTTTCTTTCCTTTGAGGTCCTGAATAATTGTTTGTAATAAAATGGAATTTTGTATGCAGCAGAAATCCCATAATGAGAATAGGGCTGTGTTGGCTCTTCAGAAATGAACTGAATAAGTGGAGAGGGGAGTCTAATTTTGGAAAAAAAAACAGTTGGGAGAATAGTTTGGGAGTGCTGAAGAGAAATGTCATCTCTGGTGCTATTAAAAAATAATTTGTTATTTAAAAGCCAAATAAGTAAAACTTTATTTAGAATATGGAAAAAAAGAGACAGTGGAAAGTGTTGGGAAAAGAAATAGTGTTTAAGCTTAGCTGTAACTTAAGAAGGTTTTTAAAACTGTATTGTGATTTTCTGTCATTTTTGAATTTTAAATCCTTATTAGAAGCTATTTGTCCTTGGGTTACGTCCAGTTGCACTCTGGTTGTCTCATTTCCTTTCTCAAGTGAAGAAAGCAGTAACTTAGGCTCAAACAGAGCTGGGCAATTGTATTTTACCACTTTAAAAGTAATGAAAAGACATTTTTAAATCAGTAATACCAATATTTCCAGTTGCCAAAGGAGCCGGTGCTTGCCCAGTGCCCGTAGCTGTGTGGTTCCACAGGATAACTGGGCAAATGCTCCATGAGAAACTCCCACAGAGCTCTGAGTGTGCCAAACTCCCTGGAACCTGCACATGGATTTGTGTCTGACCTTCAATTGCACTACACTCAAGCAGGGCATGGCTTGCTGGACTAAAATCACACAGCACAAAGAATTTTTGTAATTTTCAGTGCTGCTAATAAAAGCAGTGTTAAAATCAGTGCGTCCCTGGAAGATTGAACTCTAAAAGACCCTGTGATCTGCTCTGAACATGACAATTGGGGTTTCCTCTCCTTTCATCCTACAAGATCTATAAACATCTGCAGTTCTTAATGTCAACCTTATGCCCTTTAAAGGAAATATTAATGTGCCTAAAATATCAGTGTGCACAGAAATCCATGGGGATGGGTTTTGGCTTAGGAGGAGCAGCGTGTGCCTTTTGTAGAGAATAACATTGGTGTTGTATAATTTATTTATATAACGAAAGGGCTGGAGTAGTAAAAATGCTAATTACATAAACCACGGAGACCTTGCTCTAAAGTCATCGCTTGAACATTTTGGAGTTGTTGAGCTTTTAATAAAAATTCCTGTTGTTGCAGCTGACAGCACGTTTGACAGCGGCCAGGGCTCCACGGTTTACTCGGACTCGCAGAGCAGCCAGCAGAGCGTCATCTACTCGTCGCTGCCGGACGCGGTGCCCCCGGCCGTGCAGAGGGTGTACAGCCCGCCCCTGAGCGAGGGCCAGCCCCTGCCCCACAGCCTCCCGCAGCTCGCCCACTACCAGCAGCCCTCGGCAGTAAGTCCGGAGCTTTCTCTAACAACTCTGTGCCCTGGGTCGTATTTTGTGTCATCGTTTATATTCCTGTTCCCGGAGGACACGGATTCCAGGGTCTCTTTATGTATTCCTTGCTCACCTCTGGGGGTGGTGACCTGCTCAGTTCCTTATCACTCTGTGGGCACTCACCTGCAGTAGTGGCTTTGCAGTGAAGCACAAGAAGGACACAGACCTGTTGGAGAGGGTCCGGAGGAGGCCACAGAGCTGCTCCAAGGGCTGGAGCCCCTCTGCCCTGGAGCCAGGCTGGGAGAGCTGGGGGTGCTCACCTGGAGAAGAGAAGGCTCCAGGGAGAGCTCAGAGCCCCTTCCAGTGCCTAAAGGGGCTCCAAGAGAGCTGGAGAGGGACTGGGGACAAGGGATGGAATGCCAGGACTAAGGAGGATGGCTTCCCACTGCCAGAGGGCAGGGCTGGATGGGATATGGAGAAAAGATTCTTCCCTGTGAGGGTGGTGAGGGCATGGAGGAGGTTTCCCAGAGAAGCTGTGGCTGCCCCTGGATCCCTGGAAGTGTCCAAGGCCAGGTTGGATGGGGCTTGGAGCACCCTGGGATAATGGAAGGTGTCCCTGCCCATGGCAGGGGCTGGAATGAGAGGATCTTTAAGGCCCCTTCCAACCCAAACCATTCTGTAATTCCACGATTCTGTGTTTAATCTCCTGGCCACAGCTGAAAACTGCTCCATTTTGCTGGCTGTCAGTGGTGGCTGCCCCGCTAACGCCGCTGTCTCTCCGCAGCCCGTGCTGCCCGCGGTGCCGCCCGCGCCCGCCGTGGTGCCCCAGCACTTCCAGGAGCCGGCGATGCCCTTCCCCGTCGTCCCCACCACGGTGCCCTCGCTCCCGCTGGGGCAGCCGCCGCCGGTGCTGGCCAGCCAGCAGGTGAGAGAGAGCCCCTGGTCCCGTCCCAGCTCTTCCCGTGTCTGCTCTGGCTCACACAGCTGTCCCTGGGAACTGGGGCTGCCCCTGGATCCCTGGCAGTGCCCAAGGCCAGGCTGGACAGGGCTGGGAGCAGCCTGGGACAGTGGGAGGTGTCCCTGCCATGGATGGGGTGGGATGGGATGGGATTTAAGGTCCCGTCCAGCCCAGCCATCCTGGGATTCTGTGATACCTGTAGTGAGATGGAGGCGTTTGAAACTGTTCAATTGCAGTGTGAGAGACTCAGGGGTGGGGAAATGGGTGTTTGGCTTAAGGGATGAGTAAAAGGCTTGAGAACAGTCGTGAACACACCTTGGCATGTCTTGGTAGAGTTTAAGTCTTGTCTTCCATTGTGGCTTCCCAGCATCAGCCTGAAGCTTTGCATTGGTACCAATGAGCTGTCTTGATGCGTGAAAATCAAATATTTTATTATAATTTTGTTTTATTATTCGTGACCTCCTTTCTAAACGTTTAGGAAGAGACTCTGAGGCTGGCAGCCGTTGTCTCTGAGTGCTCAGCAGTGCTGCTGGGTGAGCTGTGCAAACACAGCGTAATGCAGCTCAGGGCAGGCACCCAGCCAGGAGCTCCATCTCCAGCAGCAGAGGCTGGCTCTCTCCGAGTTGTCTCCAACAGTAACTCTTGTGCATTTTGAATTATCAAATCCCCCCCAAACCCTGTATTCCTTAAAGGTATTTCCAAAGCAGCTCTCCCCAGCAGTGGAGGGGGATGCTCTTGTGAGGGATGCAGCCACAGTTGGGTATGATGAGGCAATTCATGGCTCATTTTGGTGAATTTGCCAAAAACTTGGGAACTCTTCTTTCAGTAGAAACTGTGGCAGGGGCCAGGGAGTGTCTGTACTTTGTGGCTGGCACAAATCATACCTCTCCAAGCTTTTTATCAACATTTATCTCACAGGTTGCCTTTAGGTTTTTTTTGTTTAACTTGCCTCCTTCTTCTCAAAGCACCAATAATGGGGAAATGTCATTTGGCCTCATTGAAAAATGTACCCTTATGTGAGGTTTTGTCATGTAACAGGTTTTCTTTTAATGGGTGGGGATGTTCTTATAGTTCTCTCAGCCAAAAATTTTACACTCGGGCAGATTTAGGACCTCACCATTTGCACAGGTCTCTGTTGGCCTCTGGATGTTTATGCTGACAGTTCCAAATCTGTTGTTTATTTTCCCCGATGAATAAATTCTGGTTTGGTATAGGATATTTACCCAACCTAATTTCTTTCACGTGCCCTTTCTCACAGCATTTCTGTCTCTTGGAGTAGTTCTATCCCTGACAGTGAAAGGATTTAATAACTGGTCTGTCTTTGCTTTCTAATCTCTCCAGAAAGCCTAATAAGGGACTGGCTTTTTACAGTATTATTTTTACAAAAATAGATTAAAATGATCAAGTTTCTCTGCAGAACTTCCCAGAGCACCTATGTGCCTCAGAGACAGCAGTGTCCAGTGAATGTCCATGCTAAGGAGGGTAGGGCAGGACAGCAGAAGAAGGGGAAATTAGGGTGAGAAATTCATCTGCCTACAGAATGAATTGTATTGATCTTGTATCAATATACACTGGTGGATCACACATGTGAGATCAATGCTGTATCTCATAACTTTTATTTATTTTTCCAATTTAGATGTCTGTGCATTTATATTGCCAAGGTTATAATGAGGCAAAGTTACCTAGTCTACCTGGATATTTTCCCCTCCTTGTGCCTTATCCAATTCACAAGCATTTTGTAAGGCACAGGCTGGATTTGAGAGGGAGGTTTTAGGAAGCCACTCCATTCCCTGAGCGCAGTTTTGCCGCTCTAATGCGGTGTCTCCTCGAGTGGGAGGTGGCTGAGCCACACGTGCCCGTGCCCTCTGTCTCCTTGGTGAGCCTGGGCAGCCGTCTGAGCTGCAGATTAACCCAGCTGGGGCAGGGAGCAGAGCTGGCCCGGGGAGCTGGCAGCTTTATGGGCTCAGCCCAGCGCCGTGGGCGGGCGGCTGTTCCACCCCGGAGCTCGGGCTTGGCCTGGCAGGAGCTCCTCCATGGGGTGAGTGGGGTGCCTCCCGTGCCAGGCGGGGTCCCCCCATCCCTCAGTCTCCAGGTGCCTCCCCCTCGGCTGCTTTGCTCTGTGCCATCAGCAGGGCTGGGCCAGCCCCACACTGCCGTTCCCGTGGGTTTGGGGTTCTGACTGGGAAGGTGCCACCTCTCTCCCAAAACATGGCAGAGGTTCTGTGTGCCTGGTGAAGCCACCAGCCCTGTGGTCCCAAGTAGGTCACCCTGAGCCAGCCTATGCCTCAGAGTCAGCCTTTTGAACCAGAGGGGTTTTTAAAGTATTCCAGAACTAATGAGAGGAACTGAAAAACAAGATACTGATAGCACGTAAAATGTGGAGGTTTGCTACTGACTATTTCCAGCTTTAATGCAACTTTTTCTCTCTGTTCTGCTGCCCAAAGCCTGGCGGGCCAGGGGAACGCTACTTTCCCTGGAAAAGGAAAGCTACTTTTTTGGCTGCCACATTGTCACTACAGTACATCAGAAATAACTGGAACCTAGCTTTTACTGCAATTATTGTGGATTATTGTGTCTCAAATAATAAGTGTTGTACTTCCCATGCCTGCTCCATTATGTAGTGGCCTTTGCTTGCCAGGATGAGCTGGGTATTAACTGCATCCTGGAATTTAGTGGGTGGGGATTTCACAGGGCCAACTGGAACAAGCTCTGGGATTTAAAGAGTCTGAGTCGTTACAAATAACCTCTCCAAGACAGTAAGCACTTGTCATTTTAGGTAATATATCTTGCATTTAAATGTGTTTTAAGCATGGGCTCCTGTGCAGTGTTTGAATTAAGAGTGCCAGTCTCTCCTGGGAGCTGTCCCTGCTGGAGCGTGTCCTGAGGGGCTGGAGCCCCAGGAGCGGCTGAGGGAGCTGGGAAAGGGGCTCAGCCTGGAGAAAAGGAGGCTCAGGGGGGACCTTGTGGCTCTGCACAACTCCCTGACAGGAGGGGGCAGCCGGGGGAGTTCGGGCTCTGCTCCCAGGGAACAAGGACAGGAGGAGAGAAAATGACCTCAAGCTGTTTCGGGGAAGGTTTAGGTTGGATATTAGGGAAGATTTCTTCACTGAAAGAGTGGTAAAGCATTGGAATAGACTACCCAGGGGAGTGGGGGAGTCACCGTCCCTTGAAGTGTTCAAAAAACATCTTGATGTGGCACATGGGGACATGTTTTGGGGTGGACTTTGCAGTGCTGGGTTAGTGGGTGGGCTCAGTGATCTTCGAGGTGTTTTCCAGCCCTAATGACCCTGTGGTTCTGTACTACAAGCGCCAGGTCTGTCCTGACAGTGAGCTGGGGAGGAGCGGGCAGCGTGGCCAGCCTCTGGTCCTTGTGCAGCACACAGCAGTAACCTTTTCCTTCTGGTCCCCCGCAGCAGCAGCCCATGTCGCAGGCGGCGCCGCTGCCGCCGGTGCTCAGCAGCCAGCCCGTGTGCCCGATGCCGCCGGCGCCGCAGCTGCTGCCGCAGTTCCCGGCGCAGGGCGCGCAGGTGGCGGCCGGCGGCGCCCCGCTGAAGCCGCTGCAGATCTCCACCGTGCCGCAGCTCCCGCCCGTGGCCCCTGCCCAGGTAACGCCGTGTCAGCACATCGCTGGGGAGAGCTTCACAGCCAATCCTTAACGCCATTCGCAGGTTTTGTGTGGCTATTCTCACTGCGTGCCAGTTTAATTAGGCGATAAGAATATTACTGCTTTTTCCTAATTCCTGTATATTTTCTTTATTTGTTTGGTGAATCAGAAACCTCCTTTGTGCCCAACCCTGTGCCATCCAGTTAATGGCAGTTCCAAAATGGAAATAATTTTTTTGGGGTTGTTTTGGTTTGGTCTCTTGCACCGTCCCCTCTGGCACAATCTCTTCGCCATCCCAGGCTTGAGAGCATGAGCAGTTGCCCTTTTTTTTTCTATTTTCTGACCTCCTGACTTCACCACTTCCCCTGGCACCTGCCGTCCCTGTCCGTGTCGTTCTGCTCTAGTTCTGTTCTCTGGAGCAGGGACAAGCCCTTCCCTTGGCCTGGGAGGGTGGATGGATGGTGCTGTCACTGTGTTTGCTAGTGACAGGCACCATAATGTGAAGCAGCTTGTGCCAAAGGGCAGGAGCAAGCTGCTGCCGTGATGCCAATGTCTGCTCCATCACTGAGAGGTTTTGATTGTAAAAACCCTTCTTCTGGGCTCTTCCGTGCTGCCTGAGTTGCAGCTTGTTTGAAAACAAGGGTTTAAATTGCCTCACTTACTTTTGCATGAAAGAGTTTTGCATTAGGTCTGGCCCAATTCCTTTTAATTTCTGTAAAAATGAAAGCAGCTTTTAATTAGGATGTTGCTTGAAGGCTTCAAGCTGGTGTTAGAAGTAGTTTTAAGCTTCTAAGGTATAAAAACGTTCCCCCCAAATGATTTTTTTTGGCTTTTTCTAATGATTTAAGCATAAATCAGTTTTTATTACTGTTTGTGAACCTCAGGGAATGAATGGAAGTGATTAACAAACAGACATAATTATCCTCATGGCACAGGTGGTTTTTAGGGACCGTGTGGCAAATGAAACTGCTTTATCCCGTCAGTGAAAGCACGGGCAATTTATGCGATATTGTATTTTTTTCAGATTCCTCAGTTTCCTGTCATTCCTGCAATTACTCCTCTGGCAGGGCTTGACAGCCTCCCCGCCAGCCTCTCTGACATACCCGCTGCGAACGTGCCCCCCATTCCCGCTCCCTCCCAGTACTTCGCTCCGGCCGTGATCCTGCCCAGCCTGCCCATGAACCCCGCGCTGCCCATGGCGCCCAACTCGCCGGCCCTGCCCATGCAGGCCGTCAACCTGCCTCACACCACCGTGGCTTCCCTGGTCCTGCCCTGCCAGCCCATAGTGCCCAACATGCCGGCGGCCACCATCCCGCTGCTGGCGGTGGCCCCGCCGGGGGTGCCCCCGCTGCCGCACGCCGCGGTGCCGCCGCTGCCGCAGCAGCCCGTGTTCCAGAGCGCCTTCCAGCAGCTGCTGCCCGGCGACGCGCCCTCGCCCCACCACGCGCAGAGCTCCCAGGCCGTGTCCCAGCCGCAGCCGCCGCCCGCTCCTCCTCCGGCGCTGCAGCCCGGCGTCATCCACGCTGCCGAGCCGGCTCTGGCCGCGCCCGGGGCGCCTCACCAGGTAAATGCGCGGGGCCGCGGTCCGCGGGCGCTCCGCGGCACAGCCCTGCCTGGGGCTCTCTTCCTCACCAGCCTTAATCCTTCCTTTTGAGATGTTCTGGTGACTTCTTGACCTCCGTTCTGGAGGCGGTGGCTGGAGCTGTGGGGTAGCAGTGGTACCTCACCCAGGGACAGGGGCTGTCGGGGGTACAGGGCACGGACCAACAGGCTTTGGACAGCGAATGAGCAGAGTGCTTTCTGAATTCCCTCTTCCTTCTCCGTCTCAAATCCGGGGAAGTGTGAGCTGTGGTTCTCCCGGGTCAGGAGGGCGTGCCAAGCCTTGCCAGTGCCTGTACCCTGGTCCCTGTGGGATGCAGGAGCTGCTGGATACCCACAGCAAAATACAGGGGAGCTGGCAGGAGCAGTGGAGTTGTTTTGATGTAGAACACCTTCAAAACAGCAAAGGGAAGTGGCTGTCTGTAACAACGCTGGAAAACTGCGTGGAAGAGCACTGTCAGACCTGCAGGGCAGGGACGGATTCTAGCTGCAGACCCTTTCCCCCTTGAAAGAAATGGAGCATAAACACAGCTCAAGTATTAGCAGTATTTACACAGAAACTGCCTCAGAACTGTGAATTGACAGAGTCTGTAAATACTTCTCTCGCCACATCTGTGGTATGTCAACGTGAAACACAGTCTGACCAAAGCAGGAGAGGGCACTCAATCTGTTACTAACAGCATTTGGAAAATCTGTATTCTGCCACATCCCTTCCCCATCACACACTGATTAAAATTCCTAACATCCTGTCCCAACCTGCCATGTCATGGCATCTGCAGGCAGTACATAGTTTTTACATTTCTCTCTTCAGCCATGTATTTGGTACAGAATTACTGTTGTTGAGAATGTCAGGAGCGTGGAGCCTGGGCATGTTACTCAGTGTTCCCTGTGGCTTTAGAGGACATGGAATCAAGCACATTAGGCACAGTGAGCATGGCAAATACCAGAACTGGAGAGCCGGTACTCCCAAACCATCCTGACACAGTCATTAGCTATCAAATGTGTGGAAGAGTTGCATATGGAAGAATTTAGGATAAAAAATAGCTATTACAATGTGCAGAGGAGTATTTTAAAATACATTGTTCTTATTTGAAGACTTCTAATGGAGAGGTATTTCTGTGTACAATGCCTTGCTGTTTTCATGGTTGATGTTTAGCACCTCTGAGTTTTGTTTTGCCTGGTATGGGCCATTCACTGAAGAGTTGGACTTGATGATCCCTGTGGGTCCCTTGCAAGTTAGAATATTCTGTGATCTGATATCGAAATATTTTGTGAATTATTCTAGTTAAATAAGATTTAAAATAGAACCACCCTTCAGTGGCATTGCACCACAATTGTCAGTCTAGCAACCCCCCTTGGGCAGCCCTGTAGCTCTGAGGTGTTGTGAAGCACGTCCTGTCTTTATTTTTATCCACATTAAAACCTGGAATAATAGTTTCAGCCCATACCCAGAACCTGCAGAGAGCATGCAGCAATGAAATCATGTGGCCTAGTTCTCATCTGAGTCTTACTTTTTTTTAATGTATTTTCCAATAGCCTTAAGTCTCTCTGTGGTGGTACTTCAAAAAAAGTAAAAATTGGGCACACTTTTACCTAGTACTAAAAGTCTTTTTTCTTCCATATGCTCCTCTCTTTCCTTCTTCCTCTTCCCACAAGCTCAGTCCCCCTGGAAAAATACATGATGTACCTAAAAGGAGAATGTTCTGTTTTTAAATGTACAACTCAAAAGGACTGTTATGCAGAATAACAACCCAGTCTCTAAGGTAGCTGGCATCCTGTCGCCTCGGTCTGGTTCCCACCAAGTGCTTACGCACTCGAGTTATTTTAATGCCCTGGAGAAATCCACTGAGATAAATGAAACTCCCTCTGTCCACATGGAAGTGTTGGCAGGATCGGGGCCTTGGGGCTTGGCACATCAAGGGTTCAGTTGTGACTTCAGTGTGCAAACTGCACTGAACTGAAGTAGGACACTGGTGTATGTTCAGTGAAAAGGAGTTAATTGTGTCATTCGTACCAGGTCCTGGTTCTACATACATGGCACATTTCTTAAAATATCCTCAGTTAGGTTATGGTTAGAGTGTGTTTTTCTCCGCATGGACAGTGTGGGCTTGTTGAAAGCAGAGCAAAGTATTCAGGAGAGCGAATTCATCACCTAAAATCTTGAAGCAAGTCCAGAGGAGGCCCCGGAGCTGCTCCCAGGACTGGAGCCCCTCTGCTCTGGGGCCAGGCTGGGAGAGCTGGGAATGTTCCCCTACAGAAGAGAAGGGTCCATGGAGACCTCAGAGCCCCTTGCAGGGCCTAAAGGGGCTCCAGGAGAGCTGGAGAGGGACTGGGGTCAAGGGATGGAGGGACAGGACACAGGGAATGGTTTCCCAGTGCCAGAGGGCAGCGCTGGATGGGATATTGGGAAGGAATTGTTGGCTGCGAGGGTGGTGAGGCCCTGGCACAGGGTGCCCAGAGCAGCTGTGGCTGCCCCTGGATCCCTGGCAGTGTCCAAGGCCAGGTTGGACGGGGCTGGGAGCAGCCTGGGACAGTGGAAGGTGTCCCTGCCCATGGCAGGGACTGGAATGAGATGAGCTTTGAGGTTCCTTCCAACACAAACCATTCTGGAATTCTGTGATTTTTCGTTTGTTAGCAAAATCCGGCTTTGTCCCTACTAATAAACCAATACCTGAGCAATGCACATTGTCATAATTGTACAGAGAGAATCCTTAGCTTTTACTTGGCTGTTTCAGAGGAAGTTTAATCTCTGTAGCAGTTACTGAGAGCACCCGAGCCCCATTGCACTGCAGAGTTTGAGTCGTTTCTTTGTGAACACCAGTGACTTTGCTACCTGGTCCCATAGGTGCCTTGCCCTTGGAGCAGAGGTGTGTGCTAACAGCTCTCGTTGTGTTGCAGCCCTTGCCTGGACACACTCAGTTTGCCCTGGAGGCTGGAGCCCAGGTGCCCGTGCTGCCGGTGCAGCCCTCGATGGTCGTGTCACCGCCGCTGCAGCTGCAGCCGGAGCTGGTGCCGCCCTGCGTCGCTGCCGACGGCGTTCCCCAGGTCCATGGCAGCCTTGCCACGCCTGCCCCGCCCGTCCCCATAGACCCTGGCCTGCCTCTCCAGCCCTCTGCTCTGCTGCAGCTCCAGCCTGATCTTTCCCAGCCACTGGGCCAGCAGCTCCCAGCTCCCTGCTCGGCTGCCTCGGCAGGCGCAGAGACATCTCAAGAGGTAGAGCCCTTCCTCTGAAGTAACTCACCAGCCCCAGCCTTACCCTTCGTAGTGACTCCTGTGTGAAACAGTGGGCTTGTTGCGCAAGGGAGGTCGTCCCCTCACTGCGGCGAGCCGCTGCTCCTCGATGCCAGCAGCTCTGGGTCAGCAAAGAATTGGCTATTCCAAATGAAGCCTCACGCTGTACCTCAGGAAAAGTCTCATTGGATTCATGAGGCAGCAGGACTAAGCGCCTCCTTGGCCGTAGCTGAGCACAATCACAGAGATAGAAATTAAGAAATTCTCACTGTGGGTGGCTTAGAAGATGTTCTGTAGAGTTTCACCCGTGTTTTGTCCAGTCTTGTTTTAAATGTCTCAAGCACTTGTTCAGCCAACCATCATTTGCCTTAAGAAACTGCTCCACAATCTGAGTCTTTGTAATGTGAAAGCCCTTCATGCTCCTCAGCTTAAGCCCTATTCCCATTTCATTTAGCATTGTATCCTCCTGTATTGCCGGAAGTCTACTGTAGCCCTGGGATTTTTGTTTCTTCAGATACTCATGGGCATTCCCAATTCTCTGTGGTCGTAGAAGCAGGACACTTTTTATTGTTTTCCTTTTAGAACTGTCAGCTCCTCCTGTCTGCTATTTTGACTTTTCTTTCCACTCCCATAATTGTTTAATCTTCAGTCCTGGCAGAACATCACGGAACATTTCCTTCTCTTCAGCTCTCCATTAAAAAAGCAAAACAAAAGCTTTGGCATTTCTACCTGATTTCAGGAAATAAGTCTGATTTGTTCTCCACTCCTGGATGGAAATATCCCTCTGTGATTCTGTGTTCAGAGTTGTTTCTCTTGACTCTCTGTTCTGAGTTACCTTTCCTCCCAAAGTATGTATTTCACCTTTTCAAAATTAATCTCTTGGTTTTGCCCATGTTTCCATGCCTTGACTCCAGTGCAGCCTAAAATTCCATTGGAGGCACAGCTCAGTGCTGCCTCCAGAAGATGCTCCAGAAGGGCTATGCTAACACTAAAAATGATTCCAGTTCCCCATTTTTCCTGTCCATTGGTGGCAGTTTAATTCTTACCAAATCAGTGTTCCTTCTGTGGTGGTGGACATTTCCTGGTGAATGTCTGTATCCTGTTAGCTGTAGCAGGAGTGGTAGAGCCTGTCTGCAGTGCTTCACCTGCAGAAAAGCTTGGCTGGGTCAGGCATATCCATCACTCAAGGTATTCCTTCTCCAGCTGTCTTTTTTCTGCAGGCACAGCTTATGGCAGGGTCAATGCTGGCACCTTCAGAGCAGAGTCCATTCCATTAGAGGTTCTGGAAATAGGAACAAACCTCATTTTGTTGTGCAGTGTGATATGGGGGATACAAGTTGTCCTGAGAAACCCATGGCCACTGAGGCACACGTCTGTCCTTCCCATCCCACACCCCTTGGAACATTTGGCCACTGGTTTGCTAACTTCATTCTCACGTGCATCTATAAGTTAACCCCCTTCTCTCACTCAGTTTAAGAAGTGAAGCAAGCACCAATCCACGTGCTCTCCGTGCTGGTTTTCTGACATACATTGCCAAAGTTTTCTTGGGTGTAAGAGAAGTTTCATACCTGTCTGTATAATCAAAACATTGCATTTTGTTGCTACTCTGCCATGACGTTTTTATCTCTTCTGTTGTGTTCAGGCATGTGGCAGCACTTGCATCCAAACCAACCCGAACTGGTCAGGCAAAAGAGGTTTTGTAAGGCACTTGGTTAAGTGCGTTACCAAAATGTAGATACATTATGTCTGTGTTCTCACTGTTCATTGATTTTGCAGTTTTATTGAAACTGCATTTAAGCTTGGCATGGCTTCTGTGTGGTGTTACAGCCAAGGAGTGGGGCTGGCTGGTCACCAGCAGAGAGCCAGTGGGGCTGGCTGGTTCACCAGTGAGCTTTTAACCCCAGCCCACCACTGCTTGAGTGCTGAGTGTAGCGACAGCAGTCGAGGGGCTTGTTCCTAGCTGTGCGTCTATAGAAGGATTTTATAGACGTGTGCTTATAAATATATATAAAGTTATATATATTTATGGATGTGTCTGGCGTGTGTGTGTATACACAGTGATATACATGCACAGGTGTGTGTCTGTGTACATACCTGGTAAGTTTGTTACAGCAGGGTCTGGAGCACTCACAAATTCTGTGAGAATGGGTCTACCCAATGAGAAAATCATGCTGTGATGTCTGTCCCAGAGCTGCAACCAGTGAAGAGGGAAGCTTTTAGGGGAAATTTGTGTAGAGGACATGATGCAGGGGTGGTGTTCTTAAACGGTGGAATTTTCATCTTTTGTTTGTAAGTTCCTCAGAAATTTTCCCACTAAGCCAAACACAATGAAAATACTGAGCATATTTCAGGAAACCGTATAAAGCAATGAAGCAAATTAGCAGATACATTCAAAAATAAAAGACAGTGGGTGCTGATGGGGAATTGTCCCTCAATCAGGTTTTGCCGTGGTGGTGAGAACTGTTTTATTCCTTTCACCATCTCATCTGCTGTAGGCAGAAGAAGGGAATTGGCAGGTTAGTGGCTCTGTCTGAAAAAGTGGTTGGTGCCTTGGACAGAAGTGATGTTGGAAGGGTAAAATAGGACATTTATTTTATTTCCAGGTTCCAAGAATGGGTTAAACAGAATGGTTTTAGAGTTACTGGTGTCAACAGCAAAACCTTTATAAAGGTGTTTTTCTATCTGCTAATGTAATGTGTTTGCTTAAATGACTTTTTCTTGCATTTTAGGAGCAGGCAATACAGGACAAACTCCAAGCTCTGTCCCAGAGTTGTGAAAGGTATTGTTATCACCTCTTTGGCATAAAAAATGCTTGTTTTTTGGAGGCTGTTTTTTCTGACCTGACCAGAAGGAGATGGATGGAAGCATGTCTAGGGAGAAGCTGACAGCGTTCTGTGTGCAGTGTGCCCATTCTGGCACCTCCAGCTGTTTCCATTCCTTAGTTTGGGTGCAGCATCCTAGCTGTATGGAACTTCTCTTTTCATCCCTCTCCAGCAAACCTAACCTGTTTGCCCTTCTGCTGGGAGGGCAGAAAGGCAGGACCTTAGAAAAGCAGGAACTTATGCAGTTCAGAGAGGGACTGTCAGGACCCCTGACATGACGGCATTAGGGATATATTCAGAGTGATGGGACTTTTGCTGTGTTACTGCCAGAAACATTAATAGATCGTTTCTTGGTAGGTGTTATAGCCAGAGTATGTGCCCGATGTGGAGTAGTGCCCTTCACTCACTGAGTATCTTCCAGTTGACTCAGTTTGGGCCGAAAAAAGTGCAAATGTGCCCTTTTTCACAGCCTCTGTTATGCAGCTTACATGTCATGCGTGACTCCATTGTGTGTGACTCTGGCTTTATTTTGGGGTTGTTCTTCATTTCTCTTGCAAAGCTACATGAGTCCAGATGTTGCATCTGGTAAAGAGATGAGTGACAGCTTTGAAGGAGCAACAGGAAGTGGAAAGCAGGAAGGAAAGTCTTCGAAGAAGCATAAGAAATCCACGCGTGCTCGTTCGCGCCAGGAGAAGTCCAGCAGACCCAAACTGACCATATTAAATGCAAGTACAACCTGTTGGAGGGAAACCTGTGGGTTTCATTTGGTTTTGCCAGGAAAATAAGGGTTGTTAATCTCTGCGTGCAGGTGTGTAACACAGGGGATAAGATGGTGGAGTGCCAGCTTGAAACCCATAACCACAAAATGGTGACGTTCAAGTTTGACTTGGATGGTGACGCGCCGGAGGAAATTGCTACTTACATGGTGAGAGGTGGCTGCCCACGGGCTCTCAGTGCTCCCAGCTGCTTCAGGCAGCTCCTTGTGTGAGCTGTCTGGCTGCTGGGCAATGAGGCATTAATTAAAAAATGACTGTTTTCCCCTTTATTTTGATGTGGCCTTCTAGGTGGAGAATGAATTCATCTTGCAAAGTGAAAAAGAGACTTTTATTGAGCAAATGAAGGATATCATTGATAAAGCAGAGGATATGCTCAGTGAGGATACAGAAGGAGAGCGAAGTTCTGACCAGGGAACGAGTCCCCAACAAGATGCTGATAGGCTGGAAATGAGCGAGGTAAATGCTAAATAAAGATTGATTTTTTTGATCTGGTTTGATTCCTTTTTCATAACAGCCAGATGATTAAATTAGTTTTGCATCTTGTGTTAAAAAAAAACAAACGTTTCTTAACTAGAAAAATAATGCTTTTGCTGTGTTAAGCCTTACAATATGAGTGGGATAATGATCCCCTTGCACTGATCCAGCTATTTCTTCTGTTGTTTCTTTAACAGGAGAAGCGTCAGTCTCAAATGAAGACACCCGTGTATCAGCAAAATGGTAAGTGTGCCTTTGAATTTCTGGTGGAAGGTGTCCCTGCTCACAGCAGGGAGTTGGAACTAGATGGCCTTTAAGGTCTCTTCCAACCCAAACCATCCTTTGAAACGAAGACGAAGTCATGATCTGGAGACAATGGAAATTCATGTGTTTGCTTGTTATTTTCTTTTCATCCCTAGTTTTGCATACTGGAAAAAGGTGGTTTATTATATGTCCAGTGGTGGAAAACCCTACTACGGATGCCCCGGAGTTTTCTCCCCCGGTACCTCCCAGTGCCCAGCAGGCAGAAGGGCCAGGTATCTCCAAACTTTATAGAAAATGTCTTCTTCAGAGCTGCTGTGTTGTCTCTCTTCTGTCCTCACCTCACTCAGCTGTAATGGTTTCATTTGATTTAGTCAGAGGAAGAAAACGATGAATTTTGTTAAGTTGTGCATTTACAGTGTGTTCCTGGTGTTGAACCAAATTGGGAATCTTTATCTGAGTTTCAGTAAAGTGTCAGTATTTTAGCTATACCTTATGCTGAAATTTTCATCACTGTAGTGTCTTTTCAGTGAAGTATTTTTTTGCATAATCTGAGAATTCTCAGTTGATGTGCATAACAGCTATTTTCTGGTGGGAATCGCTAATGGGTTGTCCCTGCAGCTGACTGGGGGGCTTGGCAGTGATTTCCTTTCCTTTGAAGAGTCACCTTTTGTTTGTGTTCTCTCCAGACCCGGAGCAGTCGGATGACCAGCCGGTGAGCTCCGCGGTGACAGAGGCACCCGGGGTCGGGGCTGGCCAGCAGCTTCCCCTGCACACGGGGGTCAGCGACAGCCCCCTCGGAGCCACCCCATCCTTGGCACCAGCTCCTGCTGCGGCAGCTCCCGCCGGCGTGCCGAGCCAGGCAGAGTTCCCAGCCCCAGCGCTGCTGGCACCTGCCCCGAGCGCCGCGGAGCCCGCGGTGGCCG
>VWZT01002301.1:387734-408629 GCA_013397055.1 Pachycephala philippinensis
CCCGGGGCGGGGGTCGGCCTGCTCCAGCAGCAGAACCCCCCCGGCACGGCCGAGTCCGACGGCGAGGGACCCCCCCGGGTGGACTTCGTGGACAACACGATAAAAAGCCTTGATGAGAAACTGCGCAATCTGCTGTACCAGGAATATGTTCCAACCTCTTCGGCATCAGCAGGGACGCCGGACACCTCTGTGCCAGCCGAGCAGGGCGACAGTGAATTCACCTTAGCGCCCTTTCCCGAGGAGCAAGCTCCTGCCCCGGCGCTGGACGGGAGAGAACCAGGCTACAGCGCCCCGGACACCGGCCAGGAGGTGAAGGCTGCTGCCGAGCCGCTGGTGCCCCTCGTGCCCTCGGAGGTCTTGCCCTGCCCACCACTGGTCAGTCCCCCAGCGGCTCTGCCCTTCATCCCCTCCCAGCCAGCCTGTAGGGCCGGCACCAGGGCAGAGCCCAGGACCCGCTCTCCTGCGGTAGGACACATGTAGATCTCCTGCTTCCCTAAACATTTCATATCTCTGCTCCAGGGTGTGTTACCTTTGCCTGCTGACTGCTTTCCAGTGTGAAAGCTCGCTTAAATTTTTCTTGTTGGGTGCATCCCAACTCATTTTTCAGAAATGCGTGTTAGTGAAAGCCAGACTTTCCCTTTGGATTTAGAAGTGGTCTACCTTAATTCATCTTCTCTTGTGTCCTGTGTCCAAAGCAGGCAGAAATGAGTCCATTTCTTTGTAGTTTAAGAATGTAAAACACATGAGTGATATAGTCATTCTAGTTCTAATGAAGACGATTTTGCTTCAATTTTAAGTATAAATGAATGGCAGGGGTTGCAATTACTGCCTTCCAAGTCAGCCCGGGTAAAGCAAACACTTCAAGTGCCTTTGCCTTGTCCACATGCTGCAGCCAAAGGCGGACATTCTGTGGCAGGAGTTCCTTCTGTTTCCTGTCATAGTTTCTTCTTCTCCTGAGTTTGGTGGAGCAAGACTGCCATGGAAGCCTCTAAGGAAAGAGGTAGCTGGGGCAGTAGTTACTGTGTGTCTCAGCTGAGCTCCCATGTTAAGTTTTTTCAGATAAAATCCTGAGTTTATGAAATACTCAGATTTGCAGCACTTTGTGCTACATCAGTGTCCATTCCAGGCCCTGGCACAGGGTGCCCAGAGGAGCTGTGGCTGCTCCATCCCTTGAAGTGTCCAAGGACAGATTGGATGTGCCTTGGAGCAAACTGGGATAGTGGGAGGTGTCCCTGACCATGGCAGGGGTGGGATGGGATGAGCTTTGAAGTTCTTTTCAACCCAAGCCGTTCTATGATTCTATCTCTTACTTCAAAAGTTGCATTTCTGGAGATAGCTCCATCCCCACTAGCAAGGCTGAGCCTGCTGTGTGTAGCATCAGCTGGAGGGACCCTGTCAGCTGCTTGAGAGATGCTGTATGGTACAGGAAAGCAGCTGCACTCGAGTGACTCTTCAGAGCATGTTGTTTTCTAATGATAAATGACTTTCTACAGCAAACAAAATTCGCTCTCTGTGAAAGGTGTTATGTCTCTCCAGTAATTGGGATTTGTCCTATTAAAATCTGTGCCAACAAGGAAGGAGACATAGAACTTCTGAAGACAGACATGGGGATGAGGAATGTACAGTCTGGCTGGAAAAGCAAACCAGAACAAAATCCCAAGCGTGTGTGTATATATAATACACTCATTTTCAGTAGCCTGGGCTGCAGTTCCAACTGTGATGCTGCCACTGCTTTATTTCTTCCAAGGAAGGAGAAAAAAAATGGGAGAGTTGAAGGCAAAACTTGAAGGCCACCTCCGCAGGCACTGTGAAATAATTCAATATTCCCTGGTAGTGCCAGGGCAGCAAGGGCAAGTGAGGGAAGGAGAACACATTCTGCTTTTTGAGTGAGACTGAAATTGTGTTTCTTTTTTCCTTTTACTGGAAGTTTGACAAGTCGGAGGTCACTGGTGTGGGTGCTCATCCCTCAGAGGCAAGAGGTGGGTCAGCAAGCGGAACAGGTAATGCTCCTCCGGCCGTCCTGCTCGGTGTCCCCTCGCTGCTCCCCTGCTGCAGGCTGCCAGCATTGCCCAGCACTGGGGTTCTGATCCTGCTTTTGGCACAACCCACGTTAAACATCTTCCTAGAAACTGCCTCTCAGGCAGATGTGTTTTAACCCATACGTGCAGTTCCTGGCTGTGGTATAGGTGTGGGGTGTTCACGTGGAAGGCTGCGTTCCCAACGATCGGTTTCCCCTAAAAAGTCCCTCCGAATTCCTGGATTTCATGAAAACATGTTGACAAAAGTAATATGATCAATGGTTACATCTCTGGGGGAAGCCTGGCAGATTCTTAGGGGAGTTCCACAGAGGACTAGTAAAGAGTACTAGTAGCTAAATGAACCTTCCTGTAGTAACATAGTAGAAGCCACAGACAGAAGGGTGTTTATTTACCTTTTTACATATTTGTTTACCTCCATTCACCTATTTATTTGCCTGCATTAAAAATTAATTCACCTCCATTTACCTTTCTTGACATGCATGGGAAGTTTTATGGGCTGAGGAGTGCCACAGTGCTCCTGCTTTCATGGGTGGGACTGGGGAGGGCTGCTAATATATCTATTTTTTGAGATTGTTGTGGCAGATCTGGCTGCCAGGTCTGTGTGACAACACAGGCCATTCTCTCCCTGGTGGACGTTGATTGTCCCCTGCTTTTAGGGCAGTGTGAGAGGGCTTTGGGTGGCTGACATCTGCCTGTCTCCCTACAGGCAGAGAAGAGAATTTACAGGTGGAATGTAGCGCTGTGTAGTAAAATCAGTGTATCTTAGAAACCACTGATGTTTGTCACCATTTCAGAGCTCTGGGTCTGGCCGTGTCCTCGCTCTGTGCAAGGTGCCACGTGAGCGCAGCGTTCTCAAAAGCTTGGGTGTATTGGTCTGACTCAAAACCAGCATCCAGGGTGTGAAATTATCATGGCTTGACTCCTGCCACTAATACTGTGCTTCTGGTGTGATTCTGTGGCCTGAATGACCAGATTTTTGGCTTATGATTTCCACTTTCAGCAGCATGCATTCAGCTTCATTTCAGGCCCCTTGAGGTGTTGGTGTGAGTGTGTGTCAGCGGCAGGGGTGGGGCAGCAGCCTGTCCGTGCTCAGCAGCCCCGTGTGTCTCTGAGACACCAATAACACCAGAAGAGTCAGGCCCAATGTATCCTGCAAGTTTCATTCTTCTGTTTTTCTCCTTAAAAGTTTTCAGCTGACTAATGAAATTCCACACTCCTATTATTATTTGAATTCCCCAAATCACTAGATCTGCCTACCTGCAGATATTTTATATTGCTATTGCCTCCTGCATTTTAGATCCTGTATTACAAAGATTATTCCTCAGTGGTACACTTCATTTTATTACAATAAAAACATTAGCTTTTTTATATTAAAGCATTCCAGACGTAAATATTTTTTTCCCAACTTTAAAACAGGTCCAGCCCCAAGCATCGCTTCAGCTCCTGCTGCTCCAGCAAAAGGCCTCCTTCAGGTAACCAGAACTAGGAGTGGTTTTCTGCTTGATTGTTGCAGTTACTTTTGTTAAGCTCTCTTATTTTCTCCAGGCTGCACCTACATCATCGAGCTCGGCTCCACAGATGGAGACTTCCCAGAGGAGCGAGGAGGCAGAGAGGACGGCTGCGCCTGCACACACGGAGGGTGTGATGCGGCGAGCGACAGCAGATGGGGCGATGAGTAACTTCCACAGGGATGGCTCTCCAGGCTCTGGTTCCTATGGAAAACAGGCTGAGGCTCCGGAGAGCGGCACACCAGCCAAAACCATTGGCAGGTTCTCAGTCATCAGCACGCAGGATGAGTTAACGCTGGCGGCACCGCACTGCCTGAGGTTCTCGGCGCCCCCGGACGTGTACCTGGACGAGCTGCCCTCCAGCCCGGACATGAAGGCCGCTGTCCGCAGGGTGCAGACGGCCTCCTCCGTGGATGTCCTGTGCGACCAGGCTTCCAGCGACTCGGCCGACGAGCCCTTCCCTCGGCCCCCCGCCGCTGCTGCCGCTGCCCAGCTCTCCCCCCCCAGCAGCAGCACGGCCACGGACTTAATTAAAAAAGCAGCTGCTTTCCTGCAGAGGTCTGGCAAAGGCGGCTCCCCCGGCCCCGAGTCGCCCAACGGGCAAGGCGCGAAGATTCCCACCATCAACATCACCTCCTTCCACTCGCAGTCGTCCTACATGAGCAGTGACAATGACTCAGAGTTTGAAGATGCCGATATGAAGAAAGAATTGCAGAACCTGAGAGAAAAGTATGTTGGGTTGCAAGCAATGCGAGGGAAGCGTGTGTTACCATACCTTGGCAGCAGTTCAGCTCGGGATGAGCAGAGCTGTAGGGAGTAAACTGGTCTGGGCAAATGAGGCATTGCCAGGACCTTCCCCCACAGTGCATCCTGCTGTGCTTTGCCTTATCTGCCAGTTCCATTTAGAAGAATAACTCATAGAATCCCATAGGACCTTAAAGATCATCTCATTCCAACCCCTGCCACAGGCAGAGACACTTTCCACTATCCCAGGGTGCTCCAAGCCCTGTCCAGCCTGGCCTTAGACACTTCCAGGGATGGGGCGTCGCCACAGACAGATTGTTGTAGCTTTGTGTACTTGGGGATGAGCAGCTGATTGTTTTATAACCAACACCTGTTTTGTTTCTTCTTTTACAATTGATTACACTGTCAGGATGTGGTGGTTTATCAAATACATTGCTAGCAGAGTTGTTTTATTTTTTTAGGCATATGAAAGAGATTGCTGAGCTCCAGACGCAGCAGAAGAATGAGATAGAGGCACTGTACATTCGGCTGGGGAAACCCCTTCCTCCCAACCTGGGCTTCCTTCACTCCGCCCCACCGAGCGGCCGTCGCCGAAGAACCAGCAAAAACAAATTGAAAGCTGGAAAACTCTTAAACCCTCTGGTCCAGCAGCTCAGGAGTGGAACATCAAGCACAAGTAGGTACACTGGGTGCTGCCCTTCTCCTGTTGCTTGTGTCAGTTGTGGCTCTGCTGTGTGATGGCTGGGACTGCTGGAAAGGACGGAACTTTTGCTGGTTTTGAGCTGTCGTGCTTTTGGACAGGCTTATCCCAGCTCCCAGTGGTGAGCCATACCTGCCTGCTCTGCCCTGGCTGCAGTGCTTGGCAGAGGAATAATATTCCACTCCAATTTGGAAAACAGCCTGGTTACATCTCCTCCTTTCTCCAAATGCAATTTACTGATGTTTGTGTTCACTTCTTAGGTGCTGTTATGCTCTATTGATTAGGTACTGTATCTTGTTGTTGTTTACTTTTCCCTCCAAGATGTCCTATAAAAAGGATGGGATTGCATTTGCTCCCCCAAAGGATGGGAGGTAAAAGCAGCTATAAAACCATGATGGATGCTTTGACCAACTGGACTAGTGTGAGATTTTCACACAGCACTACAGTCTTGAGTTGTTATCTCGTGGAAAAGTACAAAATTATAATTTACCTGGGAAATACTGATAAACCCCAGTACCTATTTCTTCAGCAAAATGTAGAATAGAATACGAATAATTTTTCTTCAGCTTAGTTCATGCTGTGATTTAGGGGAACACAGCAGCATTTCCAGCAGTCACCCTTTATTTCAAACCTGGTGGCTCTTGTTTTCTGTATTACTGCATCATAGGTCCCCTTTGAATTTCCTTGCATCAATCTTTATAGAAAGGGTGTTGAGGAGGCTTTTGCTTTTAGCTAAGGGTTTCAGCTGGGTTGGGAAAAACAAATATATTCAGAAGGAATAAGTTCTGTGGCCCATCTTGGGACTGAGTGTTCGTGCTTGCAGGGACTGAACCAGTGTTTGATACTGTCTGTACTTCTGCATCTATCTAGATATTTATATATTGATATTTATCTGTTGATATCTAGATAATTGTCTCTATCTATACTTCTGTCTACACAAATATCTCAGGTAAAGAGGCTTAAAAACCAAAATACCTTTGCAATCATGTGTTACATGAATTTACCAGCAGAAGTATCTAACAGTGGTGGCGACAATTATACCCAAATAGCTATAAATAAAAAGTTCCTTGAGTCTTTGCTGCAACTTTTTGTTCTTCTCCATTTGCTTAATTTCACCTTTGGTGTTGGAGAGCAAACCTCTGTGTCCTGCTTTGTCATTCTGTGCGTTCATCCTCCTCCTCAGCACCCCAGAAGCTCTCTCTTTATTCCAGCAGCGCTCCTTCTGAGACTCCTGAAAACACAGAGGAGAAACTGTAAAAATCAAACCTACTCCAAGAGCTTCTTGGAGAAACAGGATCAGCAATAGGAGGTGTGGATTATTTTCTGGTGCAGGCTGTCCCCAAAGTCTGAGCTCCATCAGAATGGTGAAGGGCTGTTCTTCTTGGGGTCAAGATATGGATTATCTTTAGGCAGGGGTTTTTTGCTCAGAGGTTTCCTAGCCTTTGCCACTGCCCGTGTTCTGTTTGTTTGCTCTTTCAGGTAACCTTTCAGACTCTAGAGACTCTCCCCACAAAGAGAGCAGTAAGTCGCAGCCGGGCTCCCCCGAAGCCGCCGCGGTGCCTCCCGGCGCAGCCCCCGCTTTCGGGAAGGCTGTGCAGACCCAGCAGCCCTGCTCTGTCAAAGCCTCTCTGTCCTCTGACATCTGCTCCGGCCTGGGCCCCGACGGAGCCGACGCCAACGCAAGCTCTGGCCAAGGTGATTTTTCCTGCCCGCTCTTTCGTGTCTCTTCCAGCACATGCTAAAATTAGTTCCCTTCCCTTAGGCTTGAGCTTTTTAGGAGTGATAGAGGAACGTGAATCTTTGATAATCCAAATTACTGGCTTATCTTTAAAAAGATCATTGCAGTATTGTCAGAAGAGCAAAATTTAAGTATCTTACCGAGTGTTACCAGCGCTCGAGAAGGCGTGCCCAAGACATCCCTAATTTTTAGGAAAGAAATAGCTTTCAGTTTTGCCAGCAGTGGCTTTATCCTAATACCTTCTCTGGAGTCTGCTTTACAGATTCCTGAGAAAAATTGAAAGGAAAACAAAAAAGATACAGAAGGCTAGGAGGTTGTTTCCTTCGTTTCATTTTTTTAGCCCCTTGATTCTGGTAAACCCCAAGTTCCTCATTATAAACTATCAAACCGTCTTGGGCATGAGAGAAAATAAAAATGAAATTAAAAGAAAACCAAACCCAGAGGACCAATTTATGTTTCCCTTCTGTAAGGGTTTCACTTTGTGCATAATTTTGGAGTCCCAGCCACAGGACTGTAGACTGGCTGTGCTCCCAAGACCCCAGCTCTGAGACCTCTGTGCGTTGCCCCCATCGTAGGCTTTGACTGATCTTGTTGCCATGCATATGGGAAGTTCCAATGATGATTAAAATACCTTCCTCTCATTGCACATCCTGCCAAACTGATCTACAAAATATCTATCTGTTCTCTTCTGCTGTTATTGCATCCTTTGTGTATGGTCAGTAAACTTGCTCCTCTTTGGCAAAGTTAAGGGGGAGATGTGGAGGTTTAACTAACAAAGCTGATTTGACTGATGGTTTAGGACATCTGATCACAGCTACTTGTACTTTATAAGTGTCTTTGTTTTCTTCCCTTTATATTCATTTACAGGCTGGACGGTTTTCCACCAAACGTCTGAGAGAGTGACCTATAAATCTAGTAGCAAACCTCGTACCAGATTCCTCAGTGGACCTGTGTCTTTGTCCATCTGTTTGTATTTGTTCTTTTGTATTTTATCACAGTCCATCTTTCTTTTACCCCCTTTTTCTAATTCCATGGTTTATATCTCTAATATGTTTGGCAGGATGCCCCTTTTTCTGAGCCATCTTTTCTTTCGTTTTTCTCTTTCTTTTAAGTAATCATCATGAACACACCTTATTTATATTAATTTTTCATATGAAAGCTTTTTTTGCACTGCTTTTGGCTCGTGCCTGGGCACCAAAAGCATGTGTGGAAGATCTCATCATTTATTATATATAGCCTGATGGTAAATTTTACCCTGGACTTATCAAAGCTTTTGTACTTTATGTGATTTCTGTTGAAGTAATTTTATTTGCAATGTGGCAAATATACATGTCTGCTGTCCCGGTTCCAGCGACAACAAAACGAAATCCATCCTTCTGTAGACGAATGGTCTCTTTCACACATGTTTGGACTCTGAAGACATGCATGTAGCAAGCTGATACAATTCTAGAAGGTCACTGGAGGGTATAACTTCCATACAAGGGCTGTATTAACACGATATACAGTACTGTTTATATCCACTCTATTTTCTTTAATTTTTTTCCCCGCTCTTTGCATGTGGAAATGCTGAGACAACAGTGCTCCAGCTAGTTCTTTCCAAATCTCTGTTCTAGGTGGGCTTTTCCCCATGCAGGCACTTTAATTAGTTCAAGTGAGCAATTTTTTGATGCACTCGTAAACAGCAGGAAGATCTGGTTACTCTAAGGGAGAGTCCCATCAACTTTTTGTGTAAGCTGATCTGGCTGAAGCACTTGACTCAGTTTATTTTCTTATGACCTTATGTGACCTCAGAGATGAAGTCAATTAGCAGTTCATCAAAGCATAAATAAGTAAAAAGCAATATCAGATTTTCAGATGATACTTGGAAATGGATTGCTAGGATCCAGGAGTTTTGTCTCAAATAACTGTGCACCTTCTATTTGTACCCTATTCGTCTGACTTCTAAAGTAATTGGCAATTCCACCAAACGATATCAAGCTATTTAATGAAAAAATTAAGACTTTTTTACCCAATTGTGGATGCTGCTTTTTAGGCAAACGGATTTTGCTTGTACAATAAAGATATGTTGTGCTGAACAGGTACTATAGGCCGCTTACATATAACCTTAGAAGGGCTGATAACGTTCTTGACAAAGTGTTTGGTTAAATAACTGTGGGTTTACAGGAGTATCAGATCTCCCCTTGGAGTTCTGCATTGCTCATTACTATCCAAGTGGCTCAGGTCAAAGGCACAAGACCACTCCAATACACTCCTCCTAATTTTATGAATAAACAGTATTTTTAAAAATAATCTTGATTTTTTTTGTTTGAGCTCCCTGAAAGCCCAAGCACTCAGGTGACTGACATTTACAGAATTTATTATCATGTAAGCTTTTTAACCACTGGTGAAGTCATGAGACAATTTTGCATTTAGGGATTTTTTCTGAGAACCTGAGGGGAATTCTCAGCTCCCAAATGTTCCCATTTGGTGTTAGAGTGGCCACAGTAATTTCTTCCTCTGCACATGTAATTCCCAGAAGTAGTTTCAATAATCTTCCATGGAATTACTATTCAGTAGGATGCAAAAAGTCTGGGAGATGGCAATTAAAAACCAGTGTATTAAAAAGTGTTTGGGTGTGTGGATATTGTGAATGAAACCGAGGGAATATGTAAATCCTTTGAATCGTGAGGTTTCCTGATGCTTAAATAACTCGGCATGACTAATTGCTTTCTGTTCTCAGCCCACGTGCTCTCCCAGGTTGTTCTGGGCGAGTGCTGGGGCGGTTTGGCCTCCCCCGTCCCTGAGTCACAGCAGAGCTGGGTGCTTCACGTGGCTCTGCAGCCTGAGGCACCCGAGGTTCCCGCGCTGGGAGCACGGCTGGGCTGCCAGGGTGCCTCTCCTGGGGTGCTGGGCAGGGCCCCACGGCTCAGTGAGGGGCAGGAGGTGACTCCAGGCTGGTTCCCTGGTGAGCCCAGCAGGCGGGTGCTGTGAGAGAAGGGCTGCGCTCTGTGCAGTCCTGTCCTTCCCGAGGTGCCTGGGCCGGGACTGCGGGCAGGACGGACAGCAGGATGTTCTCTGGAGCTGGGATCCAGGGCAGCCGTGACGGGAGCCTCAGGAAAAACAGTGCTTGAGGAGGGCTGGGTTGGATGGAGCTTGGGGCAGCCTGGTCTAGTGGAAGGTGTCCCTGCCCATGGCAGGGGGTTGGAACAAGATGGGCTTTTAAGGTTTCTTCCAACATAAGCCATCCTTTGATTCTGTTATTTGAAGGGGATGGTGATGGCAATACCAGCTGGCTCATGTTCCTTCCCCTCTGGAAGGGATGTCACTTGACCCAGCAGGCAGCATTTGGATTAGTTGCTAAGCATCTTTGCATCCATGTCCCTGGATCCCTGGCAGTGCCCAAGGCCAGGTTGGATGGGCTTGGAGCACCCTGGGACAGTGGAAGGTGTCCCTGCCCATGGCAGGGGTGGCACTGGATGGGCTTTAAGGTCCCTCCATCCCAAAGCATTGCAGGTAGGATTCCATCCTCTGTGCAGTTTACAGGGTTGGGATGTGGCTGTCCAGTGCCAGCAGCTTGGGGGCACATCCAGACAGTTCAGGGTCCTGGGTCTGTTCCATAAGTCAAGGTTTCCCTGGTATTTTATAGTTGAGAGCTGTTGGGAAACACTGTGCTGCATTTCCAGAAATGCTCTGAATCTGTATGTTTGGTTCAGGAAAACCAGCCCTTCAGTGAGGTGGAGAGGAGACCTGCTGCACTGGCAGAAAAGTTAGCAATAACTTTAAAAATAAATGTTCACATGGATTAAAGACAGTATCACAAGGATCTTGCTCTGGTTACAAGATCCATTAAACACTTTCACAGTGTTCTCCAGGACTTTTTGATCTGTTCCCCATGTCAAATATTGGCTTCACCTTTGTATGTTTCATGAAATAAAATATCTTTGATGGGCTTTGGCATAATTTTATCCTGAGTTCCTTTCCTGGGTTAAACTGCAAGGGTGCCCTAGGGAAGAGTTTCCACTGATCGTGAGTGGAATTTTCAAAGCTCCATTTGGCTTAGGCTTGGAATCTTGTGTGATGCAATTTTTGCCAGGTCTGTAGCAATTCATATACTGTGTGTGCATATGCAGTTATGGAAATGGTCTAGCAGTTTATTGCCATTTCCATTTTTTTGTCGCTTTCCAGCTTTTTGGCAGCTGTTGAGTGCAAATATGGGACAGTGGATTTTTTCTGTTCTGTATGATGTAATAGCTATTTAATTCTTCAGATAAGAGATCTGGAATTGGAGGTAAAATGCTCTGCTGAACTTCCACAGTCTTACATTAAATCTTAATTACGATTCATCTCCTTAACTTTACAGTTCTTAAACACGTTAATTTTAGCAGTATTACAATTAATCTGGTGAATTAGACCTACAAAGTGAATTTTTAATTGAATTTGAATTCATAACCAGCCATGGCCGATGGCTGTCAGTCCCTGCTTCAGGCAGTCCCACTGCTTAGGGGGTGTTTCCCATCTCCCACACCCCACGCTGGAGTGATGCTGCTCAGAAGGAGCACTCTCTTTTTGGTGACTGCCTCTCCTGTGATGTTTCCCTCAATGCTGACGCCCCTCACGTGGGTGTTTCCTGAGTGTGTTGAGTGTCACTGCTCTCTGTCACTTCCCTGGGTCGGATTGGGCACCTGAGGTGCTGGGAAACCTGTGACTGGGTGTGCAGGAAGCAGAGGGGTTGGTGATTAAGGTGTTTTTACATGCGTTTGAGCACGTACTGCAGTCAGCTGCCTGCTTTTATTGCTCGCAGGCAGGTGCTTTCCATTTGCATTGATATTGTGCTAAGAGCTGCCTGTTGCTGCAGGAAATAGCCTTCTAGGATTGCTGCCGTGGCCACTGCCATCGTGGGGACTTGTTTCCATTATGGGAACTGGTAGCTAACTTTGGGATAGGCAAGGTAAGGTACACCTGAGGGAAAAGAGGGCAAAAGATTTAAGAACACAAGACAGATGGTTGAGTTGTGAATGTGACTGCGTTTGTTACCTGGGCTTTGAGATGAGAACTAAACTTGGTCATGCTTGCATTGTTGTAGACATGTCCTTCTGATTTTCCCAGGGTAGAAACCTATGTGAACTATGTGAAATAATAAGAAATTCTTCCAGAGCAGTCCTCTGTTCCTCATGCCACCCACATCTAAGCACAAACATCTCTTCTTCCTCCCTCCCTTGTTTCTTTATTTTCTCTTCCTCAGTCTCTGACTGAAATCGCTTCCTTCTCCTCTGAAGGCTCATTCAGGGCCTGCGTCAGCCTGGACCTGCAATCTCTGAGTTTAAAGCTGCATTTCTGGCACAGTAACATAAAGTGTTACACCACTGTTTAGAGAAAAAGCACATCCATCTTCTATCTTACTTTTTTGCCCCAGTCTAATTTTGCTCATGGTTTCAAGTGCTTCTTCCCAAAGAACTCGCCATAGCCCATGTCAGACACTCATCTCCCCCCATACCATGACAATATTCTTCTTACCAAGTCCAAAATACCTTTCAGGAAATTTGGCACCCAAATAGCAACGGTGCCAATGTCTGGCAAGATCTGACAGTCGAGTCGGGGTCTCGGCACACTTCTGGCACTCTGCTATCCATAAACAGACTGAAAAGTCATGATGGAACGGGACAATAATGAAAAAAACACGTAGTTCAGTTAAATTAAAACTTGGCTACCCTGATGGATTATTTTTCTGCACTTGGACAAGGCATAAGGGAAACTCATTCACAGTTCTGTTCAATTGAAGTTCAGAGTCCCACATTTAGACACAAATCCTACAAATAAACTATTTGGAAACAATTGGCCTCAGACCTGCAGAACAATGTATCTTTTTGGACTTGTAAAACAGGATTTTTAGGGTTGTTTTATGGTTTGTCTTTGCAGCCAGACTAGCTTGACTTGTTCCTGAAAGCATTTTTGGCCTCCAATCACAAACTAAATTGACATCATTTCCTGCATTAATAGAAAACAAATCAAAACCTTATATTAGGAAGCCAAGGCAATTTGGAAAAAAAGAAAAAGAAAGAAAATCAACAAAAAAATTTTTTTAAAAACCAACCAAAAAAAAAAAACCAAACAAATGCATCTTTAAGTCACGAGCCCTTGCTTTTGGCATGCTGTGGTACTTTCCAAAGCTTTTGAATGGCTGCACATTAAGAAAGGTTTGAGCTGTCCAGTTATTTAGGCTTCCTTTACTCACCTGAACTGCTGACTTTGTCTGTCCTTTCTTGCATAATAACTACTTTTTGATTGCTTAAAAGTACAGAAGCTTGTCCGTCCGATTTGTTGTGTTTAGTCTTACCTAATTCTGTGTGTCTTGTATTGTTTTACCTTGTAGGGTCCACCTTGAAACGACTATGTCTAGGCAAAGATCACAGTAGTAGTAACTATCCCATTTTTGTTTCTCAGTATTTCCTTCATGGCATGGGATGTTCTTTGCTTTTTTATTGTTATTATTTTTTACTAAAAGCTAGTTGTTTAATGACTAGAGCTGATGCACTTATATGAAACTAGACTGTATAAATTGTGGTACTTTGAGACTAATGCATGTGCTGTGATGTCTTGGGAACCTCGCATGCTGCAAGAGTCGTGGTGTTCTGTGTGTGAGACCGTGCACGCATGCGGCCAGGAAACTGGCTCCAGTGTCTGTCTCCGAAATACACACCTTTATATGACTGCAGTTCTCTGCTGGAGGAATTGAGAGCCTAAAACCATCCCAGCCCCCTTGAGCTGCATGAAATATTAAACACCAATTGAAGAACTTTCCTCTCAAAATCCTTACTTTTCTCAGTTTTGCCCCAAGTAAAGGAAAAGGAATTGAGCAGTATTCACTTAGAAGTGACGTTGCAGGTTGAATGCATGATCATTTAAAGGTTATTAATGTATTTTATATAACTCTAGGACTAATTTGTGTACTCGGTTTCATTGGCTGGTAACTGATTAACAGAGAAAAGATTAAATGTTCATGTTTGCTTATATAATAATTTTACTACAGCTCTATGAACTTTTTGCTTGGAGAGATGGTCTTTATTTCCAATCTTTAGCTATCTCAAATATATTAGCTGAGAAGTTACTTTACATTTTCTACTTAGGTCAGGTTCAGACTCCTTCAGTTGCAGTCCCCTGCTGAGCTTGCTGTGTCAGACTTGTAGTCACTAAGCAAAAAAAGGACAGAAAATTTTGTTTTACTAGTTCTTCTAGAAAGAAGTGAACAAATAAAATTAAATCTCTATCAATACTCTTCCTGACTGCTTTTACCTATACCAAAAGTTATCTTTGTCTCAAACAGTCAGCCTGCCCACTACCTGCTCTCTCCTCTCTCTTTACTTTCGTGGTGCTGATGGGGTTTTTTCCCCAGAAATACACAAACAGCCTTGTGAATGGTCCTGGCCTCATCGAGAGAGGTGGTGGGCTCCCAGAGCCTTTGAGGCGCAGGAACCAGCCCTGCCTGTAACCTCTGTGACAATGACAATTTTACAGGAGGACAGTAAACTTATGCAAGTAAAATAAATGGTAAATTCATTTTATAAATGCTTGCAGTGTTAGCAGTACATCCCAGCTTCCTCATGGTAGGAGATGCTGTATGCCCTGGGATGTCAGCATTACAGGGCTGCATTCCTGCTTCACTCCCTGTCCTTAGTTTCACCCAGGACAAGCTGTTAGTGGCCAAGGTAACACGATGTGATAGAAAATGCAAACCCATTGGACTTGGACCATTTCTTTAAGCAAAGGTGTTCTGCAGCCAGGAGGGGGAGGGTTACAAGTCCGAAAAGCCACCACTGGAGTGGCAGTAGGTGAGAAGGGGTTTGAGCTGCAGAGGTGAGGCAGAGACACCATCCCAACTCTCTGTGTGTGATTTTCCAGGATCCTCGACCAACAGCCTGGTGACGTGTCCTGAGCCCCTCCCGCAGTCGACGCTGCAGGTTCAGGCCAACAACAGTAACAACAAGAAAGGGACGTTCACGGACGACCTGCACAAGCTGGTGGACCAGTGGACGAGCAAAACTGTTGGAGCTGCACAGACAAAACCTTCTTTAAACCAACTGAAGCAGAACCAAAAAAGGCAAGACATGGAGCCAAAGGCTAACCCCATGCAAACGCAGAATGAGACATGTGGAGTAAGTGGCCCTCCTTGAAGGACATACCTTTTGCTATGTGTCTGACAGCCTTTGCAGAACTCAGATGTGGAGGAGGACATAGACTAAAATTACTCCAGATAAATGCTTTCTATAAATGTCCAGCTCTTTTCATTCAGTACTAAATCAATTTTTTTTTTTTAAATTGTCCTTTGGAATAATCTTAAGGGATATATGGGCAGCAATATATATAAAAATATATATTTTTGAATTCCAAACTGCTTATTAACAGCGATACACAGCAATACTCATATCGTTACCATCTGTTGCTCAACTTCAGTTTCAGCTATAACTAAAGTTTTCTTGGTGACACTGGCCTTCCTTAGAGCAGGGGCTGTGGCTCAGTGGTTGTGAGCCGATGTTTGAGTGGAACTGGAGTGAGTCGTGTGCTGGGAGAGGGGACAGCTGGGGCTGTGCTGACCCCTGCTTGTTGTGCTGGGCATCTGGACAATGCCATCCTCAGAAATGCTGTCAAAATACCCTACAACAGATAGGGAGTTGGAAAGGCCCCATTGGTCCCTTGGTGTTGTCAGCAGCAGGACAAAGCCCTCGTGCCTCTGTCGGCGCTCGGTGCCGGTGTCGCGGCTGAGGCTGCTGCAGGGCCAGGCACACGAAGGAACGAGCAGATCCAGAACCCCAGTTTGCCCTTCTGTCCCACCCTGGGCTGGCCTTCCAGACCTCTTCCTTCTCACAATTGGAGATTCTTTGACTAGTGATTTTTGCTTGGTTCATTTTCTTGGAAGACTACAAATTGAGCCAAAATAGAGGAAAATAACAGCGAGGAGCTGTTTTGTAATCCCTTAAAAGCAAGAAAACTAGGTCTGGATAGTAAACCATTGCCTTTTTGGCATGTAGAAGGAAAAAATCTTGTAGCAGTAGTAGTTCTGTAGTTGTTGGTGAGGTGAGATATACCAAAGCGGGAACCTCACCAGTGCCTCTGCTTTGGTACCTGCTGGTTCCTGAGTGAGTAAATAATCCTTTTACATGGTAATGGTTTAACCAGCTCTGGAGTAAGCAATGTCTACTTAAGACCCTAATAGTTCTCATAAAGTAAGTCAAAGTTGGTGCTAGTAAACCCAAACTGAAGATTTCCATAAAGTGGTCGGGAGGGCACAGATTTTGATAAGTCACTTCTTACTTTCTCTTGATGTGCTTTTTGCAGCATTTTGGTGTCTTTCCCCTGAGACCCCTGCAGAAGTTTAAAGTATTTGATGTGGATGTTTTGCCTACCTGTACCTCTGGAGAAACAAGTGGTTATTTTACTTATTTAAATCACTGTTAATACCAATTTAGGGTTGATTTTCCCTCCTGCAGTCAGTCTGGTGTCTGTGTCTCAAAGCCTGTGGAGAAGGCAGAGTCTCACTGAGAGAGCAGAAGGAATGTCCCTGTCTCAGTGCACTGATCATAGAGGGTTTGTGTCTTTCTCAACCATGGCAGTTGTTCCAGGGAATCAACAGAGCTGACTGAATTTTTCTGCAGGTGAATTTACCAAGAGCATGGAGAGGCTGGGGATTCCCTGCTCTTCACTTGACATCATTCCTTGTTGCATGCAGGAGTGGCATCAGTGGAGCCCTGGGGTGGTTTGCGGCATGAAGGCCTCATAAGGACCGTGGTGGCTGCAGCAGAGATGCAAGGGCAGATGGCAAACACTGCTGGTGTAGTTTTTGTTAAGTGTTTTGGCTGTGAAGGTGACACAGGATGCTGCAGGTGGCAGAAAACAGGGCAGCAGGTATGACACAGAAGAGTTTGACAAGGGTTGGTTTGGGAGTTAAGCATCGTTCTGCTGTTTGTACCCTTTGAAATTCACCCTGAAGGGGAAATTGAAGTTGAGGGAGAAGAGGGCTGTGTGGTGTTGGGAGAGAAATGGCCGAAGGAGGAGGAAGGGAACAGCGTGAGAGGACTCCTAGTGTGGACAGCTGGACAAGTGACCTGTGTGTCAGTGTTGGAGGGTTGAGCTCCATGGGGAGATGTTGCACCTGTGCTGAATCACAGCTGAGTCAACTGGAAAGACAAAAAGAACTTGGGAAATCACATAAAGGATGGAAAAAATAGCTTTCCAAGAGAGAGAATTTGAAGCTCAGGCTGTGCTTCTCCAGTTCATCGGGTAACACCGTCTTTTGTCGCCTCTTTTGATCAAAAATGCTTTTGCAAGAAAAGAATAAGGAGCTTTAAGCAGATTTCCAGCCCATCAGAGAAGGTTATAATAAGGTTTTATGTTGGAAATAAAGGCTGGATAAGTAGGAAACAAGGTGATTCTTACGCCTTTTGTGGTTTTTTAACTGGAACAAACTAGTAGGGAGCTGTTAGGGTGGGTTGTCTCACGTGGGCTCGGTTTTGGGAAAAGCTGCCATTGGTCCCTTGTGATGGTCAGAAATGAGGGGCTGGGGGTGGCAGGATTTGTACCTTCACTTCTGCATTGTCTCTGGGGGTTATTGTAAAGAGAAATGCCTCCCTAAAGGGTTTTCATACAGGAGTAGGAGTGAAGGGAGTTGTCCTACGATGAAAAAATACATTAAACAATAAAAAAAATCTATAAAATATCAATTATACATTTAAATAGAAAAATACATTTTTTACTTTAAAACTTTCTCTTACTGTTCACCCACTGTTACGAATATGCAGGGCAGTTGTGTGGCTAACTTCGAATCTTCTCTTTCCCCCTGGAACCAGAGGACTCACTTTCCTGAGTTATCTCTTTTTTACTCAAGATTCCTTCTACCACCAGCAGCAAATTGTTTGCTCTGAATACAATGTATTCTTTTTTAATACATTGATAATGAAGGCTACTCTTTAAGGCTGGAAATAGAAGAGAAACTGGAAGTGTGTTTAATAAGAGTGAGTGGTTTTCTTTTCCTCCTCTGTGGTCAGAAGTGTAGACAGCAATAATGTAATTGGGATGCAAAGGAAAACTTTGTATTCTGCTTTGTTTCTGTGGAAGTTCCCAGTCCATTTGGCTGCAAATCCTGGTTGATCATAGTGGAAATCTGGGGGGTATCCTTCAAAGGGGGAGGAACCTTCATCCAATTGTGTCACAGGAGCACTGAAATGTTCCTTTTCAAATGGTTTAATGAAGCATGGAAATGCAGGCAGATTCTCATCAGCAGTAGTTTGAAATGCAGTAGGAAATATTAGAAAGAGCTGAGGTCAAACTGCCTGAGTGATTTCTCTCTTTGTGATCTTTGTGAAGATATGATGAAACAATCATTTTTTACAGGTAATTTTGGTCAGCATTAGTCAAGGAATAAGCTTAGGAACGTGAGGTGCCTTCTGTGCAGAGAATACTGAACAATGTGTACTTAAAAACACTATTTGGAGATGCCTGAGAATGAAGGGCTTGCCAAAAAAGTTTTCTATTCTCCATACTGTTGTGTAGCTCCATTGGTTTTAAAGAAAAAACCATTACCCCAAAAAAGCTTAGACACGTTCCCAGGGCACAGTGAGGCTGTTTCTGAGAGCTCACGGGTCTGTGGCTGTGGCTTGGACACCCTCGGGAGCATCTGAGCCTCTGCTGGCATCTCCTGACTCGTGGGCTTGGGCTGCTGGGAGCAGCTGTGCTGGGCATGGCCACGATGCCAAAACCAAGCCATAGCACCTTCACCGTGTCTTCCCTCTGTTGGATTGGGAAAATAATAAAAAATGAGTCTGTGTTTGGAGCGATTCAACACTGCCTTGGTCTGAGTGGCAGAATGGTTTTCCAGGGAACTGGAAAACATGCACACAAATCTTCAGGACTGCCTAATAGCTTTGGGGTTTTAGCAAACTGGGCAGAAGGGATAAAAGAGATGGATTCTCATCCTTGCCTGCTCGTGTTGGCAGCCAGCTCTGACTCTGCCCTGCCACTCAGTTTCATTTCAGCAGTGGCTGGTCCATACAGAAGGAAAACACTGATACTAATGGGGTAGCCAGCAAAAGAAAAATCATCTAAATCCTGTCACCTGACAGTGCTGGAGCTGTGAGTATCGCTGGGGTGGCACTTTGAAGTTTGCCTGGTAAAGCACAGGAAAAATTAAAACAAGTCCAAAGAACAGATTTGGGGTATGTCATAGAACCGTAGAATGTCCTGAGTGGAAAGGGACCCACCAGCATCATGGAGTCCAGCTCCTGGCCCTGCACAGGGCACCCCAGCAGTCCCACACATGCCTGAGAGCATTATCCAAAATGCCATTTTTTCATGAACATCTGTTGGCATTCCTCACAGGTGCTTAGTTTGGTGGAAACCATCATTTTGAGGATGTTAAAACAAGAATCTAATAACAGCTTACAGAAGTCTGCAGGTCTTAAAAATATGTCCTTGGTTCCTGTGTTGTTCTTTGGTTTGTGTTAATTTTGGTGGGGTTTTATACATTATTGGCATTAAATTCATGATACTGAAGCATCTCTTTCAGGTGAGAATGGGAGACAGGGAAGTGAAGGAGGGTATCAAATAGTTCTGTATTTTTCTGAAATTGCGCATGGAACAGAGGTTAATGCCCCAAAGTAGGATATCATGGGGACATGGATATTTTTTTTTTAATTGAGAAGAGATACTAAAATCAGAAACATGGAATGAGTATCCCACACAGTCTTATACATACATTCATTTTTTCTGCTGAAATTTCACCTTCATACCAATTTTATCAATTGAATGTGAAATACCACATTGATGGGAGATTCCCAGAATTAAATAACACCCCTTTTTTCCTTATGCCACCAATAGGTGCTGGCCTGGTGGGAACCCTGGCAGGGAGCTGTAAATTCTGTGATGTGAAAAACGTAATGAAATCCTGCAAACGTTTGGGTAGCAGCAGTTCCCACGGCACTATGCAGGATGGAGTGTGTAATTTGGGAAGCTCTGCCATCCCATATTGAGGGAGGAGAGCTCTTTCTCTGCCCCTCACATGCAAAAGCTGAATAATTGAATTGTATGTTAGCAGAATTTGAGCAAACCAGCTGGAATTGGTTCTGGCAGCCCTGCTGTGTTCTCGCTGGCTTTGCCTCGCCTGGGCACAGCCACCACGGGCACCAGGCAGAGCCACTGCGAGAGGTCTCCTGCCACCCTCGGTTCCCTGGGGCCAGGTGAAACCACTTTGTACAGAAATAAGGGCTAGAATTTTTAAACCTCTTTTGAGGCTGGCTGTAAGAGCATGGGATTTGGGTTAATTCTGCATTTAGTGAAGTTTGTTTACTTCTATGCACAAGTTAACAGATACTTGAGTTCCTTTGGACATGCAAGGGTGTTCATTTTCACTTGTTTAATGATGCTTCCTGCCTTCTTACAGAATGAGGTTATATTGAGGTAACTTACCCCTCTGCCTCATGTCAACCTTTTCTATTAATTTAAAATATTATGTCTTTAAAAATAACCAAAACCCAAAACAAACAAGAAAACCCCAACCCCCCATCAAAAGTATAAAAGGAAAAAAGGAAGGAACCCAAAGGAAAGCCCCGAGGACACCGTGGCACCCCTGTGCCCGTGCCCCCAGCTGCCCGGGGCCCGGCGTTGGGCCGGGATGCTGCCGGCACGGGGAGAGCAGTGCCCTGTAGCGACACTTGTTGTATTTCTCTTTTTGTAGGTAAATTCGGTAAGGACGGGACTGGGGAGCAAGTGCACCGTGCCGGTGGCTTGCCCCGTGCCCGCGGGAATAGCTCCTGGAGCTGCGCCGTCCCTGCCGGTGCCCGTGCCGGGGCCCGCGCTGGCGGGCGCGGTGACACCGTACGTGATGCCCCTCTGTCAGTACGGAGCCGTGTTCCCGTCGCCCGTGTACGGAGTGCCGTGGCCGGGGCCCGTGGCGCAGCCGGGGCTGGTGCGGGGCCCCGGCATCGTGCGCTTCTCGCCCCTGGGCCGGAGCTGCCTGCGGATGTACCCGGTGCCGCTGCAGCGCCCGGCCCGGCCGCCCGGCCCGCGGCTGCGCCTGACCTAGCGCGGTGCCTTGCGCGGGGGCCTGCACGGGGGACCCTCCGCGGGGACCTGCACGGGGACCCTCCGCGGGGACCTGCACGGAGACCTGCACGGGGGACCCTGTCAATGAGTGACCCTGAC
>VWZT01002301.1:408651-421848 GCA_013397055.1 Pachycephala philippinensis
CGGGGGACCCTGTCAATGAGTGACCCTGACGCGGGGGACCCTGTCAGTGGGTGACCCTGATGCGGGTGACCCTGTCAGTGGGTGGCCTTGCCGTGGGCGACCCCGCCGTGGGTCCCAGTGGTTTCGACGCCGTCTCGCTGGAGTGTTTGCTCTGTAAATGCCATGGTCCGTGTGGGACGAGGCGGGGCCCCGGGCACAGCCATAGCCTGCATCAGCAATCACTGTGAGGCGGCGTCACCACAGATCGTTTGTCCTTACGGCAATATCTGCTTCTGTTCCATTGCCGAAGACACTTTATTCCTTGTGTTCTGTTTCACACTTGCGATCCTTAACATCAATGTACTTGAATTGATAATTAGCAAATTGTACTAACCCTGCAGGAGTTCAGTGCCTTGAATCTCAGCTTTCCAGTCCCAGCTGGAAAGAGATGTACAATTATTTGAAAGGTGTGTTTTATTTACAATCTGCTTGTGAGTTGGAGTTGTTTTTGTTTGCAAAGATATCGCAGGTTTACAGTTGATGTTCCTCATCAGCTTCATTCTGCTGTAAATGCTTTTGTTTTTATTCACGGGTTGAATTTTCATTTCTGATGCTTTTAGAAATAAGAATTGTGAGGTGAGGTTTGTTTGACACGTTTGTTTGATGCACTGATCGTAAAATTGTTGGTGTTTGTACAAGGAGTAGTGAAGTGCACATTGTGATGTAGGAGCATTTACAGAGTGATCCAGGGGAGGTGTATACAAGGACAGGGAATAGCTTCAGGCAGCGCTGTCCCTTCTCCTTCCCAGCCTGTGGTAAAGTCATTGTCGATGGCGACTTAATTCTGTAACAGGCAGCAAATGCTGCTTTCCTCTGGGTCAGCAGCACACTGGATTTCATTTCCTTTCCCTATCTGGGCATTTATAATTTAGTTAAATCACAAGGTCGTGCATGTTCCGTAAGTGAAGACAAGTAATGGAACTCTTGATGATAGGAGAACGTATCTCCAGGTGGCTGTGACCAGTGTGAGCAGGGCACGGGCACGTGTCCTGGCTCTGCTCGGCCGCTGAGGTTGGGGGTGATGTCTGGTCCCTGGTGTGCCAGCAGTGTTCGTGCTAAAACAGAATAAAAATGTGAAGCTGTTCTTTCTCATATCTGACACTTCAGGTTTGGAGTCTCACTGCCTTCTGTTTGGAATTTTTTATTTATTTATTTATTTATTTATTTTTATTTTTACCGAAGTTTGCGCTCCAGGTGGCACGGACACCTCTCTCCTGTTTGAAAGTTGCTTTTTGCCCATTTTACTGTGCATAGAGCCTCCACCTGCACCTCAGTGTAAAGGCACAAGGTAACCACTAGAGCTGGTGTGCTGATGGTAAGTCTCCTTCCCTCCCCGAGCGCCTCGGGCAGCGTTACAGGCACAGGAGCCGGGTGCAGCCACCCCAAAGGCGCCGCGACGACGTTTTGTAACCCTCTGCTGAGGGCAGAGACGTCCTGTGCTGCCAAGCTGTGAATTGTATAGTTCTATTGTACTTCCAGCATTATACCTGTCTAAATTATTTTGTTTGTACCCTTTGAATATATTATTCCATCAATTCAGTTAGAATTGAATTTTATAGACAATTATGCAGAGTCTTCTGCCTGGGCAAAATACTTACTGCAGTAAGAGATTTCTGTTCTCTGTACCATGTATCTTTAATTTGTTTGGGTTTTTTAGATTCATGTCTGTATGCTTCATGAGCAAACATGGAAAATATGTTCTCACACCGGGTTCCCTTCGGCTCGCACTGAATCCTACAGTTTATGTCGCTATTGCCTGTATAGTCCATCCCTTGTATACTGACAAAGTCAGTGGCACTAAGAGCCCCGAGAAATTGTATAGATTAAAAAGAAAAATAAACATTTTGTGCTTGAAAATGGTGTGAAAAACCCAGTGTTTTTCTAAAACGTAGAACAGTGTCAATTTCCAGCTCTTCCAGGTAATTCTGCGTTTGTTTTCCAGGCTCACTCTTGTCCCTTGGTCGTGTAGCAGGAGCAGATGTGGTGCCTGCACCATTTATTGGATGCTCCCTGCAGTGGTGCCCCGGGGGTGCTGCAGAGCAGAGGGGCTGCAGCCACAGAGCAGAGGGGTGATGCAGAGCAGAGGGGTGATGCAGAGCAGAGGGGCGATGCAGAGCAGAGGGGCTGCAGCCCCAGAGCAGAGGGGTGATGCAGAGCAGAGGGGTGCTGCAGAGCAGAGGGGCTGCAGCTTCAGCCGGGTCCCTGCGAGCACGTGGCTCCATCAGTGCTGCCCGTGGTGCAGTGAGGATGCTCGGTTTGGTAGGTGGCAAGGAGGCCCGTGAACTGTGTCTCTCCTGAGCTGCAAAGCCCTAGGGAAGCCCTTCTGAAGGATCCTGGCATCATTTAAGTGTGAGGAAGCTGGGTCCTGCTGCCAGCAGCCTCGTGGCAGTCACCATCGTTGGGTTAGGCTGCAGGGGAACGAGAGAAGGGCGTGCAGGTGTGACACTCCTGCTTCTGTCTCTCCGTGTGGCTTTGCTGTCTGTGCTACGTTTGTTGGGAAGTCTCTGGTCCAGCTGGTGCCCCACCGTGGCTGCGTTGCATGGCTGTGCTCCCGGGAGAGGCGCGGGGGCTGGGGAGCAGGGCACGGATGCAGCTTCCAGGGCCTTGGAGGGTGTGCACCTGCCTCTTGCACTGGGGCCGAGCAGTAGCTCAGAGTGTGTTGCTGGCATTGTTGTACTCGTGATTTTTAATTTCCTGATGGCCCTCTTGGCTGCAGCTCTTCTGGCTGTTCACTTCAAGCCATGTATTTTTTGCCCTCTGTTGTGAAGATTGTGTCACAGGGTGCTTTGACCTCAGTGGCAATTAAGCAAATGACATGAGATTAAACAAATGGAGCAACTTCTTGAGCAAAAGGTGAGCCAAGGAGTAAGAGGGAACTGAGGGGTCCCTGCTGCACCATCAGAGCAGGAAAACTGCACTCAAAATTATCCCCTACAGATGCCAGAACTGAACTCATTTTATTCCTGACTCTGCATATTGCTTCAATGTGCAGCAAATGGGTCAAACCTGCTGGTAGAGTTCTGGCCTTGCTGGTTCCAGTCCTGCATGTCCTGTAGCTCTGCCATCTCCTGACATTCCCAGCCAGCAGTGACAGCAAGGACATGTGGGAAGTCAGCACAGGTGCTCAGCTTTAAATACCAGGTTTCAGTGAGGGAGCTCATAGATCTGATCAGAACCTGGTTTTCAATCTTTCAGTTACAGAAATTTAATACAAATCTTGAAAGAATGTTTTAACCCCTAAGTCACTCACCCAGTAGTGGGAAAGTTGTGAAGTGTTCAGTTTGGGAAGCTGGGAAAGTAGTTGAAGTTTGCCTGAGTGCCATTCATTTGGCTTTCTGATTGCCTTATGTCGTGATGGGGTATCTTAATGCACAGCACATCCTGCTTCCCACTGCATTCCCAGCTTGCTTGGAGTAACACTGGACACGGAGGGGAGCTGCTGCCCCTGGCACTGCTCACCTGCCACAGGGATGCAAAGCTGGGCACTGGAGATGGCAGGGAGAAACTCTGGAGTGGTTTAAGGCTCTTTTGCAAATCTGGATTCAACCTCCCTGGCACAGATTTCACTCAAAGGAATGATGCAGCATTGGCCCTTGCAGTTTGTTTGCCTGTTTAACTCTGGTCTCCATTCCAGAATACTTTTTAAATTCCTGTAAAAAAGAAAAAAAAAATCTTTAAAAAGTTCATTTAAAGAGGAAACATTGGCCAGAGAAGCTGTGGCTGCCCCTGGATCCCTGGCAGTGCCCAAGGCCAGGTTGGACAGGGCTGGGAGCAGCCTGGGACAGTGGAAGGTGTCCCTGCCCATGGAAGGGTGGGATGGGATGGGCTTTAAGGTCCCTCCCGACTCAAACCGCTCTGGGACTCTGTGATTACTTAACCATTACTCCACACCTGTCTCCACACTGCTCCGTTCTTGCCTTCTACTTCTCTGAAATACTCGATGTTAGCTGGGATCAAAGGCAGGATGAGGGACAGGGTGGGTGAGACGTGGCAGCCTGTGCTCCCACAGAGATACTCGTGCTGGGGAACAGGGTGCTGAGAGACAGGATTCCTGGAGTGAGCTCCTTCCTCCAGGGGCAGGTTTTGCTGTTTGGGGTTTGTGGAAGGAAATCACTAATACTTTGAATTGTTAGTTTGACTTGGCTTTGCCAATGGTAGCTCTTTCCCTTCAAGCATTTTCCATGATCCCAGTGCGTTACTGTCGGGTCTGGGAACGTTCAGAATTTTGCCAGAGAAGCCCCATGGACGCTTTGTGGGTCCAGGTCGATTTTGTTTGTTTGTGTGTGTCTGAGCAGGAAAAACATCTGTCCTCACCCGTGCCTTGGGAGCTGGCTTTGGAGAGTCGTAATCAGAAGTCTCCCTTCTGAAATTTATGTGACCTCAGTGTTGCTTTCCCTGTCATCCCCACTCTCCCCACCACCCCCGCTGCAATGAAGGAAAAGGTTCAAGGCTTTTGGAGTGAGATTGATGTTACTCATCGGATATTAGCTATTATGGCAAAAACTTGCCTTGTTTTCTGCCTTGCTGCCAGCTGGTTCCCCCCAGGTTTTCCATGGATGCTGTTGGAAGTGTTGGCTCGGAGACAGTCACCCATGAAATAGTTTCTGACTGTGTGTAATGTACAGTGAGGTTTCCTTGCCCTCTCCAGTTCTTTGTCTGCCCCCCTCTGTCCCTGATTTCTGGTGATTCCTGTGGGGAAGTGTGGGCACGGTGTCTCTGCAGAGCTCACACACACTTGTTGTCATGGATAGATGAACGTCTGATATGGGATTGAATTTATAAAACAGCAGAACATGATTGTGTGTTATTTCTGGCTGTGGTTATTTATCATGAATTGAGTCCTTGAGGAGCACCTCAGGGATTTGTGGTGTCAGGCTGTGCCTTGGGCAGACTCAGCTTCAGTGGAGTTGTCTGATGTGCTGATCTCTGTTATTATTTTATCCCTGACAGTCATTTTCCTGTCTGTGTACCCCAGAAATGAACCAGTTTGTTGATCTGAGGGGAATTGTGCTGTGACTCACACGTGTCAGTGCCTTTTGGCAGGGACGACACTTCTGGCTGTGGAGTGATCCCTGTAGATCAGCAGGACAGGGATGCTCCAGCCCTGACCGTGCTGCTGCTTTTATTAATGCAGCTGAGCTCCAGAAGTGCAATGTAATGAGATGGATTTTAGGAGCTGTCAGGCTACAAATTCTGCTTTATGAAGGAATTTGTTGCTCGGAGGGATTTGGATGTACTGCACTGCTGACGCGGGCTGGGTCAGCACAGAGATCACTCACACCTGATTCAGCTGGAAGGCAGGCTTGGACCAGGAGGTGGCTGCTGTTGGGAATGATGTGATCCTCTGCTCCCTTCTCAGGGACAGTTGTGTGCTATCAAGGCTGCTGCTGCATGTGCTTGGATCTATATTTGGTTATCAAACTTCTCCCTTGAAATAATTTCCTCATGAAGAGTTTAGGGTCTGCATGGGTTGAGCCTTCACACAAAGCCTCAGGAAGCTTTAGGGCTCCCTTGGTCACTGTGGAGAAGCTGTCCATAGACAATGCCCCATGATTTGACAAAGTATCTGTTATAACAGCGAAATTCCTGTGAGAAGCTCTTGGTTTTTCCAAATCTGGAGAGCAAGGAGCACTTGGATGAATTTCTTTGTGCAGCAGGATGAATGCATGGTGAATATTGAGCACATTGTTGTAGTCACAAGGCAGAGGGAAAAGTCAGGATTTTTTTTCCCCCCAGAAAGGAGCACATCCCTAAACTTCACCTTTCATTGTTGAGGCACCACTTGAGCACCAGCTATGGCAATGTGGCTTTTGAAGAGCTGAGCATGGTGAGAGCCTCTCCAGCCACTCTCCAGGGGACTTCTTTGGGCCTGTTGCAGTTTTTGTGAGGTGTTCAGGGCTCTGACACCTTGTAAAAACTTAGGAGATTTATGGAGAAATAACCAGCTGCCAGTCCTTTTCAAATGGGGATTCTCCAGGTCTGACATAAAATAGCCCCAAAAAGCATTTACTCTTGTGTTGTTTTTTTCAGTGATTTTGCAAATAAGGTAAAAACCTCCTCAGCATTTCTAGTTTGTTTATCAGACTAGACAGACTGAGTGTAGTATCTTTGTCCCCGTTGGGCAGCAGCAGCAGCAGGGGTGCTGTGAGTGCCCGTCCCCACAGTTCTGTCACTGAGCAGACACCGGGGTAACCCCACTCCCAAACTCCCTGGCGCTGCTGCCCACAGCCTGGGAGAGCTCAGGCTGGCTGTGGAGTAAGAAGTGAGGAGGCTGCCCGTGGCTGAGCACCTGTGGGGTTTGTTGGAGGAGCCAGGTGCCCGGGGAGCTGGCTCTGCTCTGGGTGTTGTGGCTGACCCTCTGCTGATGGATGTTTTGTCCCAGTCACCTGGAGATGGTTAATTTTGTGCTGTTTGCTGGATTAAACTCTGTGCCAAATGCTGGTTATCCACAGTGAGCAGGGAGTACAGGAGGGAGAAAGTTGGGGTTGTGTTTAACAAATGCAGAGTCCAAACCACAGAGACCCAGCAGGAGCTGTGCCAGGTCCAGGCAGCGTCTGTCCCCCAGCGTCCCCCTCCCTTCCTGCTGCTCCAGGGACTCCCTGCATGAGCTCTGAGCGCATCCCTGCTCCGTCAGACCCGTGTGTGGCTGCCTCCCTCAGCAGTGTGCCTGTGTCTGTCTGTGGAGCAGTGCCTGGGGTGCATGTCCCCAGCACAGCCAGTGCATGTGGGCGTGTGCTGCCGGCTGGGGGACACCAGGTGACACCCTGTGCTGCTGCTGCTTTGGTGCTGTGCTGCTCTCGGCACCTTCCTTGCCTCTTACCCTGGTCCTGTCATTGCTGTGTCCTTCCCTGTGTGTCCAAGCACCTTGCCCTGTGGTCTGCAGAGGGATGGATCCCATCCCTGCCCGGCCGGGGCCTGGCATCCCTGTGGCCCTGCTGCAGGGAGCTCTCCTTCAAACCAAACCATCCTGTGGTCTGTGGCCCGAGGCTTGGCTCGTTTCCGTCGGACAAGGGAGCCAAGCTGCAGGCGTGTGGAGCACGGCCTGCCCTGGCAGCCCCACCATCCTCTGACACCTCCACACATCCATCTCCCCTCCTCCCTCGGCCCCGGGCTCCCCACAAACCGAGCCAAACGCTGGCTGCCTGCTGGCTCCTTCCATCTCTGCCTCCTGGGAGCCTGGCTCTCCCCCCCGGGAATCAGAGCTCGGGTCTCAGGGCCCTGCGAGGTGCTGAGGTTCTGCTGCCCAAAGAAATGGTTTGCACACCTGGGCTCTCAGCACACCTGGGCTCTCAGCCCACCTGGGCTCTCAGCACACCTCTGTCTCTGTTTCCCTGTGGGACCGGGAGCACGCTCTGGCAGCAGCACCTCCCACACACTTGGGGTCCACAGCTCACACGGCCCTCTTGGGTTTGGTTTGGGTTTTCCTCGATGTGAAATCCATGTATGGATTTTTTTCTTTTAGATTCTGAAAATGAGACCATCAGCGACTGACACGTGGCCCCCACAGCTACGGTGCCAAGCGCGAGGCCCCGCCACGGCCAAGGAGGAGGAAGAGGAAGATGGGAAATGATTTATCGTGTGTGAGGAATTCTGTGCCGTTCTGGTCCATTCAACACAATTTTGTAACTTCTTTCTAATCATTTTTTTATTTATAGTTGGAAATACAAAAATGTTATGCAATAAAAAATAAAGGAGAATTATTTTGGGGGAAAAGGATTTTGTTCCAAATTGTTCCCTTCTGTTGTGAGCCAGGTTTCCGTGAGCAGCAGATGGAGAAGAGGGAGGAGGAGGAAGAGGAGGAGGCACTCCTTCAAATGCTTTTTGTTTCACACAGTAAATTGTCATTTAAGCAATTTTCCAAGCGATAAACCAGGCACGCATACAAGAAAGATAAGTTCCAGTTCCATTTAAATTTCTCACTGTTCTTTTTTAAAGATGAGATTCTATTTTAAATCCACTTAAATCAAGGAAAAAGCCTCCGGATCCTGCACCGGAGAATGAGTCTGCTTGTCACTTCCCTTTTTACCTCTCTCTTTTTCTCATAGACCGGCCACATTTTCTTGCCAGACTTAAATACAGTCTCGAGTCACTGCTGATTTTAAATGTAAGACTGAAATCCTTCCACAGATGAGTGGGTAATTGGAGCCATTTTTAAGACTCTAAAGTGCCTTCAATGATCTAAGCCGATGCAGTGGGGGTTTCTTTCTCTGGGTTCACTGGCGGTGGGTTTCAGCTGTCTCCTGGGCTGAGGGGATGGACAGAGTGGTTCGTAGCAATAATCTCACGAGCAATCATTTATCGAAGGACTGCTCACCTGGTGTTTAGAGAGCTGGGTTAGCATTGTCCTGAGGAGCGGGAAAACGCTGCTCCTGCTGTTACATCTGGGCCCCAAGTCTCTGCACCCGCGGGCTCCCTTGCTGCTCCTGCGTTCCCAGCCCAGGCTGTTCTCACTCTTGTTTTGGATACCAGAGCCACAGGAACCTCCCCCTGCCCGCGCCTCTCGGTACCACCCTCCCTCGCAGCTGGAGCCTGGCGTTCTTTTTTGTTGTTATCTGCCATGTCTGTCTCTTCCAAATCTTGGTTCTAAATAATAAATCTTATTTTGATGCTGTTGTTCCCTATTTCCTTTCCACCTCGGCCCCTCCTGTCCACCAGCGGGGGTGAGGAGAGTGCAGGTGGAGGTATGTGTAGAGCTCCAGAACCATTCAAACACTGTTAATTCAGAGTTTTTAGGCCCTGGGGCCAAAATATACATATTTATGTTAATTTTCTGCTTCTCTGGGGTGCCTCCTGCCCTGTCCTTTTCCGAGGAAATCGGAGGGATCCCTGCACAGGAGCAGGGAGCGGGTAAGTGGTGAAGGCTAAATCACTGCTGGCCTTGGGCTGCTGTGCTCACAGGAGGGACCAGAGCTCTGTCCCTTCCCTGGCGGGTGGGAGAAGGGATCCAGGTGAGCAGGGCACCTTCCTGCTTCTCTCTTGGTTGTTCTCCTTTCCCTGGCTGGGAATGCAGCTCCCTGCTGGCCCATCCCACGAGCTGGGTGGGGGGACAGGAGTGGTGTCCCCAACTGCTTCTGCAGGGATGAGCCACCACTCCAGTGGTCACAGAAACAAAGCACTGTGCCCTCATCTCAGATTTTTATTCCCGAGTTTAAAAGATGGTTTTCTCTAGGGAAATCCCTTGCAGGGTCTCCTGGGGTCCAGGACTTCCTTCATCAGTTGTTCTGAACCTCCTCACTGCTCCTACAGACCCCTGAGCTCCTCCACAGTCGCAGGGAACCAAGGGGGCTCTGGCTCCAGATAAGCCTTTTATTAATATTCAGATTAAAAATAAGGATCAGTATCAAGATTAAAGCTCGGGACTGGAAGCTGCAGCAAGCCCTGGCTGCTGGCTGCTCCCCACGTCTGCCCAGCCCACCTGGCTCTGGATAGTCTCTGGTGTGAAGGGCTGCTCCCTCTGGGAGGGTGCCCATGTGTTTGCTGCTTGCTGCACAGTTCGGAGCTGCTGAGGGTCCTTGAGCTCCTCTGGGATGAACCCCTGAACAGGATCCTCTAATTCATCCCGTGGTTCTGTGAGGGGGAGCAGGTTTAAACTAAAAGAGGAGAGATTTAAATTAGACATTAAGAGGAAATTGTTCCCTGTGAGGGTGGGGAGGCCCTGGCACAGGGTGCCCAGAGCAGCTGGGGCTGCCCCTGGATCCCTGGCAGTGCCCAAGGCCAGGCTGGAGGGGGCTGGGAGCAGCCTGGGACAGTGGGAGGTGTCCCTGCCCATGGCAGGGGGTTGGAAAAGGATGGCTTGTGAAGTCCCTTTGAACCCAAACCCTTCTAGGATCCTGTGGTCCCAATGTTTCATCCCAGCCTCCCTGCTGGAGAAACAGGGACGTGAGTGCCGGGGCTTTATGGCAGCTGGCAAAGGGAAGAATGGAGGAAATTACAGGGGGAAAAGGGATTTTTTCGGTTGAGAACTATTACAAATAGCATTAAAGTTTATGGAAGAATTTTATTTTTTTTCCCCATGGAACAGGACAGTTCTTGTTATTATTGAAGTAGTAACTAAAATCACTTGATCTACTACAAAATGTATGTCTGTTTGGAAAGAAAGACATTTTAATTTGACCAAAAATATTTTTTTGTGGCAATGGAAGGAAATCCCTGCAAATGTTGAAAGTGCAGCTTAGTTCCCTGTGACTTCAGGGGCTGCTGAAGCAGTGAAGTGTTTGGATGGCTGCTGATTTTGAGGGGCTGGGAAGATTGGAAAGGTTTCAAATCCCCTCTGGATTTGTACAGTTTCTATAAGACGTTAGAGAATGTTTAAATAGTTTATTTTCTGTGAAGTTTCTCAGTGTTTTAGTGGTCTGAGCAGGAGCATATCTGGAAAGTAAAAGAAGGAGTAAATTTGGTCAGAGACTGATGTGACACTTGGGGGCATGTGGAGATGTTTGAGGCTGCTGGATGTTTGACAAGGATTCCAGGGGCTTGTAGCAGTCATGGAAATGCAGAGCCAGTTAAAAATGTCAAACATAGCAACATCATTCTCAAATATTTGCTGATGGCAGGAGCTGCTGGACCCACTGGTGTGTGTGCTTTGGGACAGGGATGGCAGGAGGAGTCCACAGGGCTTTGCAGCCCTAAACATTTTGTCTGGGGGGACTTTGGAGGGTAACCCGTGTTTGTTATCCTTGTTAAATCAGACCATGCATTGGTTTTTTAAAAAATGCCCATAAATTGGCGTCAGTGGAGCTCTGCATTGCTGTGCTGCCTATTGGTGGCAGAATGAACCTTCTGTATCCTGCCCAACGCTGGCTGGGGATGCAGGGATGGGAGAAGGCATCTGGAAGGAGACACCCTCCTCCCAACGCCTCCTGTGGGTTTGCTCTCACACGTGTGAAGCGATGAACACCCTGAAAATCGCTGGCAGTGTCCCATTTGCTCTTGCAGTAGGGAACATATTTCTGTGTTTGTTTTATATTTACTCAACACTGAGAGATGACATGAAGAAGCTGGCAATTAGCAATGCAGAAAGAAAAATATTTCTGTTTACTGACAAGCAAAGACAAGTAAAGGGATATGAATCTTGTAGGGTTCAGCACTTGGAGACTTTTATTTGTCTTTTTCCTTCTATTTCCTTCCACCTACTGGAAGGGGTCTGGCAGGGGCTGGAATTAGAAGAGCCCTAAGGTCACTTCCAACCCCAACCATTCTGTGATTGTATGATTATTCTTCATTGTTTTCTGCCACCTCTTATTACAAAAGCAGACAAGGAAAATGGTTCAGAAATCACCTGCCTGGATGGTTTCTCCACAGGAAAACACAGCTGCCTCAGAGCAAACCCAAATGCTCCACTTCAGCTGGAGCTGACACTACGAGCAGATTTCCTGTGTCCAGCTCCAGCTGAATTGGAAGTGCCCAGAGTGGGGCTGTGCCCCTGTCCCAGAGGTGTGGGACCCTCTCAGAGCCAGGTGTGCCTCTCCATCCCTTTTCCATAAGCTCTGAGATGCTTTAGTTCCCTCCTGTACCTGGGTGCTTCGTCTGCATTCACACGTGTGCGGAGTTGGTCCTGTTGGGAAAATGCCTCAGTTTCATGTCTTTCTCACAGCATTGTTTATTTCCTTTATTTATTCTTTATTTATTCTTTATTTATTCTGTATTTATTCTTTATTTCTCTGGGTAAACTTTCTGCTGATCTCAGCATCAGGAGCTCAGGCTGCAGTGACAAATGCAGCATCCCCAGGAGTGGTGGCCCCTGAGCAGGGCAGGTGGGGCTGTGGGTGAGGGGGGGCTCAGCTGGGCCAGGGGGTCCCTGCTGGACCCTCCTGGGGGGACAGCCTGAGATGATGTTTTCCAGATGAAAAAGCAAAGGTCCCCCCTTTTTCTTTCCTCTGCTCCCTGTTCCGCAAAGCTGGAGCATCCCAAGGGCTGTGCCCACCCTGTGGGAAGGGTCTCTGGGAGCTGGGGCTGCTCCATGGGGGCACCAGGGCAGAAAAGGGGGCTCTGGGCTGAGGGGTGCACACCTGTACACCTGTGACAGAGTCATCCCTGTGACAGTGTCATCCCTGTGGCTGCCAGCTCATTGCTGAGCCTGTCTCTTACCAGGGTGAACCAGAGGGAAGGGCTGGGAGCAAACACAGAATTTTTTTATTGTCCTTTTTAATCAGATCCAGGACAAAATCCTCAAGATGTGGGCTGGAGCCTGAAGAATTCCCCTGTGCCAGGCCAGGCTGGGAGGCAGGCAGGGGCGCAGCACTCTGTTACTGGCCGGTAACTATTCAAATCTCTATTTTTTAAGAAACCTCTGTGTTACATCCTGGCTTCACAAGACATTGCTGTTACCAGCAGTTCATGAAACGACGTGGACATGTGTGAGCTGCCCAAGCCTGATCCCAAATTCTCATTTTCACAGAGGACCCGAACTGGAGCGCTAAGTCCAGCAGCTGCGGGGTGGGTGGGTTTTCCAGGGTGGGTTTTTCCACGCACTCCGAATGCCCGATGGGCCGGAGCTGGCTTTCTGTGGCAGCAGCCCTCTCGGCTCTTTGTCATGGTGATCAGCAATGCTTCGCTGTTGTCATGGCTGCGGGGTTACTACTGAAGCCAAAGCACTGCACAGCCCCTTTATTCATAGTTTCAGTGTATAAACTAATTAAGTCAGCTGAAAGCAGCAGTCTGTTCCCCGCGCCTTGTTTTTCTAATATGCGGGATCAGATAGAGCTGATTCCTGCCGTCCTCCAAAATATCCAGCCTGACTCCGTTTCACCTCCTTGGCTGAGTTTTGTACCTTAACACCAAGCAAAGTTCATTGATTATTTAATTGCCCAGAAACCTCTCCGCAAAATCGAAAAGGTCTTTGGAAAATGTCTTTTGAGCCGCTAAGATGAGGCTGAGTGAGGGCCAGTGTGTTGCAGCCGCGCTGCATTCCTTATCACTGCTTTACTCGGGGCAGGAACCCGGGCACTGTGTTTAGTTTCTGAGTTTATGCATTGCTGGGTAAAAAGCGGAGGCAGAATGGCTGCGGAGGCTCTGAGCAGAGGGAGGCTCTCAGCAGAGCTGCTCACTGCCCCAGCCCGGGGTGCGGGAGGATGGATCCCTCTGCCCCAGCCCGGGGTGCGGGAGGATGGATCCCTCTGCCCCAGCCCTGTGGGAGGATGGATCCCGCTGCCCCAGCCC
>VWZT01002301.1:421961-439060 GCA_013397055.1 Pachycephala philippinensis
ATCCCACAGCCCCGCACGGCAGCGGCTGCCGCTGGCGCACAGAGCGTTCCCTGCGGCCGGAGAAGGCCGGCTGCACAGTGACACACAGCTCATTTCTCGTAAGAACTTCATAGGCAGAGGCTCTGTGTGAGCCGGGAGCCATGGAGGTACCCATCTGTGTCTGTGTGAGGTGGCAGCGGTGGCACCGGCATCGGCCGCTCTCGGGAAGGGTCTGGGAGGTTTGGTGTCGCCACACGGTGTCCTGGTCACTAAAACTCCTCTTAGCCCTGTCTGAGTGTCGCTGTGGTGTCTCCCCAGGAGGACAGGCTCGCCCTGGCATGCAGCCCTGGCAGGGCAGTGCCACGGGGGCAGCCCCTCACCGCCCTCCCGTGCTGGGGAGCAGCGATGGAGGAGATGCAGGTGCCACTGGCTCTTCTCAGGGCACAGAGGGAGCTGGAATTCGCACTCTTGTCCCACATGGAGCTGTTGGCCGTGGCCAGCACAGTGTCCGGGGGACATGTGCCCCTTCCAACTCTTTGTTGCTCCACAAACATGCAGCAATAATTGCTTTGGTTGCTTGCTTAACAAATATTTTTACTGTTAATCTCATTTTGACAGAATTTTTGTGGGGAGTAAACGCAATGGGGGCCCAAATATAACAAATCTATGAGTGGGAGATGATCCTCTCTAGCTCCAGCCCCGGCCTGGGGGCTTTAAGGTGCTGGATGCAGCAGCTGGAGCTGCTGCCCCTCCCGATGCCCGGGTTCACTGCTGGCAGTGTCCCGGCACAGCCCGTGTGCGGTGCCAGGGATGGCTCAGGGTGTGGCCGCTGTCCTGATCGCTGCTATTTTTGTAATAAAATTCCATGCAGCTCTGCAGAGGGGATAACACACCATCAGCTCTCCTGTGGATCTCCTCGGCCCCCCGTGAGCAGCCTCAGGGCTGGTTAAAAGCCCTGTTTCTGCTGTGCTCTCACAGCCACAGCTCTTTCGTGGCCTCTCAAGGCCATTGTCCTTTCTTGCTGTTACACAGTACAAGCCCAGAATATTTAAAGCATGTTTTGTATCACATCAGGCTGCTCTAGAAAGAGCTCTTCACTGATTGTAAAGTAATTATGGGGGACAAGTTTCACTCAGTCCCAAAATAGCCTGGCATCAAATTCTCAGCTGAAATAAACTGCTGTCTTGCCATTGCCTTGGGCACAAACCGACCAGGACAGAGAAGCAGCAGGTCTGATCCCAAGTGTCAGCTGTGAATGGGGCAGAAGAGCTCGGTCACAAAACCGATGGCATCTTAGACTAATTTATTTCATTTAATTTCATGTTATGTTATTTCATCTTATTCTATTGTTTTAATTTTATTTTAGAAACTGCTGTGAAGGCTGAGATTAGTGGGGCCTCTCAGAATATCCAGGTCAAAGTAGTTAATTATTTAAACCAAAGACAGAGCTTTCTTCTGAGCCCTTTTAGGTTAGTGGTGAAAAATAACCTCTGGTTGAACGCTGGGAAAGCAGGAGATGAAGATCATGATTTAGCACTGCGGATGCTGGGGACGAGGATGACCTGTTCCTTTGTGCCTGCACAGCAGCAGGCACAGGGCCGCCTGTGTGGGCAATATGAGGAAACATTAATAACAAACCAGAGCAGTCCTTGTTCAAGCAGCACAGCTCTAGCAGCAGAAGACTGCAGATAGATTAGCCCACACTTCTTGTTCAGATTTGAGCCCTATTTAGGCAGCGAGGTTTTCTGCCTACTGATCTTGATTTCTATTCTAGGAAAAGCTGCTTTTCTGATACATATCCTGATACAAGTTCTCCTTGATAGCCCATGGGATCATCAATGGAATCAAGTACCTGGTGGATGCTGTAAATACAGGGATGGACCTGTAGTCGCTGCCCTTTAGGCACAACTTTGCCAGGTTTCAGTGGTTATTGGACTCCTGGGCTCTGTTGTGGGTCAGGATGCTGCTGGCTGAGCTGTGTGTCCTCACAGCTGTACCCTGCTCACTGCTGCTCCTCCTCCTGAGGAACTACAGCGGCTCAAGGAGAAAGGAGTTGGGACAAGGGGCTTTACAAAGGGAACTGGGATTAAAGGATGGAGGTCAGCCATTGCCATCAATAGTTTAAAAGGCTTTCAGCTGGTGATTGATAGAGCAGGAAGGCAGGCACAGGTAACAGCTGGGTCTCCAGCTGTGTCTGAAGGAGGACTAGAGAGGGGTGAGGATGAAGACATCTCAGTAAATCATGTAAAAGGAAAGGAGCCTGCATGAGAAAGGGGCAGAGGAAGCAGCATCAGCAAGGGTGGCTGCAGCTGGTGGTGGGCAAGGAGAGAGAGGGGACAGGACCTCTTCAGAGTAAATCCAAGGGTTCAGTCACCTTACATCTTTCACTGTGCTCTGAGAATTTTTACTGGATAACAGTCCTCCAACTTTCTAAATGTTTTTTCAATTTCAATGACATTTTAATGTCAAACCAAGTAACCTGTGAACAGCATCAGGCTGCTTCAAGTCAAGCACATGAATGCTGTAAATGACAAAGCAAAGTGGAAGACTAAGAGAATGAGAGAGTATGACTGTGACGACAATTTGGGATGTCAGGATTTTCACATGTGATGGCTGGGTAAAACACAAATTATGGTTTCTATTAATTTAGTTAAAGCCATCTGGTTTTTTCACATATTCTCTCAAAATCTTTCATCTTCAGTGCCAGAGCTGACCCCTGTTGACTAAGATATCTTTCACTGAATAGGTTTGTATCCAAAAAAGCCCACTCTTTTTCCTTCAGTGAAGAAAATAGCATGAATCATGCTTTTCCAAGGTTAAATGGGTTTTTTATTTCTATAGGCAGGACGGGAGTGCTTCTCAGTAGTACTACAATTGACTAAAATGAACGACTGGCTACTCAGCAGGTCAAAGGATACCTGCGATTAGCATTTAATCAAACAAGGGGATACAGGCCTAGTATCACCCCGTCATGAAATAATGAGGGTATTTCCTAGCCCAGAAAATGCTTCCCATTACCATTAGGGGCAACAGAAAAGTGCGTGTGATGCTAAGGATTTGTTCTCAAGTTCTGAGATCAGCATGTTGCTGTAGCAAAACCTAATGTCTTGAATTCCTAATAATGCAAAACTTTTTCCAGAAAAAAAAATGCATAATACATGAAGAGTGATAGAACTGATGATAGAAGAATCGATGATAGAAGAATGATAATTGGAACTTCTCAGAGTTGAAGGCCATGCGAAGATCGTGCATTAGATCCATCTGATGTGGATGATTTAAATGACAGTGTCTGTGCTACAAACTGAAGGCAAGGCCAGACATCCCTGATACTGCCAGCACTGCAAGTCCAGAGTGCCTGCCATGACTGGGCTTTGATCATCCACAGGAGGTAACACACAATCTGCAAAACTGAGAGGTGCAAATGGATTGCCACTATTAGAAAAGGAAATGCAGGTAGCTGGGAAATACTTTTACTTACTTTGTAAATCTGAATTTTGAATCAACTGTCACCAGAATCATGGGGTAAATCAGGCTATCCTGATCCACTTTTGATCTAATACCTGATTTTTTATCAACAAACAACATTTGGTACTAGTGGGAATGATTTCCCATGTTCACTGGCATTTCAGTGCTGCGGAACAGACTCCAGTGACTGATGCTCTGAGAGACCCATATTACCAATATGCTGCCACCAACAACCAAAGCACGTGCACAGAGGAAAGGACTAAAATTCCCAGGAGAAGAACTAGCAGGGTAAGGAAATCTCATTTTCTGATTTCCATTTATAGCCTAAAATAGCCTGTCTGCTATACCTGTTCTTTGGAAAAACAGTGACTATGAAGGCTGTGGTGGTATTTACTTCCTGGCAGTGTTGCAGCACTCATGGGGTACTTTGAGTTGCAAATTCTGCCTGGCAGAAACTCAGTGGAGTTAATCACATGTAGCAAATTAAACAAACAAAAAAAAGCTGGTGGGCTTAGGAGGACCTGCAGCTGAAAGTTTTCTTACCCTTTCTAGGCAAACTTTCCCAAATCTCAGGGAACGGGGAGGGTAAAGACAAAGGGCAGTGGTGGGTTTTGTATACAGGACCAAACAACCTGTGTATGTATCTGCAGTTTGTAGACTGAAGCAGGCTGAGGATTTGTCTCTATTCTTACAATAATCAGAATTAAAGCTCTTCTGCAGTGAAATTGTTGAAGTTAGTCCACCAACATATCAGCCGTGCTCTGACAATGAGGTGATGAGCTACTGTGTGCCCCAGCTCCTGTCCCAAGGAGGCAGGTGCTGCAGAAAGGGCTCCTAAAGCACCAGCAGTGGGTAGGATGCTCACCAGCCGTGGGCTGGCATTGCCATCCACAGACATTTCAAGCAGTCTTGAATCTAACACGGATTTGCAGCATGGAAAGAAAGGTGTAAGAGGCAGGAAGTCAAGGTGGTTTGGCACAGCTCAGCTGGAGGCAGATGTCCTCATCCTGAATCCTTGTGGGCTGGTGAAACGGCTCCTGAGCATCACCTTCTGCAGCACGTCCTTCTGTTGTTGAGGAGGTTGCCTAGAACATTCTTGCAGAAATGCACCTTTTTCCCACTGTTGACTTTGGTGACATGAAAGTGTATCTTGTATCTTTCTCTCTAAAATCACAGAAATGGTAAAATTAATCTCTGGTCAATGGTTAGAGTTAAGTTCTAACAAGCTAACTCAAGCTCAGTGTAACTAAGCCCAGAACTCACAATAGAATCATGGCAATTAGCATTTGTGGGAAGGAACACATCACTGCTTTAAATGAAAACTACTTTGCCATTAGCTCAAAGTAGCTTGTAAAAGCTTTCACTGTGACTAAGATCTGCAGTAATGTTGGAGATCATTCAGCTGAAGATTGTGCTATAATGCCTATTTATGGCTTTAGCATTTTAAGGTTTTTGTGAAGTAAAGCAGTAGGGATGAAGCGGACTCCCTCGCATCTGCTCTGCCTTGGAAAGAGAGCACGTGCCTGCTCGGGAATAAATCAGGAATTACATATTCAGTCAAGAACACACGTGTAAGGAGTTAAGAAGAGTGGAATGCTAAACTCTCATCCACCACTCCACAGGCATAAACAGAGCATGCTACAGTCACTTTGTTTTGAGAAGAAGACAGCTCTGCTGGCATCCCACTGCAGCATGCCAGAGCCTCTCACCAAAAGGGTGGCTGGCTTCCTCCCAGGAGTGGGGAAGGAGAGACAAAAGGTGGTCTTAGCTGAGAGATGTCCCAAATGTGCTCTGTATTCTTCCAAGAGGTAAGTAAATCAGTGTTTGTAGCGAAAGATGGGCTGGTGGATGTGCAGCTTACACAAGGCTCCACAACGCACAGATCAGACCCATTACGTGTCTTTCCTGGGTAGATCCAAAGAGGATTGTGATGGCAATATCCTTCCTTAGGCAGGTTTTGTTTGTTTTTTTCTGGCAAGAGAGAGGTTTTCTAATAAATAACTGCTCTTTCTTATGAGCTAGCCATTGTCAGTGTCCAGAGGACACAAAATAGATCCTATCTGCCCAAAACAGCTCACAGACATCAACTATCATTTTATTTTCTTTACTGGGTAAAAGGAGGAAGATGGCTTTTAAATTAGATGTTGAAGCCCTTCCAGAATTGCAATATAAGATACCAAATCAATCATTCTTCACACAGTTACCTCCTACTCCATGAGCTCCTACTACCACAAAAATCGGTTGTTGCCAACTGAGCTGAGTGAATAATTTGCAGTTTCATATTTGTTAGAGGAATTTTTCCTTTTTCTCTTTTCATTATTTGTCCACAAGCATATTGATTTGCTTCAGTATCTTTTTTCCAAACACATGTGCAGTAACCATTCTGGAAGTAGATCATTTGTGAGCAATTTGTTGCAAGAAGTCTTCAAACATTTGTCCCAAAGCCATTCATTGTATATATAAACTTGCATCACGTGTCTGTTTCTGTGAACAAAACATCAAAAGAGCCAGTCTTGAGTATTCTCCCTGAGAACAATTGAAATTATGCACAACTTCACCATTTAAAAATTACTTCATTCCTAGAAATAATGGCAGGATTCTCCTGGTTATTGTAACACTTGGATGAAAAACAAGGCTGTATCAGAACCCCAGCTGAAGAGTCTGACCAGGACCATGCTGGAGTCAGTGCAAAGCTCTTCTTTCTCCATCTTTTAGATGGAGGAAACTGCCCTTCTCAGACTGTAAAATAATGTCTTTTAAGATAAAAGTTCAAAGGAATGATTGCACGTTTCAGTGGGAGTTGGGTTGGGTGTCCTCTTACAAAGAAAAGCATTGGAGTGACTCTGACAATTTGGAAAAGGAGGTAAAAGTCAACTCAAACAGTGAGTGCCGTGATAGGCCAGAGCTAACGAGCTGTAGAATTTCAAATCCAAGTCTCGCAGTTGGCCTGAAGTGTTTGCTTTGAAGGCGTCTGTGAAATACAGGCTTGGCTCTGCTTGGTGTGCCAGGGAAATGCTTTGCTATTGGTATTCCAGCTACTCCAAACAGCTGCTGCCGCTGCCACCCCAGCACTTTGTGATGTTAAGTAGGAAAAATGGAAATGAAAAAGTCATGGAATTCATGGATGATGATGTTTGTGATTGTAAATGGGACACGGACAGGCATCTCTTCCATTGTTCCTTACTGTCCTCTATGAAAACAGGAAGACCTTGAAAAACAGTAAAAAATCAGAAAAAATCCACATAGAAATACTGCTAGTGAGAAAACAATTACTGTTTTTTCAAATATGAATTTTGGAAAAGAAGTTCTATTTTAGTTTTGCTCTCTAACTTCTTCTGAAATGATTTTTAAATCTGCCAGCGCAGAAAAGACTTAGTGCACTGTGTTCATGTCCTTAACCAGTACCACCTGAGATGGACTGAAATGTTAACTCTCTGTGCTCATGAACAACTCCTCAGGGAATGTAGTTTGTGACAGGAATAAGTTGTTGATGTTAAGCATCAAAGTTCCCTGAACCCAAGGCTCAAACAGTGAGTTTTAGGTTTGTCCCAGCCCGGGTGCCAGGTGCAGCCCGGCCACGGGGATGGGGCAGCCCCACCCGCCCCCCCAAGGTCAGCAGAACCCATACAAATGAGAGCACTGGCTGGAGCACAGGCTGCAGCACCGCGAGACATTCCAATGAGATAATTACATCGGGGTAATTTGCATCTCATTTGGTGAGGTAGCTGCACACTGCCAACACAGCTCATGCCCTGTCATGTCACACTGCCGGCCCTTCAGAGTGAGATGTGCTAACACCATACTCAGAAATCAGCTCCCTCAAGACAGGAAAAGTATTATGAAGCTGAACAACAATAATTTACACTCAGAAAAGCTCCCTACTTTTCCTTCCACATGGAGCAGAACAGGGAACTCTTAGACGGTTTTGTTGTATGCTAAAGTGAAATTTTGCTCTTTAGCAACAGCAAATAAATCCATATTCCTTCTGTTGAGTTGCTGAACTCGTGTGGTGCTGTATCCATGCTCTAGAAAGGCCTGTGCATTCTCCTTGGAGAAGGCAATAGTGCATGCATGAGTTGAAAGACTGCTTTGGAGCAGTGGCACAGCAATTCGTGCACCAAGTGACGTGTACAGTATTCCGCTTCCTGGTGGATCTCAAACATAATAGAATCTTTAAATTTAGTTTTACTTATAGTTTATGCTGAATCACAAAATGTGATCAACTCAGAGGCACAGCATTATTTCTTACCACTTTTCACCACTTGCTAGTATTTTTTCCCAGCACCTATGTGCTGCAACTTCACATTTGGTATTGCGATACCAATGGAGTTTTAGGGCAAAGCAGTGGGGACGTGCTAGCATCAAACGAACTTAAAAAAATTAAAACTTTGTAAGAAGATAGATTCTTTCCATGCATTTCCGGTAATTGTTATAGAAACCTACAATAGTATACATCCGAGGGGAAAGTTCCTGTACTCAAAACCCCGACCTGCAGCCTGCCTGCCTTTGAACCTGCACATTCAGGTTCACTTACACCGCCGAGAGCAGCAGCCCGAGGTGCGGGCAACGGAGGAGCAGCAGCCCGAGGTGCAGGCGAGCCCGAGGTGCAGGGGCCGGAGGAGCAGCAGCCCGAGGTGCAGGCGCCGGAGGAGCAGAGCCCGAGGTGCAGGGGCCGGAGGAGCAGCAGCCCGAGGTGCGGCCGCCGGAGGAGCAGCAGCCGGAGGTGCAGGCGCCGGAGGAGCAGAGCCCGGCTCTCACCCCGAGCAGCCCGAGGTGCAGCCGCCGGAGGAGCGGAGCCCGGCTCTCACCCCGAGCAGCCCGAGGTGCAGCCGCCGGAGGAGCAGAGCCCGGCTCTCACCCCGAGCAGCCCGAGGCGTGGGTCCGAACCGCGGCTGCTGTGCCCTGCCCCGCTCCCACCCGCGGCTGGCTTCCAGGACGGAACATCGCTCGGCTCCGCGGCGCTCTGCTCTGCCTGCTGCTGGGGAACAGCACACACTGAGGTACGCCGTGTGCTCTGGTTCCAGAGAGCAGGTATCATCTCTGTAATTACACCACAACTGCTCGGCAAATACTGTGTAAATACAGAGTAACTGCGTGTTCCTGCAGCTTACTTGTTAATTATGCACTGCTACTAACGAGTTCCAAGATAAATTATCATAGCAGTTGCAGGATTTAGGTGCCTGCTAAGGTGGGTCATAATGGAATTCATGCTGTTAAAGGCTTGCTTTTGTTGATTTTCCAGTGGAATGGGGAAGGGAAAGGACTCACCTCATATGCCCAAAGGCTTAAGTGCATGTTTTGTCCTGGTACAGCAGAAGCACACTGCCGTACAAAATAACGTGGCACAATTAGGAAAACTGGATGAATAAACAAACAGAAATAATTTCCAATAATAAATCACTTTTCAAATTCCATTTAGTAATCCTCCTAAGCAAATGTGTTTAAAATGACTGGTATTGCATGCAATAGAACTGATATGGGTTTCCTGGCCCAGAATTTAAACTTGCATGGGCTAAAACCAGAGGAAAACGTCATTTCACTGATGTCACTAGCAAAACTATCAACTGCAGCAAGGGCAGGCTCTACCCATGCAGCTTGCCTGGACTCTTGAAATAGTGTATTTTTTATGGTTTCAGAAGTAGATCACCATGTGAGGCCAGTTCATAGCCTGTGCTAGCTCTCCTCTGAGCTGCACTGCAGTATTTTGGACTACAACTTGTAACTTTTAATAGGTATTTTAATGGTATTCAATAAGATAAAATTAGCCTCTCTATAAACATTGCTCTTCTCCAGAGTGAAGCTTCCCTTTAAATTATGACTCCATGATGGTTGTTTGGTCAGCCATTTATACTGAGTTTTACAACCTATGTTGGATCACCTTGAGTTTTATTTGAATTTTTTTTTCAATTTCATTAATCTCATATTGATTTTCTACCAGAAAGGTGATGTTGATGTTTCTGAGACATTTTTCTATTGAAGTTCTTGATCTATTTCTTCTAAAAAATGTCCAGTGTCTATTGCAGAGGAAGATGTTGGTCTTTAGGGATTGCAGAATCAGGACGAGCAGAGACAAAATAGCCAACTGTTATTTTCTGTTGCTTATAGAAACCTGAAGTACAGAATAGGACCCCACTGAAATTGGCTGTGCATAACTGCAGATGAAAACAGCAAACCCAGGGCAGGGAAGTGACAGCTGGGGACAAAACAGACAAACACAGGCGAGAGGAGGGGGAAGCAGAGCCAGCAGTGTTGGTCGTGCTGCTGGTGCCCCCTTGGCCCTCGTCCCCGTGTCTGTGCAAGGGACAGGAAAATAAGCATCTACCCACAGTGCTTCGAGGAAATTTAAGAGATAGATATGTGGATTAAATTACTTCTTGACTGCAGAGGAAATTTTGGAATTATTGCCTGTGGGAGGGACAAGTAATTTCCTACTGAAAGAGATTGCTAGAGTAGGTGGGTCAAGGAGGGCACTGGGAAAGAAAAGAGCAGTAACTTATTTGAAGTGACAGAGAAGCAGGAAACAAAAGGAGGCTGAAGAGGTTACTAAGGAGGTAAAGCCATAAATCGGATACAATTATTTGACTTGATCATTGTAACGGCATTGGTCAAGCCCAGAAAGCAGGAATGTTACAGATAGGAGCTATAAGATCATCAGAGCCTGGTTCAAAGCTTTAGTTCTTAGCTGGCATAGAACAGGACATGTCTGAAATGCCATTTCTGTCATGGAGAAAAAGGTATTAAGTTTAGATTCAGTTGGTCCAAGCTGACCCACAGTGTAACCTCTGCTGAAGGTGAGACACTGGACATGACAAAAAGGGAGTGATCATACTGTTCACAGAAACTGGGAAATAAACTGACGGAATGAGTTTGAAAGACTCTAAACCATCCTGTTTTAGGATACTGACCTTGAACAGATAACTACACCTTCATGGAGAAATGCCATGAGGTTCTGTTTTGGATAGAAGTCTGTCTGGAAATAGCAGGAAAATTCATGTTTGTGGTAGAGGTTCCTTAATGACCGAGCGTGGAGGAAGCAGGGAGAGGGAGCAGAAGAGTTTACAGGGAGGCAGAGAAAGGATAAGGATGATGTTTCAATCTGTTTTGAAAGAGCAAATAGAAAGCACAGGGTGTGACATAAAAATTCTCCATGCATTTCAGCAGGAGAATAGCTGTCCATGCTCAGGGCTTAAGAGTTTAGGGTTAAAGATGAGAGGAAGGGAAGGGACAAGAACTGTCTCAGAGAAGCCAAGCAGGAACCAGAATAGGATCAGATCACTGTAGCTGTGCATGATGTGTTGGAGTATTTTATTAACCAGTGTTCTCTTAATTGCAAGGGTAACACTGGCAAAAATTCCTAAAACAGAGTATATTCTTACTAAAGATCATTGGCCCTTTAGTGGGAAAATAACTTCAGATACAGAATGGCTGTTGGTTTGAATGGCTTTATGTTTATGGAATGTACACTGACTTCAAATAAAAGGGAGCTTTTTGTCTCCAGCACTGTGAACAGGGCAGTCTAATTGAGTCTCCTTAGCACAGCTGCTGCAGCTGATGGGATCCTCTGAAGATGGAAACCTTGATCATCAGGAGGATGAAAAAAGAGAAGGAAACATACCTTGTTTTCTTTTACTCATTTTACTCCCTCCTCAGTCTACCCTGGAGCCTTGAGAACTGTTTGTAGGTTCTCCTAGAACACAGCCATCTGCCAAAGACAAAATGAATGCAAATGATGTTTCTTCACTCCCAGGATCTGCTCTTGTTCTCCCTGAAAGCTGCAGTGAGATTCCTGCAGTCTTCAGTAGTACCAGGCACAGGTTGACCAGGCCTTGAAAATCCCCTAATGAAAAAGGGCTAAGAGTACAGAATGGGAGAGATACTCATTAATAACTATTTAGGAGAACATGGTTTCCTTGAAAGGCTAATTATCTTGAGAGCTACCCATTCAAAAAAAAGTCTGATCAATGGGAGAACAAATTAAAAATGAAGAATCTCTCATAAAACCAGACAGTGGAATACTGCATTCAAGAGGACAGCCACAAATTAAAAGAAATGTCAAGAAATCAAGTGGCAGGAACTTCAAAAGGGAATTTTTTCCCTTATTTTCTTATGCATTCTTCATGAGCAACACCAAGAAGTGTAACATGCTAATAGCTAATAGCAGGATAAGATTCACTGATTTACTAACTGAATAACTTAATGCATATCAAAGGAATAATTTTCTCATTTCATTCTTTTTTTTAGATCTAACACTAAGCTGGGTATTATCAAGTAGATAAAACTGCATAGATTACAAGTCATCACTAAAATAGTAACTTTAGAATTAAGATTGCTTTTTTATGTTGGGTATCTCCTTTGGGTTTAAGGAATCACATACCTTTTACCCCCATTATAACTCAGATTTCAAAAAAGAAATCAGGAAGGTATCTTTGCAGACATGTGATGTTTTGCTAAAACCAGAGTGTTTTGCAGAGACAGACTTGTTCTGATGTTAAACTCTAAATTGTTGAGGACTGTGGAGGGGCAGTGCCACTCACCTGTCCCAGGTAAGCCAGTAAAGGCGTGGCTGGGAGGTGAGGGTGGGTCCTGAGCTGAAGCAGGGATGGAATGGGATGGGATGGAATGGGATGGGATGGGATGGGATGTGGGATGGGATGGGATGGGATGGGATGGGATGGGATGTGGATCTCATCCTGTGGCAAGGGGATGGAACTGGATGAGCTTTAAGGTCCCTTCCAACCCAAACCATTCTGTGATTTTATCACTCTGTGATTGTAGCCTGGGAGGTTCAGACTGGACATTAGGAAGAACTACTTCCCTGGGAGAATACTGCAGCACTGGAAGAGGTTGCCCAGAGGGGGACACCAAACATTTGGCCAGGTAAAATCACGGCAGAAATAACCCAGTGTTGGTTCAGCCCTGCTTTGAGCAGAAGGCAGGAGCTGATCTAAAGGCCCCTTCCAACCAGTATTTCTATGGTGTAACTCAGATTTAAGCCAGTGGTGTTATCAAAATCTTTACACAGATGATGTCAAACACAACTAACTTAATAGTTCACACACTGGTAAAGAGGAAGGCAGATTCACCTCCTCAGCTGGCTTGTGTTCTCAGAGCCAGCTCCTCGCCAGCAGGGCACAGCACTGCAGGGTGTTACACACTGCTGCCACCTCCCTCCCGTATCCCAACCACAAACACGATGTGTTGTGATGCCCCTCTAATGGGGAAGGCCAGGCTCTTGGAACCAATGGTTGTGTGGCAGATGGAGCAACATTTGCAATTGGGAAAAAAAACACTCTCGCGCTGCCAAAACATTAATAATTCCGCTTTCTTGGAAATATTCTGCCACTGTCACTGCTACATGTAAATTTGTCATGTAAATATGACTTCTTCCAAGGAAAAAGGCGTGGTTCAGCAGGCTTTCTGAGGACAAGGACCTCTCTGCACTTAGTTTTTCTCTCCTTCAAGACCATTTGCTTCCAGTGACAAATTTTCAGAGCTGCTGCACAGTGCGGATGCTGCTCGTGGTGATCCCAAGGACAGACAGGAGCGAGCAGGGCTGGTTTGGGCAGGCTGGCCCAAGGTCCCCACTCAGCTGAGCCAGGCAGTAAGGACAGTGAAATCCAGCAGGGAATGGCTTCTTTTGGCTTGTTTGTGTATTTTTGCACACTGTATCTCCCCCTGTGAATTCCTGTGTTCCTTACACCGTGAGAAAAACAAGAATTTCCTGATCTTCCTTTTTAACACCCAGTATTTTTCGTAGTCTTATAATGTCTTTTATTAATTTCCTTTTAAAAATTGATACTCGTAATCCTTTCAAATTCTGCATCTATACAACATCAAAGCATTTCAGTGAATTTTTCAGTCCATTTATATTCCAGCTGCCTGGTGCTGGAGTCAGACATGTGGTGGTAGTACTGCAGGCAGTAAAGATGTCCAACCTCTGCAGTTCTCCCTGCTGTAATTATTGATTGTTGGGGAAACTGAGCCTCAAACACCAAAAAACCTTTCTGTGATGCCTGACTGTTTAGCAGAAGGCAATGGGACCAGTGGGCTTTTAGTTTAAAAAAACAGCCAATGTCCCTCCACTGAGGAGGAGCTGAGATTTATTTTTAACTTCACGCTTTTCTATACATCATGAAAAAAGCTGAATAATTCTATTTTCATTTAGGAGGAGATTACAAGAGAAAGAAATGGTCTGATACATTTTAGATTAGAGCTTCTTCCCTGGAACAGGGGCTGTTGCAGTGTGGTCCCATGCCAGAGATAATCTTCTTTTCCTCAATACTGTCAGCTGGGCCAATATATTTTCAAGAATTGCTGCACTAAACTGAGAGTTCTCCAACATGATGCTTCTGTGAATTTAGACTACTCTCCCTCTGTCAGTACGGGGATTAACAAGTCATGAAGGTAATCTGCATCATAGTGATATTATAATGATTGCTCTGAAATGGAAAAACATCACACATCTGTTTGCATTCTCCAGCTTGAGACATACCTTTAGGAAGTCAGTTTCTGATTACATGTTTGGGCAAACGATGCCTTATCTGCATGCTTTTTCCATGCATCATCCTGGTCTGGGAACCTGAATGCCATAACCAGAAAGCTATGTTAATTGTACAGGTTTGTAAGTCAGTGTAGTCCCAAACATATTCCTCAAGACTATCCTCACAAAGTCTGCTCAGGAAGCTGGAGGTGTTCTGTATCCGTCAGAGGAATCACAGAAACTGTTTGTAACAAGAATGTCCAACAAAGAGCATCTTGGCCTTATGGACATGGCATATTTCTGTTTCCTAAAACTACAACCCACACCGTGTATGAACTGGTACTGCAAACACAAGTGCAAGTAAAAGAGTTCTACTGTTGCTGGACTCCTCCTCCTCGATTTAGGCAGTCAGCAAAATTACCTTCTCAGTACTGAGTTACAGTAAAGAATTGTTAACTGTGGTGTAACTGAGTGCAAAGACAAAGTCAAGTCAACAGGGTTTGCTTCAGCTTGTGACACTTCAAATAAAGCCTCTAAATTTGTTTGGATCATAAAAGTGAAAGTATAGAGAAAATATGTGTTACAAAAATAGAAGTTTCTTACTAAAGTAATTTTTATGGAAATGCTCACAGTTGAGTTAGTGTTATTTGCTTCTAATTTGGGCTTCATTCTCCATACTGTACGTTAACAAACTTAGACCACTTAATGCCAAGTGCCTTACGCATTTTTCTTTAATTAAATTTCTCCAAAGAATCACATTACATGAGCATTTGCCAATACAAAAAGCACACTCAGAGATCCTGGGTAAAATCCAGGCACCCTTACAGCAACCCGTAAAATTCCCATTGAAGACAGGATTCTGCTGTATAGGTCTTTGCTATATATGGGTAGTAAAAATTATCTTGTCACTTATGAATTAAATTCTTCAGTACACTCTTCTTAGAACCTTAGCTCTGAATGAGCTCCATGCTAGCACTTACCAATTCCCTTACTAGATAAAAACAAAGTTACTTCAGAGTCCAATAATGGCTGTTTTCAAGTATGTTAGAAATTGTTGGAATATGCAGCAGATGCCAGTTTAGACAAGCTTCCTGCCTGTGGATAGACTGTACTCAGTCTAATAATCTGCAGTTTTACTACAGAGTTTGAGCACAGGATTGCCTGCACAGTGCTCTGGGAGAAACCTGAACCATTAGAATTTAGGGATTCTCTTAACTGTTCAGTAATAAGTTACAGGTGATTAGTAAATGAAAGTGGCGCAAAAATTAAGAATATTTTAAATAATCTTCGTGATCATTAATAGAAGACCAGGTGTAACAATTTACCTGTATTTCATTCTGAGCTATTTTTCATCTATGTGAGATGCTGAAGTGGGTAGTTCTGCCGTTCTTCCACTGACACAGATTTTTAGCATGATTTTTTCTTCCATAACTCAGCCATACATTGCTGTGGGATTTGGTGTTTGGGAAAAAAATAAATCAGGGGTGCTCTGGGCCAGCACTGGTCAGCAAGGGCAGGAGCAGGAGGGTTTGAGCTGGTGCCCACTCCTGCTCCCTGGGATGTCCCCGTCCTGCAGCTGCAGGATGGACAGAGGGCTGAGGGCTGCTCCTCTGCTTCAGTGCAAAGTTACTTTCCTAACTGGTGTGTTTTTGCAGCTATAAGATGTTACCTAGTTACCAGCGAATCACAGCCTGGTAACCACTCACAGAACTCCGGGGTTTATTTACAACGAGGTAAGTGACCCTGAATAAGTCAGGCTGGGGACACTTAGGCTGTCCAACTGTACAACAGGATGAGACTCACACAACATTTATTTGAAGTGTTAAGATTAAAACTACAGTATGAAATTAAGTATGATTAGTCTTGACAACACTAATTCTATTTAAAATCTATTGAACTGGTTTAAAATTAAACTTCAGGTTCCCTTCAGCTGCAGCCCAGCCCTGAAGCTGTCGAAGCCTGCGTTGTCCATCCCGTGCCGGATTTTCTCATTTGGCTGGAAGATTGCTATTAATAGACCATAAGTGGATATAAAAAAAAAGGAAAAAGTGAGATTACCCAGTAACTCAATCCTGAAAACAACCATGTTTGCTTGCTTCAGTTTTGAGAAAGATTGTCTGAAATTTAGTCTCCTGATGGGGCTTAAGCCTCCCCTTCTGTGGCTCTGGACCATCCATCCCTCCTGCCTCCCCCAGTGCCGGCTAAGCGGGGTTGCTAAGCGACATGTTCTTCTCTTCGGTACTTTAGCAGAGAGGAACAGATCAAAGACACCCACAGTCCTGAATTATTTTATAAATGAATTTAAAGAGACACTCTCCTGTGCTGTATTATGTGTGGGGAGATCAAAAGTTGCTGGGTATAGTGAGAGTATCTGGAGAATTAAACTGATGTCTTCTCGAAAGTAAGAATGCTCTCATAAATGACAGCTGTGTAGTATTTGCCTTTTTTCTTGGTTTTTTTTTTTTTTGATTTTCAGGACAAGGTTACAAATTTTTTAGGATAATTAATGTTTCTAGTTTCATGCCAGTCAAGACATTGAACGCAGGCCAGGCTGCACGTGTGTACAACTTTCAGAAATCAGGGTTTCTGTCATCGAGTGATGAGCTTGTGGGGTTTTAACTCTTTTTATCTCTTGCAAAAGGCATTATCCATTATCCAAAAATATTTAATTCTCTAATTTTTAAATGTTTTCCTGACTGATGTTAGGCAAGAAAGCCACAGGATAAAGTTCAAGTGATGTATCTTCAAAAGGATAAATGAAGATAAGGAAGTAATCTGTAGATCAGGCAGAAAACCTACGACACCAACATCTCAGACCTTGCTGAAAATAATGAAAACCAAATGACTTGTGGGGTTACAAGAGTAGGCTGCAGGCAGCCTTGGCCTCATGGCTTGCGGCTGTGTCCCCGGGAGGAGGGAAGGCCAGCACTGAATGCAGGTGTGGTGATTCCTACAACAAGAAGCACATGAGTAGTCCAAGGGATGATGGCTATAAACGGCTGTGCTGTAGGATCACAGAGCAGCAGGTACTGAGCTGAGCTGGAGCTGACCGGGTGGCTGCTGAGCTGGTGCCTGTGGATGTCTGCCACTGCTTGCTGATGCCTGCCTCTGCCTGCCACCCTCCTCTGCCGCTGCCTGCCTCTGGCTGCTGATGCCTGCCTCTGCCTGCCACCCT
>VWZT01002301.1:448317-498127 GCA_013397055.1 Pachycephala philippinensis
GGCGGGCAGTGGAACCACATGCTGGGCTACCTGGCGGCCCTGGCCAAGGCCTGCTTCAACGGGAACATCGAGCTTTTCGTCTTCTTCAACGGCGCCCTGGAGAAGGCCCGGCTGCACGAGTGGGTGAAGCGCCAGGGCAACGAGCGCCAGACGGCGCAGCAGATCGTCAGCCACGTCCAGAACAAGGGCACCCCGCCGCCCAAGGTCTGGTTCCTGCCGCCCGTCTGCATGGCGCACTGCATCCGCCTGGCCCTCATCCGCTTCCACATCAAGGTGAGGAGGAGCCCGGGGTCCCCCCCGCCCGGGGGTCCCGGCGCCCCCTCCCCGCCGCTCCCGCCCGGCTCCAAGATGGCAGCGGGGGCTGCCCGCGGGGGGAGGGAGGGCACCCTCGCCGCTCCCCTCAGCGCCTCAAAATGTCGCCCAGACCCGCGGGGGCGGCACAACTTTCGGCGGCCTCAATCCCCGGGGGATTTTGGCTTATTTACATGGCGCTGCCCGCCGCCCCGCCAAGGCCGGAGGCCGGGAGGCCTTGGCGGGGCGACCGGCAGCGCCCATGGCCCGGCCCGGCCCGGCAGCAGGGCGGCTTCTGCCTCCATGTTCTTTCGCTCCGTTGACTCAAAATGTCCCTTCTTGCCTTGTGGGCTGTGGTACCGCAGGGGAGAGCGGGTGGGCGAAAAGCATCTCTGTAATTAATTATTGAGGCGAGGAAAAAATAATTAATCAGTTTAGTTCTCGCGCAGGATGGATCTGCAACAAGTTCCCGGCTGAGGCGAGGTGTTTAAACTTGGGCTGGAGGGGAAATGGCTCGCTGCAAAAAACACAGGGGTGCCACTTTTGGCTTTATGGAGGTTTTCGTGTTTTGCTCAGTGTTTTCCCAGTATCAACAAGCTTTTAAAACCAGTTGTAGAATAACTGGCTCCTTACTCCATAACAGCAACACTTCTGGTTTGTGCAATCAGCAGTGCCAAGCTGACAGTCCTTCTTTTAAACTCCTTATTTTAAGGGGCAGCCTCAGTTTTCCGGCCCTTCAAACAGCCCTTCATGTCGGAGCTGGGCTCCATGGCCATCTTGCGCTCGAAGGCCACGATTTCAAAGGTTGCAGGATATGACCACGTCGCATCTCTCCACACGGCGTTCCTGATTTACGATGGTTTCTGTTCAGCTGAGCGATTGTGTATATTGAAACACAAGACGCTGGAAAAACAAGCCCGGGGATGAAGCTGCAGTTTTAGGAGTTGCCTGCTCACCTTCCCGCTGGGGAGGGAAGAGCAGCAGGAGGGAAGCACATACTCGTAGGCTTTATTATCTTAAATTACTTTTGTTTGTAGAAAAATATTATGTAACGTTTGGAATTGCTCGATCGCTAGCAGCAGCTTAATGTTATTTGGCCTTTCGGCGGGTTAGAAACGTTCTGGCTGGGCTGCAGCCCTGGGGTACAGATGCTTCTCTCCAAGGAGCTCACCCCAAAGGTGACTTTGGGTGAAGTTTCTCCTAGTTCTGCCAACAGGGCGGGAATCACTGTTGCTCCCTCTTAGCTCCCTGCTCGCTGGGCCAGGCCCATCCGTGGAGGAACACCGAGCTGGAGCGCAGCCATCCCGAGTTCAGCTGCTCGGCAGTGCAAGTCCCACCCTGCGGTGGCCCCGGCCGTGGCGGGGATTGGGTCACCAGGCCGGGGCCGCTGCGCCGGGCAAAGCACGTGTGGAATGAACTGGAAGCGGAGGCGAAGCTCATTCTTGCAGGGCATGTTCAGCTCTGCCAAACGCGGTGCCTTGGGCTCGGCCTTGGTTAAAGAGGGGAGGTTATGGCCGTGTCTGCTGCAGTCGTGTGTTTTCCTTGTCAGTGTAGAAGCCGAATGGTGTTACGTTTTTTGGATGGTGGGGATTTGCATGATAGCAAAAAACATCCTATCATTTGAAGTTTTGGGGACTTTTTGTAGCTGGGAAGTACTTTTGTTCTTTCAGCAAAAAGTTTTAGGGCCCATGCACTGAAGGTCCTTACCTTGACCTGTTTGTGGGTGCATTATACATCTTCCTCCTTTTTTACTGAGACTTAGAGATCATTAGTGAAAGCAATGAATGAGGTAAAATAAGAATGTTTTTTTCTTTCAATGTATTAAAGTAGATACTTGGTTTAATGCAACATGGAAATCCATAGGACCCAATAGGATGTTTTGATATCAGTGGGAATTTGGTGCTTGCAATAGTTTTGTAGCATGTTGAACTGGCTGTTAGTTTGTTAAACATTTTCTGTCTCAGACCTGACTCAGGTACATTACATCCGAACTAAGTTGCTGCATTTGACAGCAGTACCACCTGTAGCATTTTGTTTTCTTTCCAGTGCAGCTGCAGCATTAGCTCCTTTATGGTTTCTTGGTGACAGGCCTTATTCCTAATCTCTGGAAGCAGTTATAGGAGTGTGAGCACACTCATACTGAATCCCTTTTCTGACATTAAAAAGTACCCCAAACTTGCAAAATCTCAGTAAATACAACATCCCCCCAGTTTTGCTAGAGAAGGTTTGGGAGGTGTATATTTATCTGTCTGTGTCAGGTTAGCCGTGGGAGCTGGCAGCTCATTAGCAGATACTGAGGGCTGTGGGGGGAGAGGTTATTGCTGTCCACACCAGTGAGCCACCACCATGCGTGTCCAAACTGCACTGCTTCTCTGCACTTCTCAGCTCTCCTGGGGATGGGAAGGATATCAGCAATTTCTGTTAGATGTCTCATTTTTTTTCAGTTGTCAAGAAACTCTGTGGCTAAATCTAGTTTTAATGGATTCATTTTCAGGTTAACAAGGATATCATGGTTATAGTGGTCGCATGCATAATACACATCAAAGATACTGCTGACCTTAAAGCACTTTCCTTCTCTGCTTTTCTTTTTCTCTTACATGATTCATTATCTTTCTAAATCAGCTTTGTTACATATATCTTTTTTTCTCTGAACCTTCCTTCAGTTTTATTCTCACTCTCCCTTTGGTGTAGCCCTCCTGATGGGCACAGAGGAAATGCATCTTGAAGGTGTGATTTTTGTTTACATGTATAGGTGATTTTTAAAATTTACATATGCATAAGACAGTTGTTGAATTGTAGTGTTTTCTCACTTTGTTTGGAGAAGTTGGGTTTGAGAATACTGATTGACTTTAAATATGAAACTGATTTTCATATTTTTAGGAACATTTGAGTCTGGAGTAGGTTTCTGTGTGAAGCTAGAAACTGGCTATGAATTTAATCTATTTTGGTAATTAGAGAGGAGAAAAAGAGTAATGTCTTCTATCCAGAACAATTATAAATCACTCACAGATGGTTTCAGCAGGATGTAAAAATAACAGGTCCCTCCAGGTTATAACAAATATCCTGCAGGTTCTTAGTTTCATTGTGACCTGGTGTTTTTCAGTTTGGGGGGAATAATTCTTAAACTTTTACGCTAAGTAGGTTTGCTAAAATTTAAATATTTAGGCAGTGGAGTTCTTAACAACTGTAATACTTTGGGGAGACTGTTCTGTTCTCAGTATCTAAAGGTGCTCGTGTGTATTTATTCAGGCAGGATTCTCTCTTTCTGAGCCAGCACCATTAATGTTTACACAAGATTTAGGCTTGAAAATATTCCAAACTCCTGGCTGTGATTTCCACCACGTCCCCTCTCCCTGGGTTGGTTTTGGAGCCTGCATGTTCCTGGGTACCTCTGCATTTGTGAGAACCATGAGATATTTCTCTGACTCTCTCATCGTTAGAGTTTTACATTGTGGGTTAACTGTACTTTAGTAAACCCAGCTCTTTTCCCTGTGATGGTTCAGTTATTTGAACATGGATTCTAGTATTCCCTGAACACACAGCAGTTTCGTGCTGGGTTGGAGAGCTCTATAAAATGGGGAGGGAGCTGGAGGCTGCGGAGGTAGAGGAAATAGCTCATAGGAAATCAGAGGAGCTGCACACCGAGCTTCCTTTTGCGTTATCTGCACACCCATGTCACACCTAGTGCTGCAGAAGGAGTTCTCACTTGTTTTTTATAGATCAGAGCTGCTTGTTGTGCATGCAGAGAGCTTGGGTTTAGATGTATGGGCATAATTTAAATCTATCTACCCTTAATTAGAAAACATCGGAGTGATTTTTCTAATTTAAAACGTGTGAAGACTGGTGGGTGGGGGTGGGGTGAAGTCTAAGTTGCCTTCCTTTAGTTAGGAACTGTGTAAGTCTGATGTCTTTAAATTTTTCCAGAAATGTTTATTGTTTCTCCCACATCTTATGTTAGAGGACAGCATCATTGTGAGAAAAATGACTATGTATGTTCTTCTCACAAACAAAAGTAAATTTCAAAAACAGTCCATCAAGGAAGTTTCTGAAGAAGTAACATTTTCTGAAGACTACAGGGTGGTAGGATTAGGAGGAGGGAGAGCTTAGTGAACTGGTGTTTGGTTGCAGGAGCAGGTGAGGTGCTGGTTGTTCTGCTGCTCAGGATTTGGCTTGAAAGGGGACATCTTGCAAAGGTGCATGGGAGAAGTAAAATTTGACATACCTCTCTGGAATACTCTAGTTCAGCATCAGGTTCAGCAAGTGCAAGACGTGAGTAGAAGAGAAGGGGTCCCTGTAAACTTGCTGTGGGTGACTGCAGGGGCTGCTGAAATGGGCTGTGGAGTTTGGGACCTTCTCTCCTGTTCTGCAGAGGAAATAAATAGCCTTGCTGGCACTAAGGCTGTAGTTATTCATGCGTGCTGTGGAGACTGAAGCTAATAGTTTTGTACTAGTCTATTTTGGGATTGCTTGCTATCTACATTGTTGTTACAATGGAATACTCTGTGAGGGTGGGTTATACCAACACCCAACTTCCAAGGGGATTTCTGAATCACTGAATGTGTATTATGTATGTGGATGGTAGAAGCATTAGGGATCCAAAGCCCTCAGCTGGCTGTAGTTGAGTGTGCTCATATGCACACTGTAGTAGTAGTTCCTGAAGGTGTTTTGGAATGCAGGACTGTAGGTACTGACCTGTGCTCATGGGACTTTCAGTTTCAGTATAAACTTCCTGATTAGAAAGGGTTCCTTTTATATTTCCAACATTAGGAATTGGCCCATGTCTCCCTGCACGTGTCTGTTCGAGTCATCTGACTTCTGTAGCCTAAAATATGTGCTTTGCTAGGCAACAGGAGTGGAGAGGTGAAGTTTGGGCTATAAACTCAAAGCAGTTTGCACCATCAGAAACAGTTGTGCATGAAGGGATAGGCTGAAAGTGGAAAGGGGAGAAAAGCTGGCTTAAATACAGCAAGGTTTGCATTTGAAAGGTCGACAGAGTTATCTCTGTTCATCTGGGGTTGTGTTTGGTCCATTTAAAAGAGGGCCAAAAAGCATTAAAAGGTATCATGGGTTTGCTTAATCATGGAGGACATCTTGGTGTGCTGAACTGCTGGAGTACCCACAGCCTCAAGGCTTTCCCCATGAGCTGGTACAGACACTGGAACAGTAATGTCTTCAGAGCTCAAGTGTTTCTGGTAATAAACAGTTTTTTCAGATGAGTTCACTAGTGCAGAATGCCACTGCAGCGTGCAGCCTTCCAGAGGCGTGTGCTGTGCTTCTGAGTGCTCCTTACGTCCTGTCCGTATGTGCCGCATCACTGGATTTTTTAAATTACTTTAAAAATATGTCGAGTGTTTCAAATGCACATGTATAGTTTCAGAAAGACCCACTATATCATAATAGTTGTGACAAATCTGTGCTGCCATTTACACTGGAGCTAATTGCTTTGTCTTCCACTATAGGTTGCACAGAGCATTGAGGATCATCATCAAGAAGTAATTGCTTTCTGCAGAGAAAAAGGTTTCCATGGTTTGGTTGCATATGACTCCGATTATGCATTGTGCAACATCCCTTACTATTTCAGTGCCCATGCCCTAAAACTGAGCCGGAATGGGAAAAGCCTCACAACAAGCCAATACCTAATGCATGAAGTTGCCAAGCAACTGGACCTGAATCCAAATCGCTTTCCTATTTTTGCTGCTCTTTTAGGTAAGTGAAGATGCTGCTAGTCAGCCTTACAATTTCAGTTTCTTTTAACTGTTTTAAAATAATGTGTGTGTAATTTGACAAAGCACCTGGGGAAAGGCATCCCTTTGTTCCAGACATTCCTGCTGTGTGAGGTGGACTGGATGTGTGTTTGAGGTCAGACATGCCCAGTTTGTAGAAACCTTCGAGCAATGCAAATTGTGGCTGTCTAGAAAGAAGAGTTGAAAGCAGGGATTCGGCAGAGCTCCACTTGGCCAGAATGTTCTCTGTGGGTGGGGGGAATCAGGACAGTTGTGGTTCTAGTTTGGGTCCTGTATAGTATGAGGTCTAGTTTCAATGGTAAACTTTCCAGACTGGAAGTATGCTTTTTTCCTGAATTCTGCCTAAAAATAACACCTATGGAGTGAAGGTGCTTGGTTTGCTGGGGCTTTTCCCCCCACTTTGAAATGAGTATTGGACAAATATGGCAGCACGTCAGCTGCAACAGAAATATATTGAACTGTATAATTGAGTGAAACTCTGCATTTCTGAAAGCACAAGTGACCAGCATTGTACCAGTCCATTGGTTTTGTCTGTGTACTTTCTTAGCACTCTTGCTTCTCACACTCAGCAGCATAGGAGGGAATATCTCCAGTTTCACATTTCTGCTTAAATGGGACACTTTTAACACACTCTATTTCCATAGCAGTGATAGAGAATAACTCTCATACTCTCTCAGACAGGAGAGTGAATTAATTACTGACAAAGTTGACTCCAATGAATAAGATTTATTTAGAACAGCATTCTAACTGCTTTTTGGGAGCAGCCATGTTCTTGATCTTGTCATGCTGTGCAGACAAATTAAGAAAACTGGATTTTCTTTTTAGTTTCTCACTCACTTTGTTTCAGTTATGGGTACATGATAGAGGAATAAAACTTCTTTGGAAGCTCTGAATGAGAAAGGCTTTGTGTTACTGTTTAAAATGCTAATATTTTAGCGGTCTTTAATATTGTTCCCAGTCCAGGAAGGCACCTTCCATGTTAAGAAGGGAAGAACCAATGGATCTTGCAGTAGAAAGCCACAAGTATTTGATTAGTTGGAGTTGCCTTTGTCAGTGTGTGTTTTCCCTGCCTGCGCAGGTGTGGGGAGGGAAGGCAGAGGGTTGGCTGAGCTGCCATTGCAGGAATTGCATGTCAGACTACTATTGCTTGGCTTTGTTTTGGAGTCTATAAATAAGTTGGTGCATGCCAGTTGAGTGAGTAAGAATTACTGCTGGAAAAGCAGTTTCCCAGTTGCAGATACGCTTTATGGACTTCATGGGAAGTGTGGCTTTAAGTCACCACATAATTCCAGCTGCATGGCCTGCTGAGACTTTGCTTGCTTTTATCAAACAGTAGGTGAGAAAAGTTTTGATAAAATTTCTGAAGGCTTTGCAGTTTTATGCAAGAAGCTCTTGGTTATTTTTCTCTCTTGCTGTCTTTCATGACCAAATATTTTTCAGTGTGTTCTTAGGAGAAAGAAATTTGAGGTAATTTCGCATGATTGTGCTAGAGAAATTGGTACAAAGGTTAAAAACCCCCAGGTCAGCTACAAGTTCAGTTCTGAGTATTCCTTTGCGTTTCTTGTATGTGTATATTCAGTATGAGTAAGCAGAATAAAGTTCATGGAAGTTAGGGTTAGAACAGAAGATACTCTGGAGATCTTCCTGTGCTTGGGGCTTTTGTGTTATTTTTGTATGAGTGAATTTTAGGAACCCTAGGTGTTTGGGGTAGAAAGTGATTATATAAGCTGACAACAAACAGATACAGTTTGGTTTAAAGTACTGGCAACATGTTTTAACTTTTGCAACCTTGGTAATGTAGTAACTTTTTTTTTTTTTGATAGAATACTAAGTGCCTATATGCATATAGTTGTGTGTAGCATGGAATGTGTTTAAATTAGGCTGGCTCATTTTCTAATCAAAATTTTTATATTTTTGTTGAATATCTGAGAGCTTGTCTGGCTTCACAGGTTATTCTGCCCTTGCTCCTGTAGCCTCTTTGGGTCTTTTTTGATCCTGTTAAGTGGAATAAAGAAAAGCATAAAGGGAAGGAATGAGTGAGCATTTGATGACGTGGGAAGGCACATGAATTTTTTCTGGGTACAGCAGTATAAATTCCCATGCTAGTACTTTGTGTAGGAATAAAATAATGTATTCTGAAGTAATTACAGTTAAGCTGCTGGTTTAATATTTGCAGTTCCAGAAGGCCCAAACTATCACAATAGCTGTGATATCCATATTCAACTTTAGGGCTGCAGATGTGTTTCCCTGTATCTGGAAAATTAAAGTTTCTTTGTATTCAGATTCTTTCTTGTCATTAACTCCAAGAATCAATTTGGGGAATGCTGAAAGAAGAAAACCATCCTCAAAGTTTCAGTGTCACATTGAGCAGTTGGAGAAGCGTGAGGAGTGACACTAAACTGGGCAGTTAAAAAATTGTTCTCAATGGCAAATGATTTGGGATTGAGTTCTGTTCAGGGATAAAGTCTCTATTGAAATATTCCTTCAAAATATTTTTCTGACTGTATCTACGAGGCAAACTTCTAAAGATTGCTTTCAGATGAGGTTCTGTGTACACTGTGGTTGGTTGGCTTGGTTTACAGTTTTGTTCCTTCGTACAACTTTTCATCCAGAAGGGGTTTATAGTTGTAGCATTATAATATAAAGGGTATCCTTGGCATGTGGCCTGGATACTGCATCCTCCGAGCGTGCTCTTAAGAATTTCTGTTCTAATTGCTGCTGATGTAAACAGGGAGTTGATTTGGGTTATTTTGTAACTTTTGACTCAAATACTTAAGAATAATTTTAAAAAAGAAAAGCAGCCCAAGCTTCAGGAAGTAGAAAAACAAACCCAGTGTGAGATATAGGGCTCTAATTCAGTGAACTCTTTAGAAAGGGCAGTGGCTTCAATTAGTATCCAATTGCTTTAAAAAAAAAACCTAAGGCATACACTAAAATAAGCCATTAAAATGGGAAAAATCAATATATGTTGAGGTTGTTCAGCCAGGTCAAGAAATAGAGGTTGCTTATGTAACGCTGATCTCTTTCCCACTGTGGCAGCACTCTGTAACATGTTTAGTTATGGAATCCTGTTCTGCTCCTCAGTAAAATTTTAGAACTGCATAAGGTAAGTAAGTACAGGCATCACTTCTTAATTGGACCACAAAAGACACTGCTGTACTTCAACGTACATGGTGAGAATTGATCGAACACTGCCTCTTGTGTGTTTTGGGGGATGGAATTAACTGCAATAACGGATGGACACCAAACAAAATTGAGGTTTTGGTGGAAGGGAGAGAAGCCCTGACTATTTTAAAAGGTAGCATCTGCAGGAGTGATTGTCAGTTATCACAGAACTGTGCTGCTCTGGCTACAATAGATTTTTGCAGGCCTGTATTAGAAAGACTGTCTAATACTACCTTGACCAGATTAGTGAGTGTGGCTGTTACATGCAAACTTGTTGAATCTTTCTGATGTGAGATTAAAGTTTAGCTCCTAATGAAAAAAAATGATAACATCTCCTTGCTGGAGATCTTGGTAGTGGGTGAAGTATTGATTGGACACAAAGACTTCCCACTCTGAGAAGGCATCTGCTTGTCACCAGGCAGGGGACAGCTTTCCTGGCTTTTGCAGGTTAAAGAGCATTAAGAGTAAACTAGATGATTTTACAAGCAAAATATCAAGAAAGAAAACAATTGTTGTAATATTCAGAGAATATTGTCATATACTTTATGAACAGTGCATTCTCTAATAAGCTGCTGCTCTATAAAACTAGGTATTGAATGTATCCTGAAGTTTTCTGCCAGAATTGTTTTAATACATTCTGTTTAGCTGTTTGTAAAGTTTGGATCCACAGCCACTGAATTCCATCAGGGGTTGATAGTTATGTCTTTGATTAATACAAATGTTTGAAATGTTTCCTAGTATGAATTTTTTTTTGGAGTGTGCTGTGCTTTGGGAAAAAAAAGAAACCCAATGTAGGTGATCTTCCATTAGGTATGAATGGTGTGGTAAATACAGTCTCTATCTCTGTCCATTCAAACAACAAAATAATTTCCCAATTCCTTCCCTGCTGCCAGCCCAAGGTCCCATCTGACCTGGTCAGATCAGCAAAAGAAACTTCAGGAACTGGGAACCTGCTAAGTGTCATTGGAGCTGCTGGTGTTCCTGAGGGTTAGATACACCTGGCTGGTACCTTGCTGCTTGACCCGTGCTGCACGGTGGAGCAGAGTGCAGATTCCAGAGGCAGCTCCCATGTGGATCAGTAAGGGCACGTGCTGGGATGCAGAAGGGCCTTACCAGCGTGTGTCAGGGAGCAACAGAACGTGTTCTTACACTGGTGCACCTGCCTTGTGGAATCTGTTGAGGATTCCCTAATAGGACGCACTGGCTGGAGGTGGGCCCCGTGTTGTGCCTGGCTCTGTTGCTGCTGTAGGCGAGCTGGTTTCATGGAAGAGTGCTCCTCACACACATGAAGTGGCTCTTGCTGCGGCAGCAGCATGCTAATTAGGTTTTTCTGGAGTAACAAAAAGCTATCTGCAAGTTTAATCTGTTAATCCTCTTGATCGGGAGTTGAGGACTGATTGCAGATTTGTTTGCTGTATGTAGAAACAGTGTGTACTGTTTTACAGTGTACTTAAATGGGTTCTGCATTCTGTTCCAGGTAATCATATTCTACCTGATGAAGATTTGGCTTCCTTTCATTGGAGTTTACTTGGTCCAGAACATCCACTAGCTTCACTTAAGGTACAAATTTAATATAATTAGGATAAATGAAGCTAAAATCAATGCTACTTGTTAACAAGAGCAATGTGATAGGTTAATTGAGAGGAGCTCTGCGAGGCCCTTGTGCTCGATCACCCTCAGGTGTCCCAGTCCCTGGCTGCAGAGGATTCCTGGGGTCATTGGCCTTACAAAGCTAAACTTAGCCTGCGTGATCCCCCTCAGTGCCCTTCAGCTGCACGAGCCGGAGCTCCAGTGTGGTTTGGCTTGGAGAATGCAGCTTCGTGCTCTCCTCTTTCTTGAAGAGGAGAGTTTTTTGTTTAGTCATGTTCTTCAGCTATCAAAAATAATGAGCTGTATATCTTCCTACCATCTTGTTTTATTTTCTGCTGCTCTGAGTTTGTGTGTAATAGTCCATTTTTGGTATTTAAAGTGTAAATATGCTGGAGAACAGATTGCACGAGAAAGCTAAAGTGGCCTTTGGTAGTTTTGGAGGGGGTTGAGACAAGTAACTTGCCTGATGCTCTTAGTTTACAGTATGTGTGTTCTGCTGCTTCATCACACTTGCCTCGTGCATCTGCCAAGTAGACGGCTATAAAAGGGAAACTGGACACATCAGAGAGTGGGATCATAGTGACCTTTCTCTCTGCCACAACAGATATATCTGTTTGCCTTTCTCCTAAGGTGTACCATGCAGCAAATAATCTGCTTTTTGTAAATTCTGTCAGACTGTTTTGTTATCTCTACAGCAAAAATAGTGCGATTTTTCCCCTTCTGTTCTGAAAGTTTATTAAGCCTTGAAAACTTGTTTTGCCAAAGGTAGAATTTAAAACCAGATGTCAGATTTTCAGCAGAATTTTTAGGGCTTGCACATGCATTGCTTAGTGAACAGCTGTGACATTTGATGTTACACTCATCCTCTATTTTGCTGCCGCTCTGGTGTTTAGAAAGGTAAGTGTCAGCACATTCCAGTGGCAAAACAAAACCTGCATGCATGTTTGCTACTTCCTTGTAAAATTTGAGGTGAAAAAATGAGTGAGTGTGCCTGTATTTTCATTTTTTACTGAACAGGTCAAAGTGTAGGGCTTCTTTGCCAGGTGGTTGATAAACTTTCTGGTCATTCTTTTCTGTGGTCTAGACTGAGTAGACTTGTTTGTCAGTCAGGTCAGATTATGACTTCAGACACCTAGACCTCCTGGAAAGCCCTCTAAATTTATACTGTATTACTTAAATGAAAATTAGACAGTTGGCGTCTTTGCTTCTAGATGTACATGTTCAATGGAAACGCCAACTGGGCTTTGTAGCTGGCATCCCAAGGAAGTGAAACGTGTTCCCTCAGAGCATCCTGGCCAGCCTTAGGCAGTCCTCCCTGATGGATTTTATCTGTTGGCCAATGTAATTAGACATGAAAGCAGTTCCCATTTGGCTGTTAAAGGTTCCGTGAAAACTGCTGCGCTGTTGTCAGTGCAAAGCCCCAGATGAGTGCCCTGACTGAGGAGAGGCTAGCACAACACAGGATTTGTTGAATTTCACGGCAGCTTGCTGGCCATTTGTTCCGTGCACAGCCCCAAACTGAGCGCAGCACCTCTGTCTCCTGCCTGGCAGTGGTGTCAGGTGGAAGGACACGTCTGCAGCAAACCAGTCTGCCTCAGTTACTGGTAATGGAACAACTGCCTGTTTGTTTCAGCTTTAATTTCACAGTGCTCATGGTTTGGAATGATAACTGATTTCAGGAGCTCATTAATTGAGTTTAATTTCATTGACATGCTAGTATGTCAGTGATGTCACTACAGCTCTCTGTAGGGACCTCTTCAGTGTAGATCTGCACAAAGCAGTATTACTTGTAAATTTTATGAATGCTTAAAAAACATTTATATTAACCACAAGGCTGATAGCAAGGAGTAGTTTCAGAACAGTCCGAAAAAGGACAAGCCCTCATGAAAACTGGAAATGGGGGGAAGTTGTTGTGTTTCCCCAGGATGTCCTTCCTGGGCTGTGCTTACAAACTTTGCTTTGTTGTGTCTATTTAGAGTCACAACTGAGTGTTCTCCATGCTCGGGAACCAAGGGCTTTAATCCCACACCTCATTCGGCTCAGGATTTAGAAAGCCTTTTCTCATTGTGTAAAGATTCTAATCTTTTGTCTTTAGAACAGTATGGTCTTGAGCATCAAAGCTGACAGATTCTGTTCCAGTGGCCAGATTTGTTGCTTTTCAGGGAGAACTGTGACAGTTAATAAAATACAATTTATTTCCTGCATTCTCTCTCAATCTTTTATTATGCTGTAGCAAAATAGTAATTACTTTTCCTGCAAGAGAGGCTTTGCCAGTTCACCAGTGGAAAAGGGTAACTTAGAGAAGAAACTACCAGCTTTGCTGGTGGAAATTGCTGGGTCTCCCCTGGAGTCACCATGGGGAGGGGAAAAAAGCAAACCAGAGGAACCCCTACCTCTGTTTAAGATGGGGGGCATGTTCATCCAGGAACAGCTGAGTAGAAATGGGAAGATAGGAGGAAAATGGAAAACCTGACTGAAGAAATCCATACTTAACATCTGGAAGGAAATGAACCCAAGAGTCAGGACGATGTCTCTGCGTGCTGGATGAAAAATCTTTCAGGAGACACCAACAACTACCGTCAGCTCAGCAGACCTGCGAAGATTCCATGGCCAAATTTAAATGAAGAGATATGAATTGCTGTTGCTGCAACAGGGAGAAAGAATCAAAAGCCAGCTCTGTGACCTGTTCTGAGTCAGGATCTCATCTGTTCACATATCCCTGTGGAAACATCTAATAACTGTGCAGACCTGCACTTGAGTCCTGTCACCTACTGGAGAGCAGAGTTCACTGAAATGACCACCCAAATCAGGGGTTTGAAACAGGAAGAGTTGACAGATTTCCTGAGAAATCGTCTGATTGCTAGACCTTGTTTGTAAACCAGCATTATCCTGCTTTTTATTTGTGTGCTTTGGGATTTATCTTTAAGACAAAGACCATCTGGTTCTTATTCTGGAAAAACTGGTTACAGTATGGAGCTTCAAAATCTATGTGTAATATTGTCAGAATGAGGTTGGGAGGGCAGTTTCTTAGCTCTGGAAAGAATTGGTGCCTGTTTGGGAGCACAGACCACTGAAGAAATGCTGAGTCTTCATTCACAAGGTAACCTTAGAAACAAAGCTTAATGCGGTCTCTCTTTATGAATAAGAAGAAGAGTATGCAGGGAAACTCCCATCTCCTTGGTTGTTCCATCTCAGTGGAGAGACAGAGATGCTTCTAGAAAGTAATCCAAAATATGCAGGTTAGGCTCCTTCTCTGAATCTCTCTAGGAAATTCCTGTCTGTTTGACTTCAGAGGGTGTTTGCCAGAAGGAGACTAATATGTGAAGTAGGTGCTTAGGTAATTTGCTGCTGCTCAGATGACAAAGGTGACTCTATTAAGATATACTTCAAGTAAGTGCCTTGTTGTTAATGGGGTATTTTGATGCTAAGGGTCATCATAATGCAGGTCAGAAAGAACCTCAGGAAGTCATCTAGTACAGCCTCCTGTGAAAAGTGTGGTCAGCTTGAGGTCAGAGCAGGTTGCTCAGGGCATTGCCTAGACTAGTCTTGGAAATCTCCAAGGTTGGAGACTGCACAGCCTGTCTGGGCAGCCTGCCCTGTGGTTTGATGGTCCCGACGGTGAAGATGCTTTGCCTTGTGTGCAGTCTGAGCCCTTCTTGTTTCAGGCTATGTCTGGTGTATTTTGCTCTTGCACAATGCACTGCTGTGAAGAGCTCGGCGCTGTGTGCTCAGTTACCTTTCTGTGGGTAGTGAAGGCTGTGTTCCCAAAGCCTTGTCTTTGCCATGCTGAATAAGCCCCATTCCTTCAGCCCCTTCTTCACAGAGCAATTGTTCCCAACTCTTTTGACACTCTGAATGGCCTTCTGCAGAACCAGCTCAACTGTTGGGACACGTGGCTCGAGCCCCAGACAGAATGCAGTGCTCTGGGGTGGATCTGCTGTGCACTGAGGAGTGGGAACCCTGGATCTGCAGCTGTGCTCCTGCTGCGCAGCCCAGGGTGCACCCCGCTGGCTCCTGTTCAGTCTGCTGCTGCCTTCCAGCCCCACGTCCCTTTTGGCACACCTCCAGCCTGTGGAGTAGCCAGGGGTTATTCCTGTCCAGGTGCAAGGCTTCACTTTTATAGCTATAGAATTTCTGAAGGCTCCCGTTGGCTCATCCCTATGGCTTGTCAGGGAGTTCTGGATGGCAGCCCAGCCCTCGGGTTCGGAGTGTGCTGGGCTGTCACACAGGTCTCAGTGAAGTCTGTCTGTATCACATCTTTGGCTTGTGCTTCTGCTCTCTCCTTTGCTTTCTGACATAATTCTTGTTCCTCTTCATATCTTCGGCCTTTTCACTCACCAGTGGAAAAAAGATGTTCCCTGTGTGTTGTCTCACAGCAACTGAATGTTCAAGGTCTCTTTTTTAATGGTTTGAAAATGAAATTGAACCAATTACTGGTTTCCAACAGGCACAGCAGTAAATGATTAGTTGATTAGTCTCTGCAGGCTTTGCTTCCTGAAGATGGTGGGCAGCTGGGGTGTTCCCAGAGTTGGGGAGCTTTTCCTAGATGTAGCTTAAGTACCTTCTACACTACCCTGAATATCCTGTGGAGTTGTTCTTATGTGAGTCTGTTCTCTTCCAAAAAAGCATTTTTGCAAGTTTATTTTGTCAAACCCAAGACATTTTTATCTTGTTGCTTCTGTGTTTGTAATGTTACTCTGCCTCTCATTTTGACAAATGCCTCTACAGAATGCATGGCCTTTCCCCACTTAGTCTTTTCAGAGTGCACAAATAAGTGACCTGTGATTTTTGTCAGTGCTCTGTCACAAACTGAAGGAGTCCTTTTATAACTAGCAACGTAACTGGGCCCTTCTCAGGTGTAAGCTCTCCAACCTGATTGCCTGCATGTGTGGGACCCACCCCCATGTTTGCCTTCCAAAACTGATTTTCCGTGTTGTTGCTTGTCTAGAACTTTTCTCCAGAGGATAAGGGGAAAAAGTAACTTCTAATGAGAAATTGGTAAAACATGCTGCTGCTTTTGCTCTGAAATGCTTTGTGTGACACTAAAAGTAAGTTTGAACCACGAACACATGCTCTGTAACTTCTGCTGCAAGTCTGAATTTTTCCTATCCCTAACACACAGTAAAACTTAGCTTGTATTTTAATACACACAGGATTAGAAGCATTCTTTATGATTCAGTAAAAAATCTACAGTTTCGGATTTCTGGAAAGTTCTGAAATGAATAGAAAGGTATTTTATTATTTAATATCAGGAAAGTACATCTTATTTCACCATTTTCATTTCAGACTTCTGTGTAGTGTACGTCATGCTACTCTTAGTTTTGAGGATGTTCTTACATCTGCACTGGGCATCTTTGAAACAGAAGAAGAGAAAATCCAAATATGTGAAATGTCTCTAGATCTGTAAAACTACTTTCAGAAAGCCTCACTTCGGGATTTAAGAGTATGCTCCAGTGAGATCTTGAGGCTGTTTTGAGGGACCTAAATGGGAGCAATATGCAAAGTGAGCCCTTGATAGGCCTCACTTGGGCTTCATACTTCCAGGGCCTGAGCTGAATGTTAGTGCCACAGTGATGTGATGTCTTCTCTTGATGCCAGCTTTATATGGTTTATTCAGTAGTGCCATCATGGAGATGACATAAATTAACGGGAGATTACTTACTCCTGTCATCCACTGTCTCCAAGCAGAGTTTGCAGGAACACTCAGGGAGCAGTGCAGGGTTTCTGCAAGGGCTCTGCAGAGAGCATGACACAGCCACGGAATGATTCAGCTGCTTTAGAGATGGGTAATTGTTACACGTACAAGGAAAATGGGAGGTGTTCAGCAACTGACTTGGATTACCAGGGAGAAGAAAATCTATTCCTTCTTCTGGCAATATGTGGGCAAAATTCTGTCATCAATATTTGTGACTCTAAGCTTACATGTGAGTGTGATCTCTATTTAGTATTGTTGTCTATATTCAGAGGGCACACTAGTGTAAACTTAAATTTTAGTATCTGAGATAGAAATAATTACCCTGCCACTGACTACACTAAACAGAACTGTTCTTAACTGTTCACTTTTCACAAGGGCATGGAGTGACAGAACACAGGGGAATCGTCTTAACCTGAAGGAGGGCAGGTTTAGGTTAGTTACTAGAAAGAAATTTCTCCCTATGAGGGTGAGGAGGCCCTGGCACAGGGTGCCCAGAGCAGCTGTGGCTGCCCCTGGATCCCTGGCAGTGCCCAAGGCCAGGCTGGACACTGGGGCTTGGAGCAGCCTGGGACAGTGGGAGGTGTCCCTGCCATGGCAGGGGTGGCACTGGATGGACTTTAAGGTCCCTTAACCATTCTGTTTCTATGTTTAATTTAGGCTTATAAAATATAGAGCCCACCTCTGATTGAGAATGACCAGATATAAAATAAATATTCTGATATTTGTAAAAGTAGACATTAGGAGAAGGAAATTAAGAAAAATGGGAATCTGGCAAAAATTCCATGGTCTAAATATGAAGAGGGTAGTGTAAGATACTGCATCATAAGTAGATCAAGTAAGGGCAGAGAAGAAAATAATCACATATGATAGACTCCATATAAAATAAAAAGGAGTTGTGGTACGGGTTTTAAATTTTCAAAGATAAAACTAATGAAGTATTAATCAGAATTTTGCATAAATGTTTCTGACAAGACTGAATTGCACTATTTTCTAGTAAAGTATGATCTCTCTGTGTAGAAATCAATAAGGACACATAAAGATTTTTCAAATTTTTTTGTATCTTAAAAATAGAAGTGTTAAATTGTAATAGTGATCTCTTAAGTTTTGAATCACTGAATTTTGCAAACAGACAGATTAAAAGATGTTAAAAGCAAAAACCTAGCTGCCCCTATAGGCCCAGGCAGAGTGCTTCAGAATTGTGCAGAGGTTCCAGCCAGAATTTTTAGAAATTGCTCAGGTTTCCTCTAGAATGTAGGACACGTATTCAGAGACCTCGTTCCTGGCCCTGTGAGCCTGTGCAGCACTCGGGATGGGAGCAGAGGCTGCCGATGGTTGAGGAGTTCTTCAGACCCAGCTGGCAGCACTGCTCCCTGCCTGGAATTTTACAGAGGTCCAGGACAGTTCCTTGGCCTGAAGCTTCTGTTCCCCACGCAGGATTACACAGGGCACATAAGAGCAGCCATTCCCATAACCATAGGCCAAGTCGTAATTTATTTTCAGGAGGAACCAATTGAATGCTCAGGTGTGAGTCCAGGGTTTCCAGTGGGTCTTCTTCATCAATTCTGCTATCACTTTACACTCAGAAAATAAACTATGTCAAAATATTTCCTGGCATATATATGTGAATGTATGATAAAGATTGTGGTGTATGATGAATTAGATGAAGCATTTTGTACTGGAGGAAATGTCCAACTAGAAAGCAGTAGAAGAATCAGCACTGTTAACCTTGTTTGTTGTTGGAGCTGATACTTAACCAGCGGGTGTTTACATAGAGGTGAGGTTTCACATAGATATGAATATATTGCAATTGTATGAGTCGCTGTTTAAGGTGAAGTTTTAAAAGCAAAGTGGAAGGCCCAAAAGCAGTTAGACAGTGGATGTGGCAGCAGGGGATTTGTTGGAGATGCTGTCAGCAGGCAGAGCTCAGCTGTGTGCTGTGTGTTTGCCCGCGCAGGTACGTGCTCACCAGTTAGTTTTACCGCCGTGTGACGTAGTGATCAAAGCCGTAGCCGACTACGTCCGCAACATTCAGGACACCACTGATTTGGATGCCATAGCAAAAGATGTTTTTCAGCATTCGCAGGTAAAGTGTAAAGCCAAATATTGTCTTGTTTTCTTTTTTAAAATCAATTTTGCTGTACATTTGTGTTGAAGAATAGCACTTGATAAAATAGTCATTTGATCAGTTGTTAATAGGAATCTGTTGGTATTTGCAGTGGCTCAGCTATCCTAATTTCATGTTCTATTCTTTCTGAGGGTGAAAATACTGTGTTTACCCTCAGTGCATTAAATTCTTGATGACCAGAGGGGTTTGTAGCCTAGCTGTGTGCACTGCCTTTCAGTCTTCATGTACAGCTGATTCTCAATGTTTAAACTTTACCCTTACATGGGTTGATACAAGATTTCTTGTACTAGAGCAGTGCTGCAGCCCTGGAGGGTCCCTAGGCATTAATCCTGGGATATGGTGTACATTAACTACTGTGCAGCCCTGTGCTGACCTACAGGTGACAAACCTGAATGTGCTTCTGACAGATCTTTTTTTTTAATTTTATTTTAGTCTAGAACAGATGACAAAGTTACTCGGTTTAAGAGAGCGGTTGCTTATTACTCAGCAACTAATAAACCTATGCCATTTCATCCACCACATTACCTAGGTAAGTAATGACAGCAACCAGGCTTTTCGTGTTAACTAACACCTGCGATAACCGTAAATCAGAAATGATATTGGTGGCAGCATCTTACAAAAATGTTTATATCTTCTTGGCAATTCTCATTGACCCTTGAACAGGAGGTTTCAGAAGAAAGTTTTCATAGCATATGTACTGAGGTTGTGTTCTTGCCTCAGAAGAGAACAACCTGGATTACTTTTCTTCTTGGCTATTGCAGCATCCATTCTGGCATTGGGACACTTGAGAGAGAATGATGCTGTGAACAACTGAAGTCTGGTGTCCACTCCCATTCATGAGGACAGGTCCTATTTCTAGTCATTAAAAGATATTTACTGTTTCTCACTGGCCTTGCTGACATGTTTCAGAAATCCTTTTTTAGTATTTGGTTTTTTGATGTCATAACAAACCTGCTCAAATTGCAGCCACACATTGTTGCGGTGTTGCAGATTATTTTTAAGGCTTAAAAATTAAAATGTGTGATCACAGGATTTCCTACTCATGCCCCAATCTTAACACTAAAATGTCATTTTAGCTGCAATTTTCTAAAGATCTTCAGTTACCATACTGGTACAGTGACACAGATTTTTCCTGCTCTTTTTGAGGGTGTGGGGTATCTTTATTTACATCCAAAGACCTGCATTAAAGGGTTTAGAGGCTACTCTAGGTCAAATATTCAAATGACAAAGTGCCAGCATTCTGTATCTGCATGACGTTGGCAGCGTCTTCATTATGACATCTCTTGGGGTTTTTTTTCTTGTAAGCTGCCTTTGATTCCCAGGTAGAATAGGAATGTGCAGCAATGAGAGTTGCAAAGACCTGAAAGAAGGTGAGACACAAGAAGTGCATTTCACAAGCTACAAAGTATTTTTACTGAAAGGCAAAAATGAATAGAACTGACTTAAAGACGTAGGAGAAAACAGTAATGCTAACAGAACAAGAATAAATAAACCATAGAAGCAAAAGGACAAACAGGGTAACATTTGTGTCAAATACTGAGTGTTTTCATGAGTGTTTGGTTTTTTTGGTTTTTTTTTTCCTTCTCTTCTCCCTCCTCCCCTGCAATACAGCAGCCAGACCGAATCAGTTTGGTATGCCTGGGATAGTGCCACCATATGTTCCTTCTCAGATGCTTAACATTCCACAGACCTCACTACAAGCAAAACCTGTGGTAAGTACAGCTTCTGCCCTGCTCCTTGGGAGAGGCCTGCTGTGCTCAGCAAACTGGAATCCAGGTGGGAAAGGTGGAGCCAGCTTTTTTAGCGTGGGCAGTCACTGACTGAATTTTAAATCTGGAACTGAAGTGATGCCACAGACTCTGGTAGAACAGTTTTTGTGGATGCTCAAGATGGCTGAGTTTTAATGCATACATTTGGAAAAGGCCACTTATTAAAGAATGTATTTTGTTTTAAAAGGAAAGCCTTAGTTGCCTTCACTGAAGAGAGATCCCTTTGTTTTAGGCCCAGCAGATGTCCAGTCAGGGTGGGGCCCAAGGCCAGGGTCCATACCCATACAGCCTCTCTGAGCCAGCCATCACCTTGGAAACAGGTGGAAAAAGTCTGTCTGAGCAGAACAACTACAGTAACATTCCTCACGAAGGAAAACACACACCATTGTATGAACGGTCTTCTCCAATAAATCCAGCCCAGAGTGGGAGCCCCAATCATGTGGATTCAACCTATTTTCCTGCCTCTTCTACATCTTCGTCCTCTGACAATGATGAAGGCAATGGGGGTGCAGTGAAGTAAGTTTCTCATGAGGATGTTCTTCTCTTACTCGGCTTCTGTTAAAATAAATTTACTTTCAAAATAATTTACCTGTATCCTGAAAGTAAGAATCATAGAATCAGTTATAGAATACGCTGAGTTGGAAGGGACCCACAAGCATCATTGAAGTCCAACTCCTGGCCCTGCAGAAATCTGCAAATTAGTGATATGATAGACCTTAAAAAGATACTTTTGGGTCACTATGACTGCAGACATGTGCATGGTTCAATCTCATCGCCATGTTCCTTAGGCAGGAATCCAAAACCAAATAGTGTTGGGTGTTTTTCCTCTTCTGCCCTTATGTTTTATTGAGAGAGTGACGTTTTGGTAAATGTCATAAAGCCTTCCAGTCCTTTACTTTGTATAAAAAATCTTCCTACTTCACAGTATAATTCATTAAAATTTCAGAAGCTAAAAACTATGGAACTTCACTGAACGTGTAGTGTTTACACTTCCTAAATTTGGGGATAATGTGACTTTGCAAAGAAACCTAATGTGAATGTCAGAAATTTTTTTCAAGACTCCTGCAAATGGACATTTTTAATAGAAAGCATCCCTTAAAATCAGAATGTCTTACCCAAAATTCCAGTCACAGACACCAAGGATTTATTTTACTGTCTCTCAGACTGCATTTTAGTATGATGTTTTTCTTTCTCCTGTCCTTCAGCCATGTCAGTGGGAACAAAATAGGCTGGGAAAAACCAGGAACCCAGTCAGAAGGTCAAACGCGTGGAGAGCTGGGAGACCAAACAAAGGTATTTCCTTAAATTCCAGACATCACAGTTTATTACTTTGTGTTAAAGCTTTACAGCAAACTCAGGAGGATTTTCAATATTGATCCGTAGTATGTAGTGCAAACCTTTACAACAGCTTTAGAGTACAGGAAGAAGGTTTCCAAAGAGGTTGTAGCATATACATAAAAACAAACATTAAATAGGATGTGTTAAAAAATACTAGATACAAACCAGGAACAAATCAATAACCTTGTTTGGCCCCTAGCCAACAACCTCACCCTCAGATGTTGCTCTCTGGGTTTCCAGCAGTGCATGTTGGAGTTTGAGGAAGGAGTGTAACAGTCTGGGTGTCCGTGGAGTCAGAGTCCGTGTCCTGTAACCCACAGAGCAGGAAGCACAGCTCTGACACCATGAGTGATAGCCACAGGCCACTGCAGGTGTGTTAGAGCTCAGCTGAGGAGCTAAAAGTCCCTTATAACTGCATGGTAGAAATTTCACATACGTGTTAAAGTAACTCTGTGGGACCAGTTAGTGTTGCTGTTTAACTAGGTACGGATGGGCTAGATAAGCCCTTGATAAAGATTTATCATTATTAAATTTAAGATTTCAAACCACTGTTCCATCAGTGAACAAGAATATGGTGGTCTCTATTCCAAGTTTGAGCTGTGTTTGGAAAGAATATTCAGAGCATTTGCACTTAATATCTCTGTGCCTTGGTGGTGGAGCTGTACACCCAACTGTTAACTCAGGTCAAAAAAATCCTTATCTTGAGTTAGTTACATTGTAAGCAAAAAACATTTTCCCTGTACTTTTGGCATAGGAATTCCAGTAGACTTGGGCTTTTGTGCTTAAAATATCAAGTGGATGATTTCATCCATCAGCGGTTATTATTTCTGCAGACTACGCCTGTAGGTTAACTGTGTCTGCCTGGGGATTAGTCACCGTATGCAAATGCTAATTTGACCTATTACATTCCTTTCTTCTCTGCTGGGCTGGGCCGTGTGTGCAGCCCTGAGCGTGTCCTTCCCCGGGGACAGCCCCCACACCGAGCCAGAGCTGTACGAGCACTCACTAAACTTTCCAATACATGTGTGCACACAGGCTGACTTAAATATATCCTGTTTAATGTATTAATGCTCCTGAGCTTTACTTGCCTATTTTTTTTATCATCAAACCGCTTCTTCAGCCCTCAGTAGCAGAAGAATGCAGAAGTATCTGTTGAGCACAACAGGAAGGATTGAGTACATTTTGTAAACTGACTCATTTCCTAGAGAGGTGAACATTAATGATTGGAAAAAGAAGTAGTACTTCCTTAAGTTGCCCAGAGAAGCTGCCCCATCCCTGGAAGTGTCCAGGGCTGGGTTGGATGGGGCTTGGAGCAACCTGGGATAGTGCCACCACCGTGGCACGGGTGGAACGAGATGGTCTCGAAGGTCCCCTCCAATCTGTGATTCTATGAAGATTTCAGCTGAGCGAGCTATGTGAATTTCTGAGGTAAAGTGTTGAAAATCCAGCTAAGATCAGCCAGGTAGTAGCAGTCTTGACTCTCCTTTCACTTGACTTAAATGTCAAAATTCCTTGCAGTTATCTCACAGTGTGATTCTGCATGACAAAGGTAAACTCCTCTCATTTGGCTGGATGCAAATTTCTAAAGAAAAAAATCCCTGTTTAACTGTGGTGTTTCCTCGGCGCAGGTGTTGGAATATTGCTGGAGCGGATGCAGGAAGAACCTGGGTAGTGCAGTCAGGGAAAGCACTGCTGTCGTGTGGGGTTTTTTGTCTTCTTCCCTGTGTGCCCCCACTAATAATAGTTCTGTAAACTTCTCACTGTGGTTCGGTATTGCTGACTTACAATAGCAACAGTTGTTGGGGTAGTAGAAGACAGGGACAAAAGTCTTTAACCTGATACAGAAATACTTGATACTATAACACAGATTTAATGAAATTGTGCTATAAAAACATGTGGTGTTAGCATGTTCTGTTGGAAGTGTTCTGGTTTACAGGTTTTAACCATTTCATATATATATTTTCATTTTTATAACTCAAATGAAGTACATATTACCAACTAAAATACAATCTTTCAGTAACATCCTCTTTGATTGTGTGATTAAAGTGTCGTCTGAAAACAAGGTTGCCCTTTGATATCTTGCTAGAGCCTGTTTTTACTACCGACACCTTTCTGTAGAAGATTTTTGGAAGTTGTGTGAGGTTTTTTGTTGTTTGCATGCAGGTTTGTATTTTTCATGGGTCTGAAGTGAACCACCTGAGCTTGTTTGGGCCTATTTCTTATGTTACATGTTCTGTGGGATTTCATGCTTTGGCCATTTCTGTTTCAGCTTTGCTTTTCAAGTCTTAGGAAGCGTGTGAACTTCTTTACAGATATTGTGAAAATACTCATGCATGATGTATCATCAAGTGATCAAATTTTGGTCTCAAACGTTTTTACTGTTGCTATAATAATTTATAGGCATGAAGCTAACATGAACTCTTAAGCTAAAACCAGCTTTTGGTTTTGAAGACCAGGATTTTTCGGAATGAACTCTAATTTTTTTTTTGTTGTATCTGTGAGAAATCAACGTAAATCCTTATAAAGGTGGGAGGTTTACAGTGTATTTTTATGCCTTGTATTTTTCCCATAAGTTTATGAACTGCATTTCTAGAACTGGAATAGAATGCCACTTTAATCTTTCAGTCAGAAAATGTCACCATTTTCTCTTACAGTTTTCTCAGACAAAAGAGCTTTTGTGTTAAAAAAACCCCCGAGCAACCAAAAAAAACAACAACATTTACCAGGCTTTTCAGTTTGGACACTATGTATTTTACATGTTATTTAATTGAACTATGTAATTTTCCTTGTTTTTCTAGAATTGCAAGCTGAGAAGGGCTATGTTTATGGAAGTCTAGATAAATTACAGACTATGTGACTGTCAGTTAACACATTGAGTTGGGAGTATCTTGGAAATACTGAGTTGAGAGGGCATTCACAGGTCGTTAAAAGGCCGACAGTCCACTTCTGCATTATGCAGTTAAAAGTTAAAAAAAAATAGCAATTACTGTTGCTGTTAATAAGTTAAAAGTTTTATCATAATGTTTATTTTCTTAATAATTTGATTCTACTGGCAGACAATGGCTGAAGGTTTCTATTTCCTGAAAACCTTGCAGCCAGCTTTGGGTAATGTATTCTGCACACTGCAACAGCATGATGTGAAGATTTACTGTTTTCATTGGGGGTGAGGGAGGGAGTTTGCTGTTTCTCTTGGCTGATCTCCTGGTATGTTTCTGGACACATCCAAAGAACTTCATTTTGTATGTTCTGTTACAGGCAGAAGGTTCCTCTAGTGCTTCTTCAGGAAGTCAGGCAGCTGATGTCAAAGGGAATCAAACCAGTAATCCACAAATCCCATGCCTGTTGTCCATGCCCACCAGAAACCACATGGATATTACTACCCCTCCATTACCTCCGGTAGCACCTGAAGTATTACGAGTGGCAGAGCACAGGCACAAGAAGGGGTTAATGTATCCCTACATCTTTCATGTCCTAACTAAGGTATGGCATTTTAAAATGAGTTACTGTGAGATAATGATTCTGTGAAGATAATTGCCCTGGCATTTCTGGCTAAAGAGTATCAGATTTTTACATCCTTTTTAATGTTCTAAGTTCTGGTCCCTTCTTAGTCATTTGAACTAGTTTTCCCCCCTATTTCCTAACCACTGACCTGGTACATTGTTCCAATAAAGATGAGATTACTATAATTAGAAGTATTTATTTACAAAATTAATTATTTTTCCCAACTATATGCAGATATTTGTATATCTCTATGCATGGGTGTATATGTCTGTGTGTGTGTATGTTTATCCAGAGTCCATTTCCATCTAAAAATTCCTGTGTATGTGCTTTGGTGTCTGTGCCAAGTCTTTTCTATTTTCAGCATTCAGAAGTACTGAGATTGTTTTCCCTCCCATCTGATCCCTCCCATTGCTGGTAGCTGGCCCCGAGAGAAACACAGCAGCTCTAAGAAATCCGTTTTGTACCAGCAGCTAGCAAAATGACACTGTCTCCACTCCTGTTAACGTTTACTCACCTTAAAAATCCTCTTCAGGACAGTAAGGACCACAGGCAGATCTGAAATCCATCAAACAGAGCCCGACCCCCCCGGCTGCCCCCTCCTGTCAGGGAGTTGTGCAGAGCCACAGGGTTTCCCCTGAGCCTCCTTTTCTCCAGGCTGAGCCCCTTTCCCAGCTCCCCCAGCCCCTTCCCAGCTCCGTTCCCTTCTCTGGACAGGCTCCAGCCCCTCGAAGTCATTCTTGTTGTGAGGGGCCCAGAAGTGAGCCCAGGGTTTGAGGTGGCCTCAGCAGTGCCCAGCAGTGCCCAGGGGATGGGCAGTGCCCTGCTCCTGCTGCCACACCACGGCTGGGACAGGCCTGGGTGCCCTGCTCCTTCTTGCCCAGCTGGGCTCGTGTCCAGCTGCTGCCAGCAGCACCCCAGGGCCTTTCCTGCCGGGCCCTTTGCAGCCCCTCTGGCTCAGCCTGCAGCTGCAGAGGCTCCCTGTGACCCTAGTGCAGAACTGTTGAACCTTGTGGTAGAATTATGGGGCTTCTTTAGAAATGGGCACATGTTCCAGGTTATGTTGCTGTTACTGAGAGAAACCTTTTAGACATAACCTTAAACCTAAGGTAGTTTTGTCCGAGTTAAACCTGGCAATATCCTGATGTAATCACTTCAAGGTGTCACCTTCGGGATTCATTACTGGGATAGTTTAAATAGTTTTTTTTTTAAGAGAAAGTAGCACAATGGAGTGTTTTCTTGTCAGTGTTAAAAAAAAAGGTTGATTTTTGGGGGCAGTGCAGTCAGTTCTCCAAGAATATCTTAACATGTTTGGATGTGCAGTTACAGAAAACAGTGCTGCTGTTTTGAGAGAAAATGTTGGAAGGTTCTTTCATGCTTTTTTTCTTAAAAGGTATAAAACGCTAAATTTTTACATACATGTATTCAAACCCAGCCTTACTCAAGTAATTCCCAGTTAGGTGGTTTTTGTCCAGGTGTGCTCATGCACTGTTTTTTACAATGAGTCCCCAATACTGTTTCAAATCCTGCAGCAAAAAGTCAGACTGGTGTTTTTAGACAGCATGAATATTTTTTAAAATAACTGCTTGAAATGTAGATCAGCTTCAAATGTGCTTTGGCTGTCTAAAAGCACATTGCTCTATTTCCATGTGTACTATTTTTCCAAGTGCCTGTATTAAAAGTGCAATATTTAGTTAATCCTCACATGTAGCTAGTCCAGACAAACAAATATGTGTGTGATGGAGAAGGGAAAGAGGAAAGCAACAGAACCGGGAGGAAATGAGACAGGCTGGGCTAATCCTTCCCCAAGCTGAGATCAACTTTATTACTGAATCACATTTGTCTTGACTAGCTGACATGTGTATTAGGGTTGGATTGGGTTCCCGTGCATACCTAAATGCTTTTTGTTCACTGTAACATGTCATATTTCTCTGCTTTCTTTCATGCCAAAGGGTGAAATCAAAATCGCCGTTTCTATAGAAGATGAAGCCAACAAAGACTTGCCTCCTGCTGCTCTCCTGTATAGGCCAGTGCGTCAGTATGTTTACGGAGTCCTGTTTAGTTTGGCAGAAAGCAGAAAGAAAACTGAAAGGCTTGCTTTTAGAAAGAACAGACTTCCACCAGAATGTACGTACTGCAGAACCCATGCTTTATTCCTCTTCCCTTTGCTGTGGTTTCAGAGCCACTTGTACCGTGATGTGAATGGGAATTGTTGCTAAGATCCCGTCAGGGTAGCTGATGCCAGAGGAATTTCGGGCTTATTGGATACCGTGGATAAGAGAAAAAGATTGTTAATTTGAATTTTTATTTGCTATGATAGTTTAAGAACTATAAATGTTGCCATTTCTAAGCGAGCTCTGAGGTTTGGTTTTGAACGTCTGCCTAAGCTGCTGCCAGACCTGCAGTGAGTGATGTCAGCTTGTGATATCATTTCTGTGTATGGCAGAACTGGATTTTAGGAAACCTCTATTCTCTGCACATGCATACAAATCTGCCTGCTTTTCTAAAAAATGAGAGGTGCCCAGGTTAACTTGGCTCGTCTTCCCAAATGTGTCCCTAAAGGTACCTCAGGGAAATTAGCAAGTATCGTGTGTATTTCAGGTATTGGCATATAAAAACCTAGTTTAAACCCAACAGAAATCAGGGTGTAATGTAACCAAAGGTAGACCTGGGTGAGGACAGACTAAACTTCTGCAAACAGCCTTGTCAAAAGATCTTTTGACTTGTTCAGAGAGAGAGATGTTAATCTTCTCATTAATCTGGAAGTTGTCTTTTTAAGTCTTCAGTTTCAAGGAATTACTGTCATTCCAGTCCTCGTTCTAGAGTGCTTTTGTTACAATGAAATGCATGGAAGGAAATGACTGAACTTTGCAGTAGCAGCTTATAAAGGTTACAGGAATGCTGAAGCATTCAGTGCACGGCACCAGCAGCACAAGTATTTAAATGAAGGAGTCTGCTGTCACTATGCTAAATTTAAGAATCAGATATTCAGAATGTATGAAATCATCATTCACAGGCTTCATGTGTAAAAGGATAAAAATAAATATCAGTTGTAAACTTTATATTCATTCCCTTTGCTCTTTCCATCTGTAATTGTGGAATGTTTTTGTACGTTTGTAGTGAAGATGATAATCTCCCACTGATGTTTGAAAAGCTGTTTATCTTTGCCAGTTACTTTGTGGGAATCAGTATTTACCCTCTTTGAATAATACCTCAGCACACATACAAAATTCTTACTTCCTAAAACTCGCACAACATAGTAGTATTTTCGGTTACAAGGTTATTTGAGGATTAAAACAGTGATTTTATTTGCAGTCTTTATCCTCATGAGACTTCTGTCCTGAAAAGTGTACTACAGCCTGTTTTTTGGTGAAGTGGCTGAGTGCTGGAGGTCTGCTTCAGGTTTAATCTTGTAAACCTAGAATGTTCTCTGTAGGCTACTGGGGAAGCCTGTATAATCTCTATTTTCTCTTCATTTATCCTGCTTTCCAGAGTTTATTCTCAGTGGAGGGTAAGCACACTGCTGCTGACTTGGTTTAGTTACAGGAGCTCTGTCAAATCTTGCTGCAGGATGCATTCAGCTACTGACCTACTTCTAGCTCAGGACTGACCAAGCTCTTAAAAAAGCAAAAACCAATTTGAACATATGCCCAGAAGCTCCTTGCTTCGCTGCAAAGCTGGCAATGCCGGTAAAGATGGATTTGGGCTGCTGTGCAGGTGTGGGGTGTGAAAGGGCTCTGGTGCAGGAACGCCTTTATTTTGGTTGGCTCTGCCCAAGCCTCGCTGCTCTGTAAGAGTCTGTGCAAGATGTAAGGAGAGAACAGTGTCTGAAGCACTGATTAGCCCTCTCTAACTTTTCTAAGGACCCAGGCTATAATGAACTAGATAGATGCTCATTCTCCTCCAGTGTCTAACAAACAGGAGTAAGTTACGAAACTCAGTAATGAAGACAATTAAGAGAAAATTTAGGAATTAAAATATGTTAAGAGAATTAAGAAATTAGTTTCTGAAGAAATGTAAATGGTCCTTAAGATTTATGCAGAGAGGTAATGAATATTAATATCTGAAATCCTGTCATCTTTGTTGTACAAACCATAACACTGGCAACTTAATAATAGTGCCTGAATAATTGGCAAAGATACTGCATGTGGGGGTTATGGGAGGCTGGGAAAAATGCATAATAAACACCTCAGGATTATTACTAAATATATAGATGGCAAGATAATGGATCTTTCATGAAACGGATGGGTTCTTGTCTTCTAAATCATTATTTTTTGTATGAAGTTGAAAAGCCAATGAGAAACAACAGAAGCAGTAATCAGTGGTGTTCTTCAGTGATCAGTGTCTGCTAAGTGATGCCTTTGCTGTGCATGGCCTCATCTCTGCTCCCGGAGGACAGGAGAGGCTGGGTCACAGAGTGCCTGGTTGTGTTTGGCTGCCAAGGGCACGGTGCTGACCGTGCTGCCCTTCCCTCTCAGAGGGGGTGGAAACCAAGGGTCTCCCTTGCTCTGCTTGTCAAGCTCTGAATCAGGTTATTTCCATGTCCTGATAAATACATGCGTGTAGTGAAACCATCTGCTCTTTCTGCTCTGTGGCAAAACGCACACTTGCTCAAGCTGTCAGAGCTCCTGGTTGGATCCCAAGGTTTGTTATTTTAAGCCCAGCCACCCTGTGATGTGCTGTTCCCCATCACGGATGTACTCAGCCAGTGCCGGCCCTGCCAAGAGGAAAGCCGTGTCTCTTGGGCAGTAGCCCTCGTGCAAAATCAAGTGTGCTGAGCTCAAGCTGTGCTGTCAGGAAGGATTGTAAGGTTAAAAATTAGAGTTAATGAATAAGACCAGAACCACGGGAGCTGTGCTTGGCAACCAGAGCTCTGCTAGGGTGCTGTGGCTGGTGCCTTCAGAGCCTGCAATGGCACTCAGGTGTTCATCAAGCAGGTTACTGTTGTGCAGGTTGATGCTGACCCTCTTTGCTTGGATTGACCTTAGCATGTCGTGAGGGCACTGTTGAAAGCAGAGGTCCACAGATTGTGTGGTGCCTTGGGCCTCTGGGTATTCAAACCTGCTGATGAGCAGTAGAATGAGGTTTGGTATGAAAACAATATAATCACCATGGTAATGGGGCTGAACATTATAATGGGGAGAAATTCTTCCTTGTGAGGGCAGTGAGGCCCTGGCACAGGTTGCCCTGCCACAGCACAGGAGGGAACAAGGTGGGCTTTAAGGTCTATTTCCACTCCAGCCATTCTAGGGGTCTTGTATATTATTATTGTTTAGCACAACGTAGAAACCAGTGCAGATCTCTAATGTGACCTCTGTAGCATGTGACTGAAGGACAAGCTGAGGTATTCTTGCTGTGGCCTTCATGTCACAGGGCCATGGAAGTTCTCATCCGCAGATTAAAAGCTTTGAACCAGATTTGAATGTTGAAACGTAAGATAGAAAACATAGACATAAAACATTCCCTTCTTCTAAGCTTAAGGTCTTTGTGTTCAATGTAAGTGAAAGAAACATTAGGGAAACACTGGTGGTGTGTACAGCATTATTTCTGATATCTAAAGCAGTTACAGGAGGGTTTGAAAGCCCACATAAAATACATCCTTTTGTTTGTGTTTGCTGTTCTGGGCCTAAGTGAGCAGAGAAACCCAGAGAGATGAGCTGTGCACCAGGGCAGGGTTAGAGCCCATCTTTAGAGCGTGGTAGTGTATAAAACCTTGGAGCAACCAAAATAGAACATGATTTTATAGTGAGGTGACCAACTAAATATATCAGAATGTTTATTTGCATTGCTGCGTGTGATCTTTGTAAAACTGCCCTGAGCTCTCTGAAGGGTAACTGTAATGCTAGGCTGGGTTTATTCCCGAAAAGCAGGAGAGCTCTTTGGGGTGTTCTGGAGTTTCTTTCTGTAATCCTGACCATCACCTCTGCCGTGGTTTGCCTGCCCCTGGCTATAGAATCACACCTTAGGCTGCTGCCCCATTGCTGAAGGAGGCTTTGTAGCCATCAGGCGTGTGCTGGCACCGGTGGGACGCATTCCCTGTGCTGTATCCAGTGGATTTCCAGCAGAAAGAGCAGGTCTGGGCTCCCGCAGGGAATCTCCCCAGGCTGTAACCTGAACCTGCACTAACAAGTTCCTTGAACCTTTCCACACTGCATAACTGGGCTCCGAGTTAGAAGGGTGCAGGCACGCTGTGAACTGTGTCAGGCTCGGGGTTGCTCCAAGGCCAAAGGTATCGTGTCTCAGCCTTGACTCCAGCTTGTGTTCTGTTCTGGTTGTCCTCAAACAGAAGGGAAATGATTTAGCAGCAATGTAGAGTGAACTGTCTTCGTGCTGATGTGGATGAAAGGGAGCTTAGGCACAAAGCCACTAACCTCTTCATAGAAAGCAGTGCAATAAACAGGAAGGTTTATGTAAAGTAACGTTTTATAAAGTTTTTAGGGAGGAGAACTCCAAACCCACCTATATTTGAGATCTCATTCCATTGCAGTAGCTGAACAGCTACAGACAAGTATAATAATACCAAGTTTAAATATGATTCAAATAAAATCACTGGGATCATATTGTTCTTAAAAGAGCACATATGAGATATATTTGTGTTTGTGTACTATTTTTATTTATCACTAAGTATTTGATCACACACAAGTATTGTCAGATAGGACAGTATGATCACACACAGATATGACACAGATATTTAAGGGGAAAATTGCATTTTTATTTAAAATCACAGAATGGTTTAGATTAGGAGGGGCCTTGAAGACCATCCATTTGCAATCCTCTGCCTTGGGCAGGGACACCTTCCAGTAGACCAGATTTCTCTGAGCCCTGTCCACCCTGGCCTTGAACACTTCCAGGGGAAATTGTGCTGTTTGTTTTAGAAAAATAGTGTATTTCCTTTATGTTGTGTATTCATTTGAAAATATTATCATGACATTCCTAGTGTATGCATGTCTGTATGCACTTAATTTGTAAGTAGTCACAATTAAAGGATATTTTATGCAGGGTTTGAATTACCAGTTTGGCAGTGTAATCCAGCACACTATTGCAGTCTCAAAGTGATGCTTTTGGAATCAAAATCTCTTGCATATGAAGTTTGAAATAAATGCTGGAATGTGACATATTAACTCAGCCTGATTTCTTCTGGTGTTGCCATTCTGCAGTTTCACCGGTGATAATTAAGGAATGGGCTGCTTACAAAGGCAAATCTCCTCAGACCCCTGAGCTGGTGGAAGCCCTGGCCTTCAGGGAGTGGACCTGCCCAAACCTGAAGAAGCTGTGGCTGGGCAAAGCCGTGGAAGACAAGAACCGACGGATGAGGGCGTTTCTGGCCTGTATGCGATCAGACACACCAGCAATGCTCAACCCAACTAATGTGCCCACTCATCTTATGGTGCTCTGCTGTGTGCTGAGGTCAGTGGCACCTCCAGGGACATCAGAGCCGAGGAGAGGGTCTACTGTGGGATCTCTGTACAAAGTGTTAATTCATATTTGCAACCTCGGTGCGAGAGGGGGTTTGGTTTGGTTGTAGAAAAGCATATTGTGTAGTTCTTTTTCAGTCTCTAAAGGATTGACAGGAAGACAAAAAAGATCTTGTGTTGCAAAGAGGCTATATCACTTGAATTAGTTTTCCCTTAGTATACTCGAGGCTTCAGCTCAGTAAAAAACCAACTTTTGGGGCCTCAGAGGCTTGTGTGGGTGAAGTTGCCCAGCAAAAGAGAGTCGTTCAGAGAAAGCTGCATAGCAGCTTATTGGGATGCGGAGCTTGCAGGATGGTGCCTGTGGTGTGTGGAGCTCCCTGAGTTAGAATTACTCATCCAGTTGAGGTGATGATGATCAACAGCAGAAATATTAATTCTGTATTTCAGCTTTCCAGAGAGAAAGTCACAAGGTCCAAAATCCTGAACTGTTTAATTTTCAGATTGAAAATTGACAGAGGAATTGAGAGATGCTTACATTTGGAGTAATTACTTAAGACAACTAGCTTGTAATTCTTTCAGAATCCAAGGTTAGCATCTTACACATGGTAAAATTTAAGCCATTTTTGAAAGAGATAAATATAAATTTGTCGTTGGTTCTATTGAACTTCACCTTGCCTTGTGAGCACTAAAACACTGTTTCTCCTTATAGAATAGTTAGTAAGCAAAAAATGTGGTATCTTCAAGCTCTCTTTTCACTGGCACAGCACGCTTCTCTCCTGTCACATGTTCTCTATACACACTGGTGGTTTCTGACTTGCCCATTAAGGAGCCACTGACTGAGGACGTGCTTCCCTTACAGGTATATGGTACAGTGGCCGGGGGTGCGCATCCTGCGTCGCCAGGAACTCGATGCTTTCCTTGCCCAAGCATTGTCTCCAAAGCTCTATGAACCTGACCAGCTTCAGGAACTCAAGGTAATTCTTAACTATAACTTACATAATTTAAGAGATTTGTTTCCAGCTGATCTGGGAATTAACTGCAGTGGCTGATTTATATGTGCCTGTCTCACTAAAAGCGTTACACAATCACCTATACTTTCCAAAATATTAGTCTTAGTGGCTTAAAGTGTTGCAGAGATTCATAATCCATTCTGTTTCACTAATTGGAAAGGTAACTAAAATCCTAAACATATTCAATACTGCAGAACCTTTTCTCACAATTTGTTAAGTCATTGTGTCTTGGAAGTTGAAAAAATGTGCTTCCATTGAAAAGATGAAGGAAAACAGAGGCTGCTTCTCAGTGTGGCTGCTTTTAAATACTAACCTGGGTATTTTCTTATGATCCAACATTCAAAAGATTTTTGCAGCTAAGTGTAAGAATGGAGAGAGACATATACGATCTTGAGTGGAAAAATGCAGGAGAAACAAGTAAAACAGTTTATGAATTCTCATAGAATTGTGGAAATCATTATTTTGAGGATTTAAAAAGTTAAAATCTCAAAGTGGCATTACATGAAGTAAATACTGCTGGCTAACTGCTGGTTAGTGTGGTTTTCTTGCTATAGGTACACAATGTAAAGCAGCAGGGAGGAAGCGGCCCGTGTTTCCCAGGTTGGTCCACGTGTACAGGAGCACCCTGTGCAGGGGCACGGACATGAGCAGCAATCCTAGCACCCCTCTTCTCAGGAGAAACAGTAATTAAGCTCATGCAGATTCCACCTATTGGGCTTTTTTTCAAGGAATATTTTGTCACTGATACCAGATCTGCAAGGGGATTGTCAAAGCCAGCAAGTCATTATTTCTTTTCTGTGGCTGACAAGCAGATAATATTTTGGTTTAATAGTAGTTGTTTTATTTTTCAATCATACATAAAGTAATGCAGATTACTTCCATAAGAAGTGTTGGTTAGCTGGAAGATGCAGTAGTTCACTCAGGGTTGTTACTGTCTTCACAGGAAGCAGCTTGTGAAGTCAGACAGAAAGAGCAACTGAATTTGAACTGAGCTATGGATCTGCAAAATGAGCGGGATAGTCTTTGGGTTCTTAAAGGTTGCTTATGCATAAGGAAGGTGGTAATGGAGTTTAATTTTAAAATTTAATACCAAGGTCTTGAAAATGTTCCCAGCAAGGGCTGATATTTTGAGAAGTATTTCAGAGAACACCAGTAGTGATATTTTCTTACACCAGAGCTAAAAATACACTTGCTGCAAGCAAATCCTTTTTGCTTTGACCACTACCTATTATTCACTGTTTAATTCTACCTTTGTGTCTCTATCCTGCATCCTAAATAAAGCTGTTGTATGCATAAACACTACTTCGTTATGTGTTCTTAAAGCAAAATATTTAATCAAACTAACAGAAAATCCATTATAAAGGATTATGTGTTGCATGGGAAGAAAAATGGAATTTTGCATTGATCTTATTCCTGGGATGTTCTACCACACATCTCAGAAGCAGTTAATTATTTGGAATAAAATTTTTAATGACGTTTTCTGGTGCTAATTTCCTGTAAGTGTCTTTAGAAATAGTTTCCTGCACTTTGTGTTGAGAAAATAGGGGTTTGTGCTTATCTCTGGTCTCCAGAGCAGGTGGATGGGACCACAGCTTTCCTGAAGATGGCAGCTCTGCATGCACAAGTGAGAGGTTCCGGTGCATTCTTCTGCTCAGACTTCTGAAAGTCTGGATGACCTTTTAAAATCCCTCTGTTTGCAAGAGTTTTGAAAGGAATGTAACTATTGGAATAACTTTGAATTACATCTCATTGCAGTCTTACTGAGTTTACCACGTTTTTAAACAGATTGAGAATCTGGACCCCCGCGGAATCCAGCTGTCTGCTCTCTTCATGAGTGGTGTGGATATGGCTCTTTTTGCCAACGACGCCTGCGGACAGCCGATTCCATGGGAGCACTGCTGTCCCTGGATGTATTTTGATGGGAAATTATTCCAGACCAAGCTCATCAAAGCAAGCCGGGAGAAAGTTCCGCTCATCGACCTCTGTGATGGTCAGGTGTGTAGCTGTGCAGGGTGATGGAGTGTCCCGTGTGCCCACAAGGGTTCCAGGGGTGGGTTGTCATCAGTCACCTCGTGTGTCGTCTCTGCTGTTAAAGGCAAATACGAGGAGAATGTCTAATGGGTGGGTTTTGCTGTTAAATCCCTTATTTCTTGATGAGTAGGATGGCATTTGGGTAGATTCGGAAGAAGAGGCATCAACTTAAATTTGATTTTTTTTCTCTCTGAAAACTGAAACACTGATAGGATGAATGGCCAACTTGGAAACTCTCTGCTCATTTGTTCAAGTCCAATCTTTTTGGGTCAGACTGTCCAAAGGACTAAGCTGCACTGGGTTTGGACTGAAAGAATATTGGTGATTTCTAACTGATTTTACAGACTGTGAAGTCATTCTTGGGGTCCTCAGCTCAAAATCTTTTCACATTTCTTACAACCATCTTAAAATACAAATGAAGGAGTTTTTTGTTGTATCCTCATGCAAAGTTACTATCTGACTGTAAAACCAGTAAAACTGATAAAATAGTTTACTGAATAACCCAAACTTTTTCTGTTTTTAACTTTTTGAAATGTATGAAATTGTATCCCTTTTTTTTTCTGACTTGAGGGAAGCTGATCCTAGCTTTGCTGCTGATGGTGGCTGTGGTCCCTCTCACGGCTGTAACCCTCCAGGCATGTTTCAGCCTGTATGCACAGACTCTGGTTTGCAGCCCAGGTTTAGGATGATGATTCTCCTCTATTATTTGGAATTTTTCTTTGAACTTGTTGTGTAAATGTAGCTTTATACAATTGAAATGAGAATTTTAATGTCCCTCTGTGACCTTCTCTTTATTCCTAGGCTGAGCAGGCAGCCAAGGTTGAAAAGATGCGTCAGAGCATCCTAGAAGGATTAAATTTCTCCAGGCAGAACCATCCTCTCCCTTTCCCACCTCCACCTGCCATGCCTTTCTATCCAGCTTCTATGTATCCTCGACACTTTGGGCCAGTCCCACCACCTCAGGGCAGGGGGAGAGGCTTTGCTGGTAAGTGATGGGACAGCGGTGCCACACGTTACCTCACCTTGCACATTCCCAAAACTACCAACCCTGTTCAATTTCATAGGGAAAATACATAAAGCAAGTGGTCAGCTTGTGTTGGCATGTGCCAATCACTGTATTTTGGAGTTGCTTTTATTAGCCCAGTGATACGGAATGTGCTGTATTGCTGCACATTTTTTCCTGTATTTTCATCAGGATTTTAGTAACTGTGCCAGATCAAAATATTTTTGCTGTTACTGTAGAACTAGAAAAAAGAGGAATGGATCGACACTGCGTGGTATGAAAAGGCTCTGATTTGCACAGTAAATTGGTTCAAAACATTTATAAATTAACAGACACAGTTTAACTGTCAGGGTTGAAGACAACCTTTCCCCCTCGCCACTCCTCTGTGTTTTGCTACAGTCACATAACCATTGGCACCCTCAGGTGTAAATACTGACCTAACCATTCCAGGCTCTTGATAGAATTGCTCCCTTCCTCAAAATCTCTCTGTACCAAGGCCCATAGGTGTATGGATACTGGACATGGGCATTCCAGGGGTGCCATGACTGTAGCCACCAGAGCTCACTGCCAGAAAATTGTCACAAGCCTTTACAACGCCATGGAAGTTGGGATCCCATTCCAAGCCCCAAGGGCTGCCCTTCAGCAGAGACTCCCTGCTGGCTGAGACAGCAGGACTCCTTTGCCAGGCTCCCTCGGTGCGGTGCCGCAGCATCGCCCACAGGAGCACGGCCCTCCCGCCTGGCTCTGGAAGGGTGGAAGGAGGCAGCAGCCTCCCTGCTGGGGCCTTCCCGGTTGCCTGGCCCCCTCACAGCTTTTCCCCTGTCTTTCTTTACCCTGGGTCTAACAGGAGTCTATGGCTTCGGAGGCCCTTATGGGGAAACAGTAGCCACAGGCGCTTACCGGGCCTTCCGGGTGGCGGCAGCGGCAGGACACTCCGGAGCCTTCTCTGGCAATGACAGCAACAGGACTAGCAAGTTTCAGGGCGGTAATTATACCCAAACCCCTTTTCTTAGAGCTTCTGGCAACAGCTTCCTCCACTGTACGGTTTGGTCTGAGGCTTTCCTACTGACTCCCTGTCTCCCTAACTGTCTCAGCTTCCCTCTCTAGAGCCTGCCTGGGCTGCTGTCCGCTCTGCTCCCCGTCCCTGCCGCAAGCCCCAGCGCCAGCCCTCCTCGTGCCTAGAAACCCTCCTCCCAACACAGGAGAGCCCGAAACCCAGCGGGGCAGGCTGGCTCCTGTGCTCCCACAGGCAAAGGGGGCATCTGTAACCCACTGGCCTCTGCCTCTGTATTAACAGGGATTTTCCAAAATCTGGGGGCTGTTCAGCTTTTTACAAAGACTCAGTGTAGAAATGATTGCCTTTGGTATTACTGCTGAGCCCTTCTTCGCTGGCATCAGTGCTGGCAAGGACACAGGAGTGGGATTTACTTCCCTACCTGTGTGCCTGTTGCTCACTTCCTGTATGATGTGGGATGATGGAAACCTGTTCAGGGTAAATTCTTCCCACGTATTTAGCTGTTCTTTCTGGCCTCTGAGCTTTTATCCTAAGAGCAAACATACCTCTAATGCTTCATGTGTGAATAACTCTGGCCCTGCAAACCATCTGCATTTGGAGCTCAAGGATTTGCACAGGGAAGTAGGAACCTTCTGGATGCAATCAGTAGTGTAGTTCCCAGCCTATTAACATTGGAGACTAATTATGGCTGCGTAAACGCTGTGGTTTGTAACCCTTTTGGTGCTGATGGTCTTACCAGTAACATCTTGCTCAGTTCACATACCTGGATTTCTTGAAATACATGTTACACCTCAGAGCTGATTTTTAAGGGCAAAACACAAGTATAAAGACGTAAACAACTTGAACAGAAGCTACAGTTGCATCTTAGACAATTGTAATTTTAGCTGCCATCTTGGAGGGGGAAGGATAAACCCACCTTTTACACCAGATCTGTTTGAATTCTACATTTTTATAGCAACTTGGTGTTAGAACAGCTTATCCTGCCTAGTAAGTTCTTTATTGCCAATATAATCTGTGTGGTCTATCCTGATACTTGCTGTTGGCTAAAAAATGCCTTGAACCTGCAAGAATTCCTACTTCATTAGGAATGCAGGAAAAAACAATCTTCGGCCAGCTTGTAAAATTCCCCTTCTTTCTTGAAGTTTATCTCAAGTATATTTTTAATTACTGAAACTGAAGCACTCAGGTCAGATCATTTTTCTTTTCAAAATTCGTATCTGTTTTTAAAAAGGGGTGGGGGAAACAGACTCTTGGACTTCTAACACTTTGGGAATACTGCAAAATGAGCAATAATCTCACAGTATCCATAGAGGAAATGGGATATGTGGTGAAATCTGGGCAAACCAGCTTTCCATTCATTTGGAGCTTTACTGTGATGATTGTGAAGATCAAAGTTTGGTTTTGCTTTTATGTGCAGGAGTCCAACCTATTCCTTCTCAGGGAGGGAAACTTGAAATTGCCGGCACTGTAGTCGGCCATTGGGCTGGAAGCAGACGTGGACGAGGGGGGAGAGGGCCATTTCCTCTGCAGGTGGTGTCCGTGGGAGGACCAGCCAGAGGGTAAGTGCCAGCCTGGGAATGTGCTTCTCTTGTGGGATTTAATGACTGGGGAAACAAGGACAACAGGGAAAAGTAGGAGGCAGTAGAGATTGCATATGACACACTTTAGGACACATAGGGTCAATTATACCCACTGAATATTCAAGAAAAGCATTTGCATTCCTTTTAAGATGTTTTAACCAGTTATTTGTGTAGACATAAGCATTTTTATGTGCAAATAAAATTCATACTCAATCTGAGATATATAGAGATATAGATATATATATACACACACACACAGAGGTTGATTTTGCATGAGGAGATGACTTTGGGACTTTGCCATGAAATCAATAGATACATTACATTCAATTCCTTTATTTTTTGTGGCAGGACATTTATTAAGAAGCATGGTAACATTTTTAATAACTACATTATGTAATCCTGTGAAGCAGAAAACACCTGAAGGACATTTCTAGGTTTAATAGTTCTCTGTTACAGTCATGATGGAAGTGTGCTTAAAAGAATATTAATTTCTTCAGCTATTTCGTTTCACTGCAGCTGAAGTTACAGGTGCACAACATGTCTGAAAACCAAGTACTTTATTATAAAAGGATCTAGTTCATTACTTTTAAGATTATATTTTTTCCATAGGATTGCTGGTTCTGTGTCTTACAGGACTCTCTTATCTTTAATTAAGGTCGTGTCTATTACAGGAGACAATCCTAAAGTAACGTGATTTATGTATTGTGTCTGTTTGTATCAGGAGTGGAGTGAAGTTGATGGATTTATTGCCACCTTGAGCTAGGGAGCAGCAGTGTGAAAGACTGCACTGCCTGAATTCCATCTCTCTGTTAATTTACTCCGATGTGCACTCTGAAGGTTCACGCTGGAGTCAGCCAGAGCTGTTGGGAAGCCTGTCGTGTTGGGCCGAGTGAGGAGATGGGTTAGTCTGCAGCCCCGGGAGAATGGGAGCTGCTGTGGGGACAGGGAGAGGCAGGAGCAGCAGAAACAAACACAAACAGGTTCAGTGGCAGCACAGCAGGGTGTGGGAGCAGAGCCGACCCTTCCAGGGGACCACATTCAGCTAGGACTGCTCACTCCTCTAGAACGAGATCAGCTGCTGAAACAGAAGCATTGAGTGGTGTTTTAGGTGTTTCAGACAACTGTCAGGCACCTGTGTGGGCGTGGGGGGTTTTTGGGAGCCCTGTGCTGATCCAGAGCAGCATCTGCAGACAGTGGGAGTGAGCAAAGGTGAGGAGGCATGAGGCTTGTTTGGGTATCGGGGACAAAATAACCTTTTTCACCACTGAAATGAGGTTCTTGGATGATCATCAGTTCTGTTTTTCAAGAGGATACCTGAACAGAAGCTGGTCACTTCTCCCAGTGACCTGCACTCTGTGTGGGGAGGTGCTGCTGGTGATGGCTGGTGTCCTGCCAAAGCCAATGTCTGCCAGAGCACCCCAAGCACGGTCTGGGGGCTCCCTTGGGCTCAGAGCTGGGTTACGTCGACACAGGACAGCAGTTCCTCCATCTCCTCAACAGGGAAATACCTGAATTCATGCAGAACATCAGTAACCAGGAACTGAGAATCCTCCTTATCTGAGAAGTGAGCACATCACTGAAAGGGTGTTGCTGCTTCTGCCAGTACCTTCATGACAGAGAAATACGATTCTTCAGTAGTAGGTTTTGATTTGAGATAAAATACCTGAAGTTTCTTTTTGTTGGAGGTACTGTCTTTAAGGCAGTAAGGTTTGGGTGCAAGTTGTCACTCCAGAGAGACAGGAAAACTGTCAGTGCCAGATCTTCCTGTCTCCATCAAATCAGCACCGATAGGATGTTCCTCACATGTCGAGTTACTGGAATAGGTCAGAGGGAAAATGACCGCAGGCAGCTCACCTGTTTATTGGGTCAGTTGATACTAAAATAGAACCAGTAGGAAAACGCTGGTGTTAAGGGTTCTGCCTAAAGACAGAATCACAAAACCATAGAATATTTTGAGTTGGAAAGGAGCCACAGGGATCATGGAGTCTAACTTCTGGCCCTGTACAGGACACCCCAACAACCTCCAACCTGCCCCTGGCAGCGCTGCCCAAACGCTCCTGGAGCTCTGGCAGCCTCGGGGCCGTGCCCATTCCCTGGGGAGCCTGGGCAGTGCCCAGCACCCTCTGGGGGAAGAACCTTTCCCTGATACCCAGCCTAAATCTCCAGCGCTTGAACAACAGGTTCATGTTGGCAGAGGTTTTTTCCTACCAAAGGTCACAACTAGGAAACAGCACAGCAGGTTGTCTCAGTTCATGCCCCAGTTCTGCACACTGTTATTCCATTTTTATCTCTTCCAGCAGAGGGGATCGAGTCAGGCTTGTTCACCCCATTGCCTCATGTCTCTGCAACGCTGAGCTCAGATATTGTTCTTATTGTGTAAAATTATACCAGCTGCTTTGTATTGGCTTCGATCCATCAGTATATTTAGTGTGCTTTTCTGAGGGGGAAAAGTCTCTCTCAGCTCCTTGAAGGGCACGCTTTGACCTTGCGAAAAGAGCCAGTGGGGTTGGTGAGGAAGGAACACAGTGAGGGGGGCTCAATGCAAACCACAGCTCTTCTCTCTTCATTCTCTGCTGTTGCTTCTAAACCTCAGAATTTGATTTCTGCCAGTGATTTTTACTGCCCAGTGTTGGAATTCACAGCATGAGAGGAGACTGGGGGGGCACAGGCCAGTGCTGCTCCCCTGGGCAGTTCAGCCTCACTCGGCTCAGGGACCTGAGCTGCAGCCGGCTGCTGCAGCCAGCCCCAGTGGGGTCAGGGGTCACACCAGCACCTCCCAGCACTGGGCAGCACATCCAGGGGAAACACAGGGCACTCCTGGGCTTCTGGAGCAATCCAGTATTTCTAGTGGAGAAAACAAAAGGAATTTTTAAGAGAACAGTATTCTTGACATGATAGGGAAGTTCAGTTTCTGCAAATGATGGAATTAAAGCAGTTGGAGCTGTATCCTGGAATTGTTAAGGTTGGAAAAGACGTCTAAGATCATCAAGTCCAACTGTCAACCCAGTACCCCCCACCATGCTCATCCCTAAACATATCCCCAGATGCCACATCCACGTGTTTTGTGAACAGTTCCAGGGATGGTGACTCCAGCACTGCCCTGGGCAGCCTGTGCCAGGGCTTGACAGCCCTTTCTCTGAACAAACTTTTCCAGATGTATCTAATCTAAACTACCTCCCCTGGCACAACCTGAGACCAAGGTGAGGAAGTTTGGTTTCATCTGATCTAATCTGTACTGAATCACACCAAAAATCACTACCTAATGTGTCTAAGTTGGGAGTCTCATTGGAAAGCATCCCAACTTATCAATTGCCACATGCCAGATACAGGTAAAACTCCATTATTCCCTCAGTTTCTTAAATAATTTTGTATCCTCCCATCAAAACCAAGGTGGTTTTTTTATTTTGCCTCACTTTCTTTTATCAGATCCTGCCCGTCTCATGTGTTTGTATGGGGGACTGTTATTAAATGGGGGAAATGGCCTTCTCTGTGGTTCAAATTGCTATTTTTGTAAGGTGAAAGTATTTTGAGCTCTGGTTTTAAAGTGCCATGAGAATAATTTGACACTTGGAAAATGTTTCTGCAAAGCTTGAAAATATCATTTATTGTTTCTTTAGAAGAGAAATAGAGAAACAGACATTTTATTGCTCCAGACCCAAAAGGTTTGTTGGGTTTGATACAACTGCAAGCAGTAGAACCCTGCAAATTGGAATTAGTCATCTTGCCTCTTCAAAGACGTGTTGATGATAGGCACGAGACAGTAAAGCTAGGGAGATAATATTCCAGCAAAACTGAATGTAAAGCAATTGTAAACAAAACTGATCTGTGTTTTATTCTCTCCCCTTTGCGCACTCCTGCAGGCGTCCTAGAGGAGTTATCTCCACTCCAGTGATAAGAACTTTTGGAAGAGGTGGAAGGTACTATGGGCGAGGTTATAAAAGCCAGGGAGCAATTCAGGTAATGAAGCCATGTGCCTGACTGCAGCACGCTCTGTGACAGGCTGGGCTGGGGTGGACTCCAGACCAGCACCACTTTAACAGCTACAAGTGTTTCTGGCGACTCGTGGAAGCTGTGAGCTGCACAGCGCTGACAGGACAGGCTGGTGTCACAGCTCACTTAAAGCAAACTTTGCTTCTAAAGACAGACGTGGAAGAATGTATTTTGACATGAATCCTGTGCCTACACAGCTCTAACCAGCCGTGGGAGTAGAAGAAAATTTAGAAAATGGGAGAAATACAAAGCTGAAACAAATTAGCAGTTCTGTTCCTGCCCCCACTCGTCCCCAATTTCTTTTCTGGGACCACGGTCCAACCTCATGAAGGGAAGTTTGTAGCAGTGAAGGATCTTTGCTGCTGCCGTGCTCCAGATCTAAGAGGTCACTCTAAACTTGTTGGGAATAGCAGAGCAGCCTTTGCCCCCTGAGCATGCAGGTTCCTTTCCGGTGACACCCTGCGAAGCGTCCATGGATCGTGACTTCTGTCTAGTCCATGGATCCTTCACATATAGCTGAGGCAGACTGCTGATCTGGATGAGATGCCAGTTGCTTTCAGAGTTCTGTTTTCCTCCCTTTTCCATGGTTCTGGCTGCTATGCAGTTTGGATGAATGAGGAGTAAATAGCTGGAAAAACTTCCACAATAAATATGTCATATGGACATGCCATTTGTCAGGGAGACCTGAGAGTGGGGGGATGTTTTCAGGTGTCAGACAGTAAGAGAGAGGATGTTCTCTAGTAGTTAACGAAGCAACTATTAACTTCCAGTAAAACTTACTGTTTTACAGGTGTAAAAATTCAAATACTTCCTTGTTAAATTTCTGTGTACACAGACTCTATAGGTCTGCAAATGTACCTGTGGATCTGAAACTTTACATCATTAAATAGAAGAGAAACCACTGTGTTAATAATAGAGCATCTAATTTCTGAGTACCTTAAGCTTTGAAATAAAGGAAATCCTGAAAACGAGCTCCCACATACTCCAGGCTTACTACAGGTGTACAAATGGGAGTGTAGTTCAGGTAGTAGCTGCAGGTGTCTTGACAAGTGCCATCAAGGCTGGGTATTTGCATTTTTATTAATGATATGTAATGTGGATGGTAAATACTTGTGATCACAAGGACCTGTGTGTAAAATTGTGCCTGGAGAAGAAAGATAAATGGCATTTTCTATGGACCTGAGCTCATTGCATTTTGTGGTCATCAAGGCCCTTATAGGATGTTTCTTGTACGTGAAGAGAAAAAAGGTGATTTAAAATGCACATGGCAGGGAGAACTTGGGAAGCTTCCCAGGTAGTGAGTGGATAGTGATGGCCAGGTGAGGCTGGGCGGTGCCAGCGGCCCCTCTGCCTCACTGAGGCAGTGCCTGCTCAGCCCGAGGCACTTCCTCCCCAAAGCTTGGGAATCTGACCAGAATGAGCTCTTTGGATTTATCCAACACATCAGACTGGTCTGTTTTATCCCAAGATGAGACCTTTCACTCTTGTTCTGGAAAGAAACTAAAGCATGTCTCGAAAGCTGAACTTACGGATGTCTATAAAGAGGCACGTTGACAGTGATCAGTGTCCCTTGTCCTCATGTGCAATCCCATACCTGTGCAATGGGGCTGAGAATTGTGATTATCTGGGTAATGAGAATGCTGGAGAACAGCAGTTCTGACTCACCTGCAAAGTCCTTCTGTAAAATCCTTCAGCAGCTTAGTGCAGGTGTTCCAGTAGGTAAAAATTGAGGTTTTTATACTGCAAAGCTGTTTGCTGCTGTTTGAGGTGTCCCTGTCTTAAGCCATTTCTTAGCACTTGACTTTGTGAACAGTGTGACAAACCAGTGTGCTGCTCCTTAGCAGCCTAACCTGCTTATTTTGGTTTGTTTAAAGCCTATTATGTTTCTGGAACGCTAAGATTAATTATAAATACTTAAAAACTAATTGTATGCTGCATCAGTCTGGTTTTTATGGCTATACTCAGTCTTGTAAGATTTTACTATGTGCTTTTTTTATGAAACCCTTTCCTAATCTTGGGAGCATATAGCTTGGTGCAGGGAATAGTGCATGGTGCCTCTGCACTCCTCCAAACGCTGGCTGGAAACAGTCGGGTTTGTATTTGAGTAACACGGAATCCTGCCACTGAATCACAACACACATGAACCAAGAAGCAGAGTTCAGCTGTACATGGATTCTCAGTTTCGGTGTTTCAGACATTTATGTAGCTCTGATGTTGTGAAAGGAGGGCAACATCGAAGTTAAAACTAAAGCATTTGCCCCGGGGGCATCAGAAGGCTCTGGGGAACACCGAAAATCCTCTCCGTGTATTTCGTGGGCCACTTCTTTCAGCAATGCCTAATATTTGGTGTTCGCTCACGATCCTGTGCCCTGCATGCTGCCTGTTGTAGTGTCCTTATATCAGACTGTACATTTATATACATTTTTAGCACTGGTTCTTCAGTAATTCTCTTCTTTTTTTAACAACTAGGGCAAACCTCCTTACGCTGCTTCAGCAGAAGAAGTAGCCAAAGAACTTAAGTCAAAATCCGAGGAATCTAAATCCTCACTTGTGTCTTCAGATGGATCCCTGGCTGAAAATGGAGTTGTGACTGAGGAAAAACCAGCTTCCCAGATGAATGGGAATACAGGAGACATCAGGGCTTCCAATCAGTCTGAAAGTGCCTTGAGTAATGACTCTAAAATGTGCAATACGAATCCTCACTTAAATGCACTAAATGCAGACAGTGTTTGCCATAAAGATGATGCTCTTGAGGCCACTGTCTTAAAAAAAGAAGAGTAAACTTATTTTTTATAGAGGGTGAAGGATGTTGGGAAGGGTCAGGATTAGGAATATCTGGAAAGAAAGAGAGCCTACAGTTACGTACATTTTTTCCTTTCCGTAAGAGAAAAATGAGGACTTTGGAAATTCGGATCCCTCTTTGATGTCAGAGATTTAAACAACACATTTTTTTAGTTTTAACCAGTTGTAGTCAAAATGCTACAATAAAACAAAAAAAAAAAAAAAAAGAGAATGAAGAGCATTTGACTCCCGCACTTAAAATTAAGTATACATAAAGTTTAAACTGGTTATGACAAAAGCTTGTAGTTTTGTTTTTTGAAATATAAAGAAAACAAATTTTGGCAGTCTTTAAGTATATATAGCTAAAAACTATAATTTTTAGTACTTGGCACCATATGTATGCCATTATATTTGATTTTGCATTACTGTGTCACAATAAAGCTTTCTTTAAGGCTTTGATTTCATGATTATGGGGGGAAAAAGGCACAACCACAGTTTTTTCTTTCTGAAATCTCATCACCGTTGCCGTGGTTCTTTTGTGTTAAAAATGTGCAAACTCTCGAAACTACCAATTCTCAGTAACACTGCAGTTCTGCTGAGTTCAATAGACATCATACATATGTTACGAGCGAGTTAAACGGAGATAAACTTGAAATCATAGAAGATGCAAACGACCTTTCAAAACAAACACAATGTGTTGGGAAACTTTTTGTGACTAATACCATGCATCCGTGATCAATGAACTATGTGGTTTTGAATCAGACGTAGACCATTAGTACTACTATTTGAGCTAAACTTCTGCATGGTTCATGATTTTTAAAGTGTGTAGTTAATATTATGCATGTTATTGTCCTCTTTCTTCCATTCTTACAAGTACTGTGCCCATTTGCAAAACAAAAAAAGCTAATAATCAGTAATAGTCCTATAAAAGATGTTAACTATGTTTAGTCATTGACTGATCTTGCTCTAACCTTAAAATTTTGTGATTATTGACCTCTGTTGCATTTATTCTAAAACTTTTAAAAAAAAATTATCTAGCCGTTTTGAATATCAACGTTACCCTGGTGTACTCATTGCTGTATGCATTATTGTTCTCTGTTGCTGTTTTATGCCTTCATATTAGCAAATATGAAATTCTGTGAAAAACAAAAAAAAAAACGCTTTGATCTTCAAAAAAAAAGTACCCCCCTTCTGTAGCAGGAAACAAATGGCTTGTTCTTGAGAACTTTCCCATCAAGAATTTAGTATAAGCAAATATACCTGTATCATTTTGATGTTTTTGTTAGTGTTTCCAAACTTAATGTACTTCAAAATCAGAATCATTTCTTTATATTCGTTTTCATATAATTCTCCTGATGCTCTTCATCACACATTAGTGATCAGAAATGAGGTGTAATTCCCCATTCCCTGCCCGCCAGAGCTAAGTAGGTATCTTAATGTAAGTTGAAGGGAGTTCTGCCCCAACTCATGGATTGTGCAAGAATGAACTACTGTTGGGTTTGGCTGGTTGTAGATGGATTGTGGTGTGGTGTCTTTGAAGGCTATTGAATGCAACTTACAGTGCTTAATAAAAATCTTTATTCTTTTAGTATAAAATACTGTATGCCTTTTTTGTCAAGTATTTTTTTAATTAACATGTAAATAAAAGTTTTTCCTATGCCCAAGTCAAGTGGTTGAGTTGGCAGGATCTGTGGTGTCCTCCTAAAAGGCAGAGGAGGGAAGCTCGGCCTTTGGTTGTGGCTGCCCCATTCCTGGCAGTGTCCCAGGCCAGGCTGGATGGGGCTTGGAGGAGCCTGGGACAGTGGGAGGTGTCCCTGCCCATGGCAGGGGTGGCACTGGGTGGGCTTTAAGGTCCCTTCCAACCCAAACCATTCTGGGATTCTGTGATTCATCCGCTGCTGCGGGACACCACACCTGGGTGGAATCATGCCCTGGCTTTGCTGGTGTGTGCAGCTCCTTTAGATGTCACCTTTCAATGTCAGATGGTTGAAGAGATGTAAATAAGACAGAAGTAACAGGGGCAGTTGTTTTAAGAAGAAAAAAACAACCGCAGGTGGTCACAGAGGTTGATGCACAAGGTGGTGAGCAATGCCTCTCCAGAGCCGCGAACCAGTTAGTCTGTTACACAAGATCCAGCTGACGGGGTTGCAGATTTACACCTTGGTGTAAACTGGGGAGCTTTCTCCCCTGCCGTGCCCGTCCGCTCGGTGCCCACAGCCGTGTTCGGGGCAGCCCGGCCCCGGCTCCCCATCTCCGGGCTGCGAGCGGCGGGCACGGCTCCCGCTGCCCTGCCCAGCCACAGCCGCGTTCTCCCCGAGGGACGGCAGTCGGCCTGCTCTCTCCTTCCCGAGCCCGATCCCCTGCGGCCCCGGGCACTGTGACCCGCCCCACGCCGGCACTTGTGTGTTCCGACAGCATTCCGCACTCGCTGGCTTTCCTGCAGCTGCAGGGCGCCCCTTGTCCCGTCTCCCAGCAGCTTTCCTTTCCGAGCGCAGCCTGGCAGCTGGCAGGGAATAACCGAAGAGTTACACTGGGGGAATCCGCTATTTGGGAGGGACCCGGGGCCCCTGTCCGTTCTGTGCCATCAGCGACAGCACCGGGGCTCCTCCCTCACTAATTGTCTGTGTTAACGAGCAGCGATGCTCGGCGTGTGCCGCAGCCGGCCCCGGCCGTGCGCGGCCTTCCCGGGGTCCCCGCCTGGGCAGCGCTGAGCGGCGCCCGGGGGAAGGTTTCGGCTCGGGGGAAGCCCAGCGCACGGGTCCCGGCCCGGTTCTGTTCTCGGCTCCCGCCTGCGAGGCGGTGTCCCGGGCAGCGGGAGGGCAGCGGGGAGATGCGGCCCAGCCCGGGCGGCCCCGGGCACGAAGGCCCCGCCACCGCCCTCACCACATCCACCGCCGCTCCCGCCCCTTCCTGCCCGGGGCTGGCGGGGGAGGCGGGCCCGGGGGCGGCTCCGGCGCTGCGATAGGGGCCGGGCCGGGCCGGGCAGAGCCGCTGCCGCTCGGGGTGTTCCCGTGCGTGTGGAGCGCCCGGAGGGGCGGGTTTCGGCGGGCGGTGAGAAGCCCTGCCCGCGCAGAGCTGCCGGGGCCGCTCCCGCGCCTCTCGGTGAACAGCTCTGGTGACCCCCGGATGGAGCCCCAGCGCCCGGGTGCAGCCGGGAGCGGGAATGGGGAATGGGGAATGGGGAATGGGACTTGCGGCCATCGCTCCTGCGCTAGGAGCGGATGAGGAGGAGGCCGCGGCAGAGTTTCAGTGCTGCCGGTGCCCAAGAGCACCGTTATCCAGCCCCGCAATTATCCAGCCCCGCAATTATCCAGCCCCATGGCAGATGGCAGCACGGTCGGTGGTGAGAGTCTGTGTAATCCTTTAGATCGCACCCAAGGCATGTAAAGTGAACCAAGCCCGGTCGCACTGACCTGCCAAGTACAGGCGGGTCCCACCCATTGGATGGAGATGGGATGAAGTGGGACGGTGCAGAATCCCAGAAGATAAGGGGTAATGTGTATGTCTCAACCACTGATAGCTGGATAGCTGCGGAGCCAACCAAGGATTGTTGGTAATAATCAAGGATTGTTGGTAATAACACTCCATTGGAAAGGAGCAGGATGTGGCTGGAGAAGGGTTCATGCGGAGGGAGGGCAGCACTTTTCTGGGACAAACATCCTTGTTCCAGTCTCTGGAGATAAGCACAACACAGTCCAGTGCAAGCACAGGAATGAGGCTGAGTAGTGAGCATCGGCTGTAGGAGGTGATCAAAACCACCCATGTCCCTC
>VWZT01002304.1:8294-21287 GCA_013397055.1 Pachycephala philippinensis
TAAAATGGGGGGACTGAAAGAGGGAAATGGGGAAAAGGGGAGGCTGTGAGGTGAAAATTTTAAAAGAGAGGGGCCTGAGGTGGAAATGGGGAAAAGGGGGAGCCTGTGAGGGGAGAACTGGGAAAAGGTTGGAAAAAGAGGAGCCTGGGAGGTGGAAATTTGGGGAAGGGGAACCTCTGAGGGAGAAATTGCAAAAAGGGGGGACCTGTGAGGTGGAATATTTAAAAAGTGGGGCCTGCGAGGTGAAAATCGGGAAAAGGGGGAGCCTGTGAGGTGGAAATTGGAAAAAGGGGGGCCCCTGAGGGGGAAATTGGGAAAAGAAAAACCTATGAGGTAAAAATTTTAAAAAGGAGGGCCTGTGAGGGAGAAATTTTAAAAAGTGGGACTTGTGAGGTGGAAATCGGGAAAAGCAGAGCCTGTGAGGTGGAATATTTATAAAGGGGAGCCTGTGAGGTGGAAATTGGGAAAAGGGGGAACCTGTGAGGTGGAAGATGGTAAAAGGGGGAACTTGTGAGGTGGAATTTGGGAAAAAGTTGGGAAAAGGGGAGCCTGTGAGGCGAAAATTTTAAAAAGGAGTCTCTGAGAGTCGTGAGGTACTCCACGAAGAAGCTGCCCAGAGCACTGGAGGTTGTTGGAGAGGAAAAGGGAACAGTGATGGATATGGAGCTGCTCCTAAATGGTTTTTCCTGGATTTTTTCCCTCAGGACATCGACACTGCCATAGTTTCGGACACCACCGATGACCTGTGGTTCCTCAACGAGTGCCCCTTGGAGCAGGGCAGCGCCGGGCTCAAGGTGGAGGTGCTGGACTGTGAGGAGGTCACAGAAAATGACACAAAGGTACCACACTTAGGCCTGGCTTAACTCATCCCATGGTGCTCTGCTGCCCTTGGAAAAGCTGGATCTGTTCCCATCCAGAGGCTAAATCCTGCTTAGAAAAGGCTGTCACCATTCCGCAGGTGTTTGATGGTTTTGCTGCTTGGGTTTTGGTTTAAATCCATATTTTCGAGGCAGAAAATTTGATTTTAAATGAATTAAACCTCTCCCAGCAAGTTAACTTAAGGTTTTTACTTAAGGTTTTAACTCTAACCAGTATCTGCAAGAATTATACATCAAAAATCAAGGAATTAAGGTTGGAAAAGGCTTTTAAAGATCGAGTCCAGCTGAAGACTCAAAGAGGAAAAGGAAAATCTGATCACAGTAAAGCGGGGCTAAACCAGGAAGAGTCACCAACGTTCTGCAATAGAAACACTGCAAAAAAAAGGCTTTTTATTCACTTACAGAAGTGATTTAATTAGTGGGGTGATTATATAATGGTTTAATTGGGGTGTGCAGTGCCAGGCACTCAATAAATAGGGATTATTCCAACATTCCCACTCTCTGACAACGTTTCCTGGAATTCCAGGTGCCTGAGGAGGTGTGCTTGGATGAGCTGGAGGATTCCCAGTGCCTGACCGATGACACGGACACAGAAGCTGCTTCTGAGGTGGGAATTCCTTGGGATCATCCCACATCTGCTGCTGGTTTTGGGGTGGGAAAAGCTGATTCTTTTGTGGGTTTCCAAGAAAAAAGTGGCTGGGTGAAGTTATATTGATATCCAGGCATGGTTTAATAAGGTTTTACCAAGGTTTTTAATAAGGTTTTAATAAGGTTTTCATTCCATGTTTTCCTCTGGATGGAAATCTGCAGGATTGTCCTTGGAAGGAGTCTGGAAGTCTCAAGTAACACTTTGGAATCACTGAATTTATACTCTAAAAAACCCCTTTTTAGTGGGAAAAAACCCCTTTTTCTGTGACAAAATCAGGATTCTCCGAGTCTTATGGAGCTGCCTCTTATTTTTGTGCTCTCTGGGATGGGAGGAGAATCCAATTCTGGAAATTCCATATTTCCATGACACTGGAATGGCTTTTGTGGTGCCATTTGTCCTCTGGAAGGACAAACCACAGCTTTTTATCCCCTGTTTTAAGGACAAAACAAGGTGGGAGGAGAACCAGCAGCAATTCCTGGGCTTTCACCCCATTCCTCTTCCCAAATCCCAGATCCTAAGGGACACCAAATCCCTTCTTTCAGCTTCTCCCAGTCCTGAGGCTGCCTTGGAGGGTTCTTTTAATTCCCCAAACGGCATCAGGAGACTTTTTACAGCTGGTGACACCAAAAAAAATTTGATTTTTAGCAGATTTTTAACGGTTTTAGCAGAATTTTAATAATTTTAGCAGAATTTTAATGTTTTTAACAGAATTTTAGTGGTTTTAGCAGAATTTGAATGGTTTTAGCAGAATTTTCCAGCCTGGAATAAATGGGAGTGTCCCTGGCTTTGGACTGCTGACTCCTGGCTCTGCACTTGGGCAGCGCCTGCCCTTTTTTTGTGGGATAATTAATTAATAAATCCATTAATTGTGCAGATTCAACAGCTGGTAAGTGATAGGTGAGCCTGGAAACCAAATTCCTGCCAAATTTCAGGAGCTCTCTCCTTGAATTCCGAGTGAGAGATTGAAAATTCTCTTGAAATTGGATGAAAATAAACTGCTCCAGCTTGGATTCATCCAGAGGGCTGGGAGAGAGGAAGGAGAGGAATTCACGAGGGAGAAATCTGTGGGACACACAGGGATAAATCAATTCCAAGCCGCAAAACGTTGATTTTTCAACTTAGAAATCCCTCATAAATAGAATTTTTATAATGAGCCTTCCTTGCTGCTTTTCCCACATGGATAAAATGATGAATACCTAAAAATACGCTGATTTTCTGCTGGAATTTTTGCCTTAAATCCCTCAGGATTGCTGGCAATGCTCCAAGTGCAAGAAGTTCAACTCTCCGGGGAAAAGGTACTGCTACCGCTGCTGGGCTCTGCGCAAGGACTGGTACCGGGACTGCCCCAAACTGCCCCATTCCCTGTCCCTCTCCAACATCAATTCCATGGAAAACCGGGAGCAGGATGAAGGGATGGACGTCCCAGACTGCAGGAGGACAATTTCAGCCCCAGTTGGCCAACCCAGGCACCTTTTGCTGGGAGAAACCAAATCCCACCTGGATCCCGGTAGCTCCATCGAGTCCTTGGATTTGGCGCGGGACGGGAAAAATGGGGATTTCGCCGAGCTGAAAAAAGAGGAGGAATCTTTGGAGAGCATCAAAACCCTGCTGAATCCCTGCTTCCTGTGCCAGCACAGGCCTCGGGATGGGAATATTGTGCATGGAAGGACTGCTCACCTGGTGGCCTGCTTCAGGTGTGCCAGGATGCTGAAGAAGAAGAGGTCGCCGTGCCCCGTGTGCAGGAAGGAGATCAAGATGGTCATCAGGATCTTCATGGGGTAGTGATAAATAACCTGAAATAACCCCAGAACGAGGACTTTTGCACTCAAAACCCAATTTCAGAGCCAAGTGTGCGGGATCAGAATAGTCATCAGGATCTTCATGGGGTAGTGATAAATAACCTAAAATAACCCCAGAACGAGGACTTTTGCACTCAAAACCCAATTTCAGAGCCAAGTGTGTGGGATCAGAATAGTCATCAGGATCTTCATGGGGTAGATAAATAACCTAAAATAACCCCAGAATGAGGATTTTTGCACTCAAACCCCAATTTCAGAGCCAAGTGTGTGGGATCAAGATGGTCGTCGGGATCTTCATGGGGTAGCAGGGTCACTTCAGCCCTTCTGCCCCTAAAAATAACCCCAAAATGAGGATTTTTGCACTCAAATCCCAATTTCAGAGCCAAGTGTGCAGGATCAGGATGGTCATCAGGATCTTCATGGGGTAGTGCTAAAAAACCTAAAATAACCCCAGAATGAGGATTTTTTGCACTCAAATCCCAATTTCAGTGTGTGCAGGAAGGAGATCCGGATGGTCATCAGGATCTTCATGGGTTAGCTGGGCTTTCTGACTGTAAAATAACCCCAAAAAGAGGGTTTTTTGCACTCAAATCCCAATTCCAGAGTTCAGGGTGCAGGATCAGGATGGTCATCGGGATCTTCGTGGAGTAGCAGGGNATTTCAGAGCCAGGTGGTGGGATCAGGATGGTCATCGGGATCTCCATGGAGTAGTGAGGCTTTCTGACCCTGAAATAACCCCAAAAAGAGGGTTTTTGGACTCAAACCCCAATTCTAGAGCTCAGCCAGTGAAACCAAAGAAAATCAAGATTTCAGTCCCACCAAGAATCCTCTGCAGGATCCACTTTTCCATGGAAATCCAACAACCTTGGGATCAAAACCCCAGCCTGGAAATTTTCCCAATTTTCCGACTTCAGCCCAATTTTACCCCTGGGATTCTTTATCCTGACCAAGAACGGAAGATTTGGGAAAAGTTGTGACTTTTATAATGTTTGTTTTTTTTTTTTTTCCCATGAATCCAGACCTGTGCAATTCCTTTGGGATCTGAGAGACAAAAAAATAGAAATAAATATTTATGGTGGGAGGGCAGGGGATTTGTTTTGGATCAGTTTTTGTGAGAAGAATAATAACTTTATTCCTGATTGTTTTTGTTGTTGTTTAAGGTAGGCAGGGTGAAGATTTCCTTGCTCCCAGATGGGAAATAATTCCAGATTTTTAACCCACAGCTCTCAGGTCACAAATCAGATGGAAAAAATAATAATAATAATGATATATTTTGCTTTCCTTTGGACTCTTCAATTTCTTTTTTTTTAATATATTTAAGTCTATTCTGTGTCACCTTTCATAGCTCTGTCCAGCAGGATCCAGTTCCAGAAGCTTTGGGATATTTTGGGATGTTCCACCTGCCCTCACCTCATCCTTTAGGATAAAAAAATCCTCATTTTTGAGGGAAAAATTGCTTTAAAATCAAAACATGAACCTTTAATTTCTTTAAAGCCCCATTTGCACTCCGAGGGCTGTGCTGGGTGTTAGTTTTTGACTTTTTCCTGATTTTTGGGGGGTTTAACCTCAAATTCTCTGGGAATCTCTCCCAGGTGGAGACTCCAATTCCAACCCCATTTTCCCTTCTTTTCTCCCCAAAATCTCCCTCGTTTTTTAGGAATTCCTGCAGATCCCGATGGATCCCCCTCAGTTCCCTCTTTCCCAGTGACCTCGTGTGGATTTTCCCCCTGTCCCTGTCCCCCTCTGGACACAACCTGGGATTCTCCCTATCTTCTGGAATATTAAAATTCCACCCCAAAAAAAGGCACGTTTGGAGTTAAACCCATCCCAAACCTCCCCTCTGAGCCGGGATTAAGTTTAAGCCCAGCCGGGGCTGGTTTTGTCACCTTCACCACGAGGGGACAGCAGCGTCCCTCAGTTTGGCGCCCACAGCTCCCTTTTATCCCAATTTTCATTATTTATCCCAAAAAGAAGCTCCAGCCCCACAAATTTTCCCCCCACCCCAAATCCCAGCGATGCCCAGGAACCCCTCCAGGTGCATCCCAACATTCCCTGGGTTTTCTTTCCTCGTTTTTTAGACACAAAACCACAACTTCCTCCCCTCTTTTCTTCCTGTTTTCCTTTTTTTTTTTTTTTTGTCTTACCCTTTTATAACATTATCCACCGAAGTTTTGGGATCTTGTGGGATCCATCCGGCCCCACGGAGAGGTGTCACCATCCTAATTTCCCATTCTTTTACCCCAAATTTCCCCCAGGTGACAGCAGTGATGGAGCAGAAGGTGACACTGGGGGCGCTTTGTTCGATGACCCCAGCGCTCCAAAAAAACCCCAAAAAAGAAACCAAAACCCCAAAAAAGAACCCCAAACCCCGCACAGATCCCAAAGGAAAAAGCCTAGTTTTTTAAGGGTTTTTTTTTTAGGTTTTCCTTGTATTTCCAAAGCAGGGAGTGTCCAGCGAGGGAGGTGACACCTCTGGGGTGTCCCTGGGGCCAGGGGGACGCGGCTTTGGGGCGATCTCATCGTCTTTATGGCTCTTCACCCCCTCGGGGCATCGTCCCCACGGGGTTTTTGGGCCCCTCCCGGCTGTCCAGCGGGGTTTTTTCGGGAGCTGCAGCCAAATCCAGACCCTCCACACGGATCCAGGACCACCAAAGGCTCCTCACGTCCACGAAATCCCATTTTTTCCGCTGTCCGCTTCCGCAGCTCTGCCGTTTTTTGGTAAAAAACACATCCCCCTTCCCCACCCACCCCAAAATCCCACTGAACCCCCCCAAAATCCATCCCCCCTCAGCAATCCATGGGGGCCGCCTGCACCTCCACGGCCAGGAGGTGTCCTTGGGGCCGCGCCAGCGGGGGCTGCACGGGATAAACCACGCTCACGGCCCCACGGAGCGATTCCCGCTCGGATCCCGCACGGGCGGCGATCCCGGCCGCCAGGAGCACCAGGCACAGGAACAGCGCCGTCACCAGCGTCCCCTGACCCCACGGCGACCCCTGAACGACCTCCTTAGTCCTGGCGGTCACACAGGCCACCGTGCCCGGCGAGGCCACCAAGGCCACGTGCAGACACGCCCGGTACTCGGTGTTGGGGCGCAGCCGGGTGATGTTGAAGCTGTGAGTTCCCGACGGGATCCGCGCCGCTCCGGCCCCATCCACGTGGGATCCCAGCACGGAGCCGGCCCAGGTGAGGTTGGAGGAGACGGTGTTGAGGCTCGGCTGCCAGGCCAGCAGGATGTGGTGTGGCTGGACGTCCACCACCAGCAGCTCCAGCGCGTCCTGCCCCAGCGGGAAGGAGTGGTTGACCAGCACGCGGACGCCGCGGGTGTCGGCGCCCAGCAGGTTGTGAGCCACGCACGTGTAGAGCCCTGCCTCGCCCACCTCGATCCCGCGGATCTCCAGCGTCCCCTCGGAGTGCACCTTGAATTTTCCATCATCCCCGAACGGCAGCAGCTTCACCCCAGCCGGCGTCACCCAGTAAATCTCCGGCTCCGGTTCCGCCAGCGCCCGGCAGTGCAGCGCCACGCTGTCGCCCACCTCGGCCTCCAGGCGCGCCGGGATGCTCCGAGCGGAGATGAGCGGCAGGCACTGCTCCGTCATGTCCCGGAAGGGCACGTCGCGGATGTGGCGGCGCTGGAGGTCGGGCGGCTCGGCGCAGAGCGTGGACTGGGGCTCGATGAAGCGCACGCGGGGCCGGGTGCTGTTGACCCAGCGGATGACGCAGTCGCAGCGCAGCGGATTGCCGTGGATGCTGATCTCCTGCAGGTTGGGCAGCGACTCCACCGTCTGCCGGTGCAAGGCACTTAGGGCGTTGTTGTTGAGCATCAGCGTCTCCAGCTGCGGCAGCTGCCGGAAGGCCTTGGGGTGGATGAAGGACAGCTTGGGGTTGTTGGTGACGTCCAGCTTGGTCAGCTCGGGGAGGTTGATGAGGGCGAACTGGTCGATGGACACCAGCTCGTCCATGTTGTTGAGGCCCAGCTCCTTGAGGTGCAGCATGTTGGTGAAGTCGCTCTGCTTGACCCTCTGCAGCGGGTTCTTGTTCAGATCCAGGAATTTGAGGCCGGGCACCTGCTGCAGAGCCCTTTTGGGGACCTCTGCCAGCTTGTTGTCGTAGAAGGAGAGGCTTTCCAGGCTCCTCAGCCCTTCCAGAGCGTAATCCGAGATCTCTCGCAGGTGCATCCCGGCCAGCACCAAACTCCTCAGGTTGCCCAGGGGCCGGAAATTCATATCCAGGATGGCGTCCACCTTGTTCCCTCCGATCATGAGGATCTCCAGGCTGGGCAGCATCTGGAACCAGCGGCTGTCCAGCGTCCGCAGCAGGTTGGAGTTGAGGTGGAGCCGCAGGAGGCTGCCCAGCCCGGCGAAGGCACGGGGGGCGATGCTGCGGAGCCGGTTGTGGTTCAGGTACAGCTCCTGCAGGTTCCCCATCCCCGGGAAGCTGCCGTCGGGCAGCTCGGAGAGCAGGTTCTCCTCCAGGTGCAGGCTGAGCAGCTGGGGCATGTTGCCGAGCCCGAAATCCCAGACGTCGGAGAAGCTGTTCTGCGACAGATCCAGCTCCGAGAGGTTCCGCAGGTAGCCCAGCTCGCCCTGCTCCAGCCGGGCGATGTTGTTGCTCTGCAGCAGCAGGGTTTGGGTGCCCTCGGGCAGCTCCGGGGGCACCGAGGTGATGAAGAGGTCGTTGCAGTCCACCGTGGCCGCCTCGCGGTAGGCGGAGCGCGGCGTGTACCAGGGCCGGATCTGGCACACGCAGCGCGGGGGACACGCCACCCTCCAGGGCACCGTGGGCATGGCGCTGGCGGCCACCGCGCACAGCAGCAGGCAGCTGGGCCCGAGGCCTCTCATTTTGGCCGGGGGAGGGTCACAGGGAGCATCCAGAGCCGGCTGCGGGGTGACAGCAGTGACAGCGGGGTGGGGACGGCGCCCGTGGGGGGAGATGATCCATGCGAGCCCCTGGAAGGGTCGGGCCCTGCGTGGTGCCCCCGAAATGGGAGCTCATAACACTGCGGGCGCCTCAGTCAGAGCTGGGCCTCCTCTTCCTCCCCAAAGGAGTGGTTCCCGCGCTCGGCTGCATCTTCCGGGCTCCTCCTCGAGGTCATTCCTGGAAAAAACAGTGAGGTTGGGTTAGGGGAGGGTTTGGGGTCATGGGGAACAAGGGGCGGGGACAATGGAGAGGTTGGAGAGGGAAAAAGGTGAGTGTGGGACCCCCAGGACCCTGCCCGGGACCCCCAGCACCCTCAAAACCATCCAGCAAATCCATGAATTCCATTTTATATCCATAATTTAACCGTGGCCTCCCATCCCACAAGATCCCGGTGGAATTGTCCCATGGAATCTGCCTGGGACCACCAGCACCCTCAAAACCATCCAACAAATCCTTGAATTCCATTTTATATCCATAATATAACTGTAGCCTCCCATCCCACAGGATCCGGGTGGAATTATCCCATGGAATCTGCCCGGGACCACCAGGACCCTCAAAACCATCCAACAAATCCTTGAATTCCATTTTATATCCATAATATAACTGTAGCCTCCCATCCCACAGGATCCGGGTGGAATTATCCCATGGAATCTGCCCCCAGCAGCCCCTGGATCTGTGGCTGAGCAGAGCCAGAGCTGCAGGTGTTGGGAATAATTCTCCATGGGGATAATTCTCCAGGGGGATAACTTTCCTGCGGGCTCTGCTCCCTGCTCCTGATCCTCCCCAGCTCCAGATTCCCACATCCAGGAACTCCAGCCCCATTTGCAGCCCTCCAATGGGTTATTCCTTAGGGAAAAACATCCCCCAAACACTGGGAACGCTCAGGGAGGGGCTGGGATGGGTTTGAACACCCCGGAGCTGCCGGATCCAGCCCCCATCCCACTTTTTGTTCCATGATTTCCTCTGGCTCTCCCACTCTGACCCCAATCCAACCTTTCTTTCCCTTAAAAGCCTCTCGCCCAGCGGGAAAAAAGACATTAAAGGAGTGGGAAAGGAAAAGTTGCTGTTTTATCCCCGCCGTGCTCCCCCTGGAAAGGGCTCCCGAGCCGAGTTCATTCCGCATCGACTCCTCCCGGATCGATCCCGCTCTTTTCCCTCCTTTCCCGCTGCTTTTAAAGCAGCTCCTAGAGAAACAGCTTGAAAGGAAAGGATGGATCCATCGATTCCCACTTCCCTCTGATGGATCCACACCTTTCCTTTTAAGTGCTCCGGCATTTTCGGGTCTGTGAAACTCTCCAGCTGTTCGAACACCTCGGGAATCTTTTCTCCTTTAAAAAAAAATATATTATGGAGGAATTTGGGGTTTTTTACTTCGTTTCTTCAAGCTGGGAAGCAAAATCCAGGCTGCTGTTCCAGGATTTTCCTCAGTGAGGGATGCGGCATGACGGGAATGACAGCAGGGAGACAAAAAATGTTTGTGTTTATTCCCAAAAATGTGAATTCAGGAGGTCAAAACAGTTCCATGGAGATGGAAAACACCCCAATTTCCCTTTTTCCCCCCGTGCCAGGAATGCCATGTCTCTCCCGTGTTTTTCCCGGCATTCCCCCAGTTCCCTAAGGAATTCCTGGATTTCTCCCAGGTGCGAATTCCCATCTCCTCTTCCTCACAGCAGCGGGGCCGGGTGCTGCTGCCAAGGCCTGGCTTTGCTGGGGGAGAGCTTGGAGCGAGCTGAGCTCAGGACTGCTCTCTGGCTTTTCCATCTTCTCTGGATTCCCCATCTTCTCTGGATTCTCCATCTTCTCCATCTTTTCCATCTTTTCCAGATTCTCTGGATTCTCCAGCTTCCCTGGATTCTCCAGCTTCTCCAACTTCTCTGGATTCTCTGGCTTCCCCATCTTCCCCAGCTTCTCCAGCTTTTCCATCTTCTCTGGCTTTTCCAACTTCTCCGCCTTCCCCATTTTATCCAGTTTCTCCATCTTCTCCACCTCCTCCAGCCTCTCCATCTTCTCCAGCTTTCCCAGCTTCTCCAACTTCTCCATTTTCTCCAGTTCCTTCATCTTTCCCATCTTCCCTATTTTCCCCACCTTCTCCAGCTTTTCCATCTTTCCTGGCTTTCCCATCTTCCCCGGCTTCCCCATCTTCCCCATCTTCTCCAACTTTTCCAGCTTCTCCATCTTCCCCATCTTCCCCAACTTTTCCAGCTTCCCATCCTCCCCAGCTCCCCCCAATCCACCACACTCCGGGCGCAGCGGAATTTTCCTGTCCGTGTCACCTGCCCGGCACAGGCAGGTGGNAAACCAAACCAAACCAAACCAAACCAAACCAAACCAAAACCAAACCAAAACCAACAATTCCAGAGCCCAAAACAACAATTCCAGAACTCAAACAACAATTCCAGAGCCTGGAAGCGCCAGGATGAGAACACCCAGCTGATTTCCCAGCCCTCCTCATTAAAACGCAGCCGGAGAGAGGCAGAGGAGGGATTTCATCCCAAAAATCCAGCGCTCCCCGGCGTCTCCACACCCCGTGTGGCCCTTTGTATCCCGTTCCCTCAGCGAGAAAAATCCATCTTTTCCTCGGGATTTTACAACTCCAATCAAACCCTCGGGAATGGGAACGGCGCCGTTTTTCCCGAGCGAATCTCCCGGCTCGGAGCAGGGAAAACCAACGGGAGAAATAAAGGGGACAAAGGGCCCCGAATGTCACCGGTGCCGTGGCAACAGCCGGGGTCCCCCCCTCATCCTCACACCCGGCCTCAGCCCCAGCTCCATGGCAACCCCGAGCTCCCGAAATCCCGCCGACGGCAGCGGGAGAGGGAATTCTGCCGCTGGAGAGGGAAAACTTTGTGTGTTTGGGGCGTTTTTGTAAATTCCGGGGGGTTTTGTGGTTGGGGGTTTGGGGGGTTGGATGTTTCCGGAGTGGGTGTTGTTGGGGTGGGAGGGTTTTCCTGGGATACCAGGGTTTTTCTGGGATGGAACGGTTTTCTTGGATAGGAGGGTTTTCCTGGGATGTGAGGGTGTTCCTGGGATGGGAGTTTTTCTGGGATGGAAGGGTTTTCTGGGGTATGAGGCTGTTCCTGGGATATGGAGGTTTTCCTGGGATGGAAGGTTTTTCGTGGGATACGAGGGTGTTTCTGGGATGGAAGGATTTCCTGGGATATGAGGGTGTTCCTGGGATATGGAGGTTTTCCTGGGATGGAAGGTTTTTTCCCTGGGATATGAGGGTATTTCTGGGGTGGAAGGATTTCCTGGGATATGAGGGTGTTTCTGGGATGGGAGAGTTTTTCTGGGATACGAGGGTTTTCCTGAGATGGAAGGATTTTCCTGGGATGGAAGGATTTTCCCGGGATATGATGGTATTCCTGGGATGGGAGAGTTTTCCTGGAATGGAAGGGTTTTCTTGGGATACAAGGCTGTTCCTGGGATGGCAGAGTTTTCCTGGGATGGGAGAGTTTTCCTGGCATACGAGGGTGTTCCTGGGATGGGAGAGTTTTCCTGGGATGCAAGGCTTTTCCTGGGATGGAAGTTTTCCAGGAATACGAGGGTTTTCCTGGGATACGAGGGTTTTCCTGGGATATGAGGCCGTTCCCACCTCCCTTCCCAGCAGCATCACCCCCTAAAGCCAACACCCCCCGCGATGTCCCCACACGTGTCCCCCTGTGCCACCCCGTGCCCCTCACAGCAGCCTCCAGCTGGAATTTCGGGATGTTGTTCCCTAAAAAAATACTTCCACGAGGCGGGGAACACCCGGCAAAGGCCCTGCCGAGGGTTGAGCCGGGATTTTCGCTCGGGAAAAGCGCCTTTGGAAGCGTTTCCTTGGAGCTTTCACCCCCCGCCTTTTCCCGGTGGGAAAAGGGCGGGTTTAGATGGGATTTTGGGAATAAACCCTTCCCTGCGAGAGCGGAGAGACCCTGGCACAGCTTTTCCCAGCCCCTGGAAGTGTCCGAGCCCAGCTTGGACAGCTCTTGGAGCCCTCAGGATCGGCAAAATCCTCTCCAAACCCATCAGCACCTCGATGCCGCTCCGCCGCTTTTCCCAGCCGTTCCTTCCCTCCCTCAATCCTTGTTTTGTGCGCGGGGATGGGATTTTTTAATTTTTTAATTTTTTTTTTCCCCCCGAGTCTGCTGCATCTCCGCCGCCAGGGAGGGCGATAACGCCGCTCCTGCTTTTCCTGCTCGTCTGGGAAGCAGCCAGGAGATAAAAACGCAGCCGGGAGCAGCGAAAGAGCTCAGCTCGGGCTCGGCAGCCCGGGGGCAGCAGCGGCGGCCGCCTCCTCTTATCTCGGAGCTTCTCTGCCTCTCTCCGGCTGCGTTTTAATGAGGAGGGCTGGGAAATCAGCCGGGTGTTCTCATCCTGGCGCCTCCAGGCTCTGGAATTGTTGTTTCGGCTCTGGAATTGTTGCTTTGGTTTGGTTTCCCCCCCAAAAATGCTCGCACAGGTTCCCGTGGCTTCCCCGAGGTGCTGCTGTGGGATACAGGCTCAGCTTCCAGNCAGGTCCCCGTGGCTCCCCCGAGGTGCTGCTGTGGGATACAGGCTCAGCTTCCAGCCTGGAAACAGGGGCAGGATTTGATCCTCTCGGCCATAAAATGCCCGTCCCAAAGATGTTTGGATCCCGCAGTCATTCCCTAGGGATCGCACATCCCATCCCGCCGGGACACCGAGGGACCGGGAGCTTTGGAGATGCTCAGGGAGGAGTCAGGTCCTGGGGCTGGGTCCCTTCTCCAAAATTCAGCTCAGCAGCGGCGGCCG